>CM035419.1:44823287-45100787 GCA_020310875.1 Ceratopteris richardii
CACATAGACACACACACGTACACATGCATATGCATACATACATGCTTACATGCATACACACATACACACAGATCCATATACACACATAGACACATACACACACACATACACATGCATGCATACATATGCATACGTAATGCATATGCATACATACATACTTACATGCATACACACACACATACACACACATGCATACATTTGCATACATAATGCACATGCATATGCATACACACATGTTTACATGCATACACACACTCACATATACACCATACACATATACACACATACATATGTACACACACATATATATATATATATATTGATTTCTAACCCATTTTGTTTTATATGTTAGGTATTATGGATCTTAGTAGAGAGAAAAAGGCAAAACTCACTCTCATAAAAAGTCTTATGAGAGCAAGAATTCCGTCTAATACTCTAGGGGTCATCATGCATGAGTACTCAGAGATGCCTGATGATGAGCTGGATTATATGATCCAGATGCTTACCCAACGATCAGAGGAGGGCTCTTCTGTGGCTCCACATGCAGGAAGACAACTATCTGTTCATAGGCATGTTTTTTTCATAAACTTTTTTAATGACATTATAACACATATTTTTATTTATTTTTATCTATCTATTTTCAGGACACCTATACCACCTCTAGATCATGATAGCAGAGCAGAGTTGCCTATGAGGACATGCATAGGCACCTTAGGGCTAGAGTGCGATATAGAGCCAGAGGGGAACATTGCGTACATAGGGAATGGATTGGAGTTCAAGAGAAGAATGCGGGCATTATGCGACTCTTACTTGCGCCTTGTCCACTTACAGTGGAGGTAAGTATAAATTTTACATATACATTGAAATAAATATCTTATGTTTTATTTACATGATTTTTTAAATTTTTGTAGTGAGCATGATGAGAGGGATAAAAAATACGTACTTAGTTCACTTGAGACAGAGTATGGGACAGGATGGTCGCATAAGTGGTGTCTAAAAAAGATGCGGACACTTATGGCTCATCGTCGCGATAATGCATGGTACACATTTCTTTTATTTATATATATGTGGATATGAGTATGTGTGTTTATGTAGGTATGTATGTATGTATGTATGTATATGAGAGAGAGAGGGAGAGAGAAAAGAGTGAGACTAAAGGTACAAATACACGCATACACACACATATACATCATACATGCACATTTACACACATATACACATACATGCACATTTATACGTAAACATTTTTACACACACATACACATGCATGTAGTTACACACATATAATGAATACACATAGACACATACACATACTCACATACACATACACATACACATAGTCACATACACATACACATGCATAATCATATGTACACAAACATATACTCATATAATCATATTTACATGCATATATATATATATATATATATATATATATATATATATATATATATATATATATATATATATATATATATATATATATATATATATATATATATATATATATATATATATATATATATATATTTATATATATACATGCATACACACACAACACATGCATACACAAAAATAAATAAATAAATAAATAAATCCTATTTCAAAAATCCTAATTTGAAAACACTAATTTTGATATTAGGGTTTTAAAAGCCCTAATTTAAGAACTCTAATTCAACCTTTTAGCCATATGATTGAAGTATGTGTACACATTGCATCTATTCCTCTGACATCCTACTAGCGAGATGCCTCTCCTCCCAACCTTATGCCTCTATATATAGCTACTCGAATCAACGAGGATCATAATATATATCAAGATATATAAACATCATGTAGATACACATACATAAATATAAAGTGGAGTAGATATATTATGCATCATACATACATGCCTAAATGCACACACACACACACACACACACACACACATATATATATATATATATATATATATATATATATATATATATATATATATATATATATATATATATATATATATATATATATATATATATATATATACACACACATGCATACATATTTACATGTACATATTTACACATAGAAACATATACGTATATACATGTACACATCACATATACATGCCTACATGCACACACACACACACACACACACACACATATATATATATATATATATATATATATATATATATATATATATATATATATATATATATATATATATATATATATATATATATATATATATATATATATATATATATATATATATATATATATATATATATATGCATACATATTTACATGTACACATTTACACATAGACACATATACATATATACATGTACACAATTATAAACACTTGCATATATTACATGAATACATAAATATTTTACATAAATTCTTATGCATATATACACATATGCATACTAACACATCTATACATATATCACACACATGCACACACATAGATATACATGAAATACATATATATGCATACTAACATATGTATACATACTAACATATGTATACATATAATACACATGAATACACACACATATGCATACATACATGATAAAGCTATATATAAAATAATTAGGCATACTCCCGAGCTTCATGTTCTAACTTAAAAGAACATGATTTCATCTCTCTAGTAGGACTCATCGTTATTCAAGTTGAGTAGAAAATATATTATCTGATATCCATTCAGAAGCTTCAAGTTATTGATCAATAACTAGAGTAGAATTTACTATCTAATCTGCTCATATGTTTTCATTATTGCCATCATTTTGGTAAGACATCAATATAGTTTCATTTTCATTGTCCTTATTGATTTCATTTATTTCTTCTATTGTTAAATCTGTGTTCTCATGAGTCATATCATCTATTGATGGATTAATATCGATTTCTGGTAATTCCTCTTCCTCATCAGTAGAATCAGCATGTAGAGAATTATCCTCTTCATAAAAAAGATTAGTATCATTATCACGTATAATGATTCTAATTTCTCTTTCAGATGTTGATGTATTATTATCTGATGCTGAATCATCAAGAGGACTTTCTTCGATCTCTCTAACAATAAACTGTTCAAACAATGACCTACCTCTAGGTTGAACATGAATGAATTTCCACCAAGGATGAGCATCTGGGTTTTTATTAAAAAAATCTTGTTCAATATGCCTAGGAAGAATATATGGTTCTTTAATAGATCGCATTACCTTGGAAGAATCAATTGCCCAAAACCCAGATGATTCCTTTCTTAATGTGGAATTACTACCTTTATACTCGAAACCAATCAACCTTCAAAATGACCTATCAAAATATATAAAAACAAAAAACCATTATTAGGTGCTTAAAAAAATAACTAACCCTATCATAAAAATATATACTTTTTTCTACCTGTTCGAATGTACGAAATGAAATTTCGTAGATACCAACAATAGTTTCTACGTAACCAAGTTCGCCATCTATAAGGTTCGTGTCTTTTGAGCTAGCACGTGTTAGTTGCTTGAAAGAAGCAAAAATACTAGAATCCTCTGTTTTTACGTAAAGAATCAATGGCTTTGATTCTAATATGCTATCCAAAAGCCCACATATTAGTGAACATTCGAGCTTGCAAAATAAATTCAATTAGTAAATAGAAAAAAATATACATATATGAAAAAAATAAAATATTATTAAAATAAAATTACCTTTTTTCACAACCTATCATTAACTCTCTCTGCTCATCTGAGATTTCTTCATTATTTGCGTTGGTGCGTTGCAAACGACTATATAGCCAATCTGTGAAAGAAGATATATCTCTAATCTCATTATTATCGAGATTACATCTATATCTTTTGTTTTTTCGCCTTTTACTTTAGAGATTTTGAAGTTCCTGTTCGTACTCGCTAAGGAATGCTTGCATGCATATGCTATTATATGCTACAAAAGTAGAAACATCATTTTTTTCTTGAAATGTAAATAAGAATGGAACTCCCTTAACTGATGTTGATGTGTAAAACACCACAAGAAATGAATTAATGTGACACTTGAACACCTCTATGATCACCATTAACTCATTGCCACTCCAAACTTTGAGAACTGATAGCTGAAACCAAGAACTTTGCTTCTTCATATTTTTCTAGTCACTAAAATGACATACCTTCAGTATTTTGCTAATTTCTCCTAGCTCAAATGTTGTTTCTCCAAGATCTTTTACAAGCTGAAACTAGAAGAGTATAGCTTTCCAACAAGCTATCATATGCATGAAACGGATCTCTAGAATTCAAGTTATGGCCTTCACAAGATGACCCTATATGACTTTCCAAAACTAGAAATTTTGCCTGTTTTAGTAAATTTCGCTGTCTAAAAATAAAAATTCGATGCCTAGCATCGACTTGCAGCCAAAAGTCGATTCCAGGCATCGACTTTGAGCTTTTTTAGCCACTTTTTTAGCACCAAAATTAGCCTCTTTTACACACACATGAACAAGACCACTTTATGTGGGAAGTCGATGCGAGGCATCGACTTTATGCTGAAACTCGATGCGAGGCATCGAGTTGCTCCACAAACCTCATGATTTTAAGAAGTTTCATCAGTAGATAAAAGTCAGATATGAAGATAAGGACTTATCAACTAGGATTCGATGCCAGGCATGGACTTCTCGCATAAAACTCAACCTTTCAACATACATTCGATGCCAGGCATCAACTTGCTTGGAAAACTTCAACCTTTCAAATCATTACACAGAAGACAAACACTGGAGATGGAAGAAGAAGACATATACATAGAACTTTAACTAGTTCTTATCATAGCTATGAAAAACTCAGAAGTTTACAGATGCTTTCTCACTCAGAGAAGCCCGACTATACTCAGTCGTACAAAATGTTGTTCTCACATTCTATCACTCTCTTCCACTTCTTCTCTCTCATCGCGTCAGTTGATACAAACTAACTTATATAGATTTTCTCATTCTCGTGACTTTTTAAAAAACTTCTAGAACTAAAGTGAACTAACTTTACAGTTATAATAAACTTGTGAATTTGTCCCTTCACATAGGCATGTGGTTTTCTTCCTAAGATTTGACCTTCAAATATATGTCCAATTAGTGATTGTTTCTCCAACAGCTCCCCCTCAATCACTAATTGACATTCTCTGTTTCTTCATATCATCTTCTTTTCTTTTACTCCTACCATGCTTTTGAATGTGCTGATCTTCATACCATCCAAGCTCTTTGCCATTATGTCTGCTACCTGATCTTTAGTAGAAATGTACTCCACTTCAATCTCCTTCTCCATTACCTTTTCTCTGAGAAAATGATACTGTATCTCTATGTGTTTTGTCCTTGCATGAAAAACTCGATTTGCTGCAAGATAAAGTGAACTCATATTATCTCCATGTATTGTAGGTGTACCTTGATCAATGCCTAAGCTTTTGAACAATGTCTGCATCCGTATGACCTCCTTAGCTGCTTCCACAAGTCCTTTGTACTCTGCTTCAGTTGATGATAATGCTACTGTATGTTGTTTCTTTGAACACCAACTTACAAGCTTATCACCAATGTATATCATGTAGCCATGAGTTGATCTTCTGTCATCCTGATTACCTGCCCAGTCTGAGTCACTGTAAGCTCTCAACTTCAAATCTGATGTAAAAGGATAATATAATCCTTCCTTTATAGTTCCTTTGATATATCTGAGAACTCTTTGACCTACAATCCAATGTGGGTCCTTTGGACAATGCATGAATTGTGACAAAACTCCCACTGCATAACTAAGATCAGGTCTTGTTAGTGTAGCATAAATCAAACTACCCACAAGAGATTGATACTTCCTCATATCTTTGTATTCTGCACCATCATATTTACTAAGCTTGTGATTAACTTCAAGTGGAGTTGAAGCTTCTCTGCAATTTTCCATATCAAACTTCTTCAATAGATTCAGAAGATACCTTTCTTGTGGTACATATATACCATGGTCTATATAAGTGACTTCCATTCCAAGAAAGTATGATAACTTTCCTAGGTCACTGATCTTGAACTCTTTCTCAAGTAATCTCTTTACCTCCTTGATTCCTTCATCTGAAGTACCTGTGATTATAATGTCAGCTACATAAATACAAATGTAGATTGTACCTTCCTCTATTCTTTTGATAAGTAGACTTGGATATGCTTTTGAACTTTGATATCCAAGATCATTGAGATACTTCACCAGTCTATAGTTCCATGCTCTTGGAGCTTGCTTCAATCCATTGAGTGCTCTTCTCAACCTGCAAACAAAATTTGGATACCTGGAATCTATAAACCCTTGAGGTTGTTCCATGTATACCTCATCTAATATGTATCCATTCAAGAATGCATTCTTTATATCCAATTGACTTAGAGTCCATCCTTTTGAAGCTGCAATAGCAATGATTGTCCTTATAGTTGACATCTTAGCTACAGGACTGAATGTCATAGCAATCAATCTGTGATCTTCAACATCTTCATCTATGGATCCAAGACTATCTGTAAGATCCTTCATCTTAGTGACATAATCACTAATGGTTTGACTTGGCTTCTTCTTGAATGTTGTAAACTCTGACCATAAACTTGCTTTCTGTGCTTTAGTAGTGCTCTGGAAATGATACTCCAATGCATTCCATATATCTTCAGATGATTCCAATCCTCTGATGTGTGATAGCAAATGATCAGAGATTGTATTGTAGATGTAGGCTTTTGCACTTGCATCCTTCTTCTGCCAATGCTTTAAAGCATCTAGTTTTTCTTTCTTTAGTCGGCTTTCATCTTCAAATACTGGTTCTCTTCTTCACCTATTACATATATCATGAGAACCTTACTCATAAGTAAGGCTTCCATTCTCATTACCCATGCGGGGTAATTATCTCTGTCCAATTTGGCAATGGAGATATGATCTGCCATACTCCTTTCCTTCAGCTGCAACCTGTGAGCTTAAAGGATAAAGGATAATACCTTTTGAAGTTCTTTGTGTATGAGGATACTTCGAAAGTAATCTTTTGATGCCTTGTGTCTTCAAATGCTTCACCTTTGAAACTTTAATGGAAAACTTTACAAAACTTCTCGTACCTTTGTCGCCTTCTTCTCTTTAGGACCTTTCTGCTCTGATACCACTTGTTGATGTGTAAAACACCACAAGAAATGAATTAATGTGACACTAGAACACCTATATGATCACCATTAACTCATTGCCACTCCAAACTTTGAGAAATGATAGCCGAAACCAAGAACTTTGCTTCTTCATATTTTTCTAGTCACTAAAATGACATAACTTCAGTATTTTGCTAATTTCTCCTAGATCAAATATTATTTCTCCAAGATCTTTTATAGGCTGAAACTAGAAGCGTAGAGCTTTCCAACAAGCTATGGTATGCATGAAACGAATCTCTAGAATTCAAGTTATGGCCTTCACAAGATGACCCTGTATGACTTCCCAAAACTGGAAATTTTGCTTGTTTTAGTAAATTTTGCTATCTAAAAATAAAAATTTGATGCCTAGCATCGACTTGCAACCAAAAGTCAATGCAGGGCATCGACTTTGAGCTTTTTGAGCCACTTTTTCAGCACCAGAAGTAGCCTCTTTTACACACACATGAACAAGACCACTTTATGTGGGAAGTCGATGCCAGGCATCGACTTTATTCTGAAACTCGATGCGAGGCATTGAGTTGCTCCACAAACCTCATGATTTTAAGAAGTTTCATCAGTAGATAAAAGTCAGATATGAAGATAAGGACTTATCAGCTAGGATTCGATGCCAGGCATCGACTTCTCACATAAAACTCAACCTTTCAACATACATTCGATGCTAGGCATCGACTTGCTTGGAAAACTTCAACCTTTCAAATCATTACACAGAAGACAAACACTGGAGATGGAAGAAGAAGACATATATAAAAAACTTTAACTAGTTCTTATCATAGCTATGAAAAACTCAGAAGTTTACAGATGCTTTCTCACTCAGAGAAGCCCGACTATACTCAGTCGTACAAAATGAACTCCTTCTCACATTCTATCACTCTCTTCCACTTCTTCTCTCTCATCGCGTCAGTTGATACAAACTAACTTATATAGATTTTCTCATTCTCGTGACTTTTTAAAAAACTTCTAGAACTAAAGTGAATTAACTTTACAATTATAATACACTTGTGAATTTGTCCCTTCACATAGGCATGTGGTTTTCTTTCTAAGATTTGACCTTCAAATATATGTCCAATTAGTGATTGTTTCTCCAACAACTGATAATACCTCATCTGTTATTTTTGAAGAAGACTCATTGGTCCATGCACATGGAGCTTCTTCATGAACTCTTTCAAGGTACTCACTAACGTAATACATACACTCTTCAAGCATCCAACCCTTTGCCATGGATCCTTTTGGTTTCGCTCTTTGTCGCACATAAACTTTTAATATTCCCATAAATCGCTCGACCCAAAACATCCATCGAGTGTTGAGAACACCTCCAATCTCTATTTCATCTACAAGATGGACTAATAAATGAATCTGAATATCAAAAAATGAAGTAGGAATTTCTTTATCCATCAAACATAGTAGCTCTTTGCATTCACGTTTTTTTGTGGGATTGAGTTTTTGTCAATCTCTTTGGATGTAATCCAAAGAGATTAATTCAATAAAAAAATTTATAAAGAAGTTGATTCAAAAATAAAAGATATCCAATATTCATACATATTAAATATAAAAGTATCATAATTACCTTATAAGTGATCCAAGATGATAGATCACATCTCGTACTCCTTTCGTTGTACATCCATCGATAAACAAAGGTAAAATATGTTTCAAAAAGTTATGCCAGTCATGGGTCTTTAACCCAGATAAGCTCTTATCATCCATAGTAAACATGTTTTGAAAAGATGCTCCATATCCTGTAGGAGTCTTAATCAATTGAATTCTATTGTTGATAGTCTGTATCTCTTTGGTTGTAAGTATCCAAGGAGCAGGTGCATAAGTCCTTTCCTGTCGATGCCTATAAAAAACTGGCCATAACTTTGGTTTTGATTTTTGATCTTTCAAATCATTCCTTGATGATGTGGTATCTTTTAGTCCAAGAAGATGCTGCCATAGTGAATAACCAATATTCTTGAATATATGCATAGGATCAAGAAGATGACATAATTTTAACTCTTTCCAATGCTCCAAAGAATACCATATTGATATGTTCTCTACGAGTGCCAATTTTCCTTTACCTCTCTTCAAATACTTATTATCTTCATCATCACTGAAGATTTCTGATTCTGAATCTATCAGAGGTCCATCTGTCCATTTTTTATACCAATCCATAGGCATCATAGGTTTTGGACATTGACCTGTTTCAAGCTTTCCATTAAAATGTATCACTTCTCTTTTAGACCTTAATGGATGATCATCCAGCAAGAATCATCGATGTTGAGTATAAATATTTTTGTTGAGATTCTTACTATAGATTGATCTCAACCAATCACCACAATATGGACAAGCTTTATAACCCTTAGTAGATATTCCTACATCATTGAAAACGATAAAAATATAATTAGATTAAATCATATTTATTTACATGCATATTGAATAAAAAAATCACATCAATACTTGAACAAACACCATATCTTGGAAAGTCGTGAATAGTCCAAGCCACAATACCAAAAACCGTAATATGTCTTTCATTGATGCTTTTCGATACATCAATGACAGTAATACCTCTCCATAACTCTTGGAGATCGTCAATGAGAGGAGCAAGATATATATTCATATCTTTAACTTGTCTTTTGCCTCGGATTAAAAGTGAAAGCATTAAATGTTCCTTTTTAATGCTAAGATATGGCGAAAGATTGTAGTTTATGACTACCACTGACCATGTTGACCATTTACTGGATTTCATGGAGAATGGATTAACCCCATCTAATGCAACTCTTAACTTTAGATTCTGTGGATTTTGTGCAAATTCAGGCCATGTAGAATCAATATGCTGAAAAGCAACACTATCATGAGGAATTCTGATTATTCCATCAGTACTTTTATGATCATGTCCCCATGTCAAAAGCTTTGATAATTCGGGGCTTTGAAGCATATGTCTAATCCGTGAAGCCAATGGAAAATGTCTCAATACCTTTTTTTGGGATTTTACCTTCTTCGCCCTTATATTGAGGAGATTGACATTTGGGACATGTCAAAGAGTCTACATATTCACCTCTATATAAAATACAATCTGTAGGACATGCATGTATACATTGATAATCTATACCAAGATTGTTGATTATCTTCTTCATTTCATCATGTGAGGTAGGAAGAATATTCTGACTTGGTAAAAACTTTTCAGATAGTAACCTGTAAGTTCAACAAAAAAAGTTAGATTAAAAAAAGTAAATAAATAAATATACATATATATATGCATATAATTTTATATATGTGTATGCTTATGTGTATGTGTATGTGGATGTGAATATGCATGTGCATGCATATATATATGTGTATGTGTATATGTATATATGTATATATGTATGTATTTGTGTTTTATAGGTGTATATGTATGTATATATACGTATGCGTATATGTATGCATATATGTTTATGTATGTGTGTATACATGTGTATGTATGTATGTATGTATGTGTATGTATGAATGTGTGTATATGTATGTATGCATGTGTAGCTCTGTATATTTAATTTTGTTTTTAATTATTTTTTGTATATTGTGGTTTGCAGATTTTCATATCTAGACCATTGAATTATCTGATAGTTTTCCATTTTATAGTCAATCTATTACCTGTCTTGCTAAGCTGTTTATATATATTAAATAGCCGTTACCAAGGAAGGTATTAAATCATATGCAAAATGGGAGGATCATTTTTTTTGCGAATATTTTGAAAGATGCATTAACAGTTTTAAAAGATGGGTGGACACAAAGTGTCCATTCAATTCAAGTTCTTGTTCTTACCTTATCTAAAGTAAGAATAAAAACCTGCATTGAATGGACAGTTTGTGTTCACCCATCCTTTAAAATTATTTTTCCATCCTTCAAAATTTTTAAGATAAATTTGATCATCCCATTTTACATATGATTAAATACCTTCCTTGGTAATTGCTACTTAATATTTGTAATGTTATGAATTAGCAGCACAGGTATTAGGTCGACTAAAATATGAGAAACATATGTGTCAAGAAGATTCTAAAGGTTGGGTGGAAAATTCTAAAGGCTAGATGGACAAAATATCTTCATTCGATACAGGTATGTATAATTTGACCTTACTCTCATAACATGTGTATGTGTGTGTATGTTTATATGTGTGTATACATTCATGTATATTATGTGTATGTTTATGTATGCATGTATTTATATATATATATTTATGCAGATATTTATATATAAATAGATTAAAAATTAAAAATTATACCTTAATAGTGTCGAAACAGATACATTAATCCATCCAAAATGATTTTGAAGATTGAGAATAAGTAAGCTCGCACTTAGTTGTGTCACACGACTTCCTTCATATACATGCTTTAGACATTCCTCTCGAAGAAATTTCTCATTTTTAGAAATATCAATGCTCTCACTGTCATTTTGATACCAATCTTCAATAAAATCTACCATGCCATCATCTTCATCATTGTCGCACAAATCTTGTACTTTATCTTCTTTTGAATATAGATCTTTCAACCTTGCATATTCCACAGGATCACTTTTGCGTAGCCTCCTCATAGAAGCTTCTGATAAATGAGGTCTTACTGGCAATTGTGAATGGTGTAGAGGAATATCATCAACATCATACGTTGGAATCTACACATATAAATAAAATTCATTAGTATTCCATAAATGAATAAAAAGTAAACTTTAAACATAAAATTAAATATATAAGTTATTAAATATGGATAGAAAATTTTTATTCTCTCTAGCTAAAAGGTGCTCTTGGGGGTCTAGGCCATCCATAATTCACTAATAGTTCATCACCTGCATGTAATGTAGTAATAGCATTGACAACTATGTATCTTGATACATCTCTACTCATGTATGGTGATTCATGAATATTTTCACGCTCCTCAAATGTGCAATTAGTCCTTGAACTATTATGTAATCTTCGACTACTATTTATTAAACCTTCTATATTTCCATGTGTGTAAGGTCTTCCATCAATATATAATCTTTCATTTTCTGCATGTAAAATCCTTCTACTAGTAAGGGCTACTGCGTTCAAGCATATTCCATAAGTACTCATGCTTTGAACATAACGTGAAAGTCGATGCCAATCTCCCCATCCATATATAGGACCACAAAATGACATAAGAGTGACTTCAGAGTTTAGAGGCACATACAAATCCTCTACAATAAATAGACCACGACCAGCACTAGTAATAGTGGATGGAGCAATCATATAGGGATTACCCCAAAAGTTGAAAATCTCTCCATCTAAAGGAAGTGGTCCTCTATTCCATCGTCCATATCTTCTTCTATCATATGTTTGTACTAGAGCACGATCACGAGCTGGCAATGGATAATCTCCAGCCGTTTCAGTCTCTAAACCAGGAGGTAAAGGATTTTTAGAAACCTCTGCTTGTAATTGATGAACAGCAAGTCCATGACATGTACGAGGTATATTAACATTATGAGAAAAATTATCATCATCATCATTCACAATTATTCCTGTATATCAACAGTAATTTGATTTTGTAAATTAGGTTTTTAAATAGAATAATGACATTAATTTATATAAAAAATACATACCCAAGCATTATCACGTTGACGAGGTGATGGTGCACACTAAAAAATACCATACTCTACCTCATGTTCAATACATTCCGATTGTAGTCTTCGATATGTGCCATAACAAGAGTTACACCAACATATAATATGCTCTTGATAGTAAAATTCATCATAATTCCTATCGGAGGACACATGTGAAGTCGTTGCATGGGTAGGAGGTGGCGGAGTACCTCTGATTGATCAGAATCTAATTATAATAAAAAACAAAAAAATATATAAGTTATGTATCCATCAAATATATTTAAAATTAAATGTTTGATATACTTACAATATATAGTCATTGCACAATGAGGAGACGATGGTGGAGTTCCATCTGATTGATCAGAATCTACAAATAATGGTATTTCATATTAATAATCTGATTATTTACATACACAAAAAATTCACATATACATATTTACACATACACACATATTCACATATACACATTTTCACATTTACACATACACATATTCACATATACACAAATACATTATTGTGGGATAAATGCATGTATTCTGTATGAATTAGTGTATATGCATGTATGTGTGTGTACGTATATATGTGGATATGTATATGTGTGTTTATGTTATATGTATGTATATGTGTATATGTATGCATATATTTATGCGTATATGTTTGCATGTATATGTGTATGTGTATGTGTGTGTATATATGTGTATGTATTCTGATTTTTTTTTCTGTTTGAGATTAAATTAACAAGAGATATTGTATGGTGGAAAAAAATAAGAGGCGACCTAACATACCACCTGAGACACGGTAGTTTTTTTGTAGACAGCTATGTCTTCAAGAGTTATTTCCTAAGCAGAAGGTATACAAATTAATAGTTTATATTTATAATTTTCATATATTTTAGTAATTTTTTACATTTAATTTATGTATTTATTTTTTTCTTAAATAAACAGGCTGCTGCAAAGAAGAGAGTGGAGTCGAGCCACACATCGCACCTAGGCCAAATGGTCCATCATGGTTTTGTAGCTACATTTGTAAGTATATGTGTTATTGTGAGTATATTTTTTATTTTAGTTAAAATGCAAGAAACTAATCTTTTTTATTTGTTTCAATGCAGCACAAGGATTGGCCGATATCCTACAAAACATGAGATCGCGTATGCTACATGTTGGTGCAATTCACAAGCCTACACATTTGGCTTGAAGGATACCTTGAAGTCCATACACATTTGGAGAAGCATAGGAACCAATGCTAGTGGTTAATTACCACTTTACCTTTTGTAAAAGTCACATTTGACTTTGAATCTTTGTATACATCTACCTAACAGAACTCGTGGAAAAGTTAGCTTTGATTGATGGAATATCTCCTATAATGGAGGAAGACTTTTAGAAGAGAGCCAAGATTTGAACTCAAATTCAAATTGATAGTGAACTCTTATATATTCTCTAAGAAAAAATTTGTGAAAAGAGACTCATCATTCCCGAGCTCATCTTTGTTAATTCTGAGTGTGTGTGAGGTCTAAACTCTAGCCCACACCTATCTACACCATTATGCAATGATATTCATGCCTATGGCATTGTATACAATTGTTCATTAATACATATATCTACATTGTTCATTTCTGAGTTCTCTATCATAGTACTTGAAAGTCTGTCAACTTGTGGAGAGCATATCTCACTCATTTCTTGACCAAATTCAAAGATCTATAGCTTGTTGGAATCAGCTCAAATGTATCTTCATGCTTTAAAAATTTTAAGGAATTCTATTCAGTCATGTCAGAGAAAAGCTTGTCGAGGTGATCACTGGTCAAAGTCTGCAACAGTCCTAAAAAATCGGGGGTAAAGGTTTACTTGCTAAATTGATTTCTCTGAGCATAGTTAATCTTTTTATATCATTCCACTTGGAATAGTTATCTTGCTAAGATAATTAGATACCCCTAAGAGGAATTTTTCCAATTCCTACTATGCTGGTCATATTGTGCAAAAGATCCAATAGGTGTCAAGTAAAAAATGGAAGGTTTTCTTGAAAGCTTGAAGTTCAAAGTTGTTTGTTTTGATTCAATCTTTACATACATCATTTCCAAAGTACATAAGCCATTTTATGGTGTCATTGGAAAGCTAAGGAGGTTCACTTATCAACTCGAAAGTATCAAGGGTTGGTACAAAGCAGGATTTGGCAGTACCTACTCATTCTCTTGGAGTGTCCATCCATCATTCCCAATACTAGTAGTATCAGAGCAAACTAAGGTAAAATGGGAGATGGTTTTCCTTCATTTATTGATAAATTGGATAGGAACAGTTATCATGCATGGTCTCTAAGGATGAAGACATACCTACAAGGAAGGAGTCTTTATGGATACATCTCAGGAGATGAGGAATTGCCCTCATTCAAAACTAGAGGACTACCAACAAAGGAAGAACATGAAAAGCTCAACACATGGTGTGCCAAGGATGCATTAGCAAGGTCTTACTTAATCAACTCCATCTCTGATTTTCTTTTGCCACATATTAGAAACTGTAAGACATCCCAAGAGACTTGGGAAACCTTGTCATCCTATTTTTCTTCCAACACAAGGGCCATAAAAAATCAATTGTGGACTGAATTCACTACACTAAGGAAGCAACCTAAGCAGGCTATTTCAGAGTTTGTGACTAAGATCAAAGATGTAGCAGATCAGTTAGCAAGCATAGGAGAAGAGATTGAAGAAGAGCAGATAGTAAGGCAAGTGATCAATGGGATTAAAGTTGATGACAAATGGGAAAGCTTCACCACTGCCATGGACCTTTACATGGACATGCAAATTCCAGATCTTACAAATCTCATGGGACAATTGTTCACTCATGAAGCCAAGCTCAACAAGAATGGAGACTCATCCAAAGGTAATAGTTCTTCTGCCCTATACACTGATAAAAGTAAGTCAAAAGATAAAGGCAAGAACTAGAAAATAGAGGATGAAGGCACTACCTCTCAAGCCAATTATGCAGGAAGAGGTAGATCATCAAGAGGAAGGGGCAGAGTAGGTAAGCAAGGCAAGGGGAGATCCTATAACTCCTCACCATGCAACATTTGTGGTTTATAAAATCATACTACAGATGAGTGTTTCAGGAACTACAAGAATCAGAGAGGAAGATGATATCAAAGAGGTGAATACTCACAATCAAGAGGTAGATTCAAACATCACCAAGGCTACGACAAAAACTACAACAATAACTACAACAACAACTACAATGGCAACTACCAAGGAGGATTCAAATCCAGGAAGGACTACAACAACTATATAGAAGAGCAGGATGATTCTCTTCTGATCATGAGCATGACTTCAAAACCAGGTACAAATGATGACCACCTATTCTACATTGACTCAGGATGCTCAAACCATGTGGTTGGCAATGTAGCTCTACTCACTGACCTTGAAGAACCAAAAGGTAAGCATCAAGTACAAACATGTGATGACACCAAGCGCAGTAGTTAAAGTTGGAAATGTTAAGACTTGTGATGGAAATCAAAACTTGTTGACTAGGGTACTATATGTACCAACCATTACCAAAAACTTGATGAGTGTTGGAAAAATTGTGGAAAAAGGTTTGCAGGTCAGATTCAACCAATTTGGAGCATTTGTGGAGGATCCCAAGTAGGAGTTCAAGAGAATAGCAAAAGGAGAAAAATCAAGTAGACTTTTTACTTTTGAGCTAGAAGACACAAAGAATATTGCACTCTATAGTTATAAAGATCAAACACTTTCAAAGCTAGAGATTTGACATAAAAGATTAGGGCATGTAGGAGAAAGAACCTTGAAACAAATATGCAGGGATCAACGTGTAATTGGAATACCCAGTGTTTCCAAAAAACACATGATATATAAATGTGGTGCTTGTCAGTTTGGGAAGTCTCACAGGTTACCCTTCTCAAGGAAAGGCTACATGCATGAGGACTAAATAGAGCTTGTCCATACAGATGTATGGGGACCAAGCAAAGACCCCTCAATCTCAGGATCAAGGTACTATGTATCTTTTATTGATGATTATAACAGATGGACTGTATTGTACTTTATGAAGCACAAAGATGAAGTGTTCAATTGTTTTAAAAAATATCTTGCACTTGTTGAGAATCAGACAGGGAAGAATCTAAAGAGGCTAAGGTCAGATGGAGGAGATGAGTACTTCTCCAATGAGTTTAAAGCATTCTTGCAGGACAGAGGAATCAAGAGAGAAATCACCACAAGGTATACTCCTGAACAGAATGGGGTAGTTGAGAGAAGAAATAGGTTGATTGTTGAAATAGCTAGGTCTATGTTGAATGAAAAAAAGTTACCTAATTACCTATGGGCAGAGAGTGTTTCTACTGCCACTTATCTCATAAACAGGTTACCATCTAAGTCCCTTGATGGGATGACACCTTATGAAGCATGGCATGGTAAGAGACCCTCACTAGACCATTGCAAGATATTTGGATGTGGAGCATATGTACACGTTCCTTCTCCGATAAGAGGTAAGCTAGACCCTAAGGCTAAGAAGTGTATCTTTATTGGATATGATCTAAATAAGAAAGGATACAGGTTTTACAACCCTTCCAATAAGGGATTCATGGCTAGTCGAGATGTTGTCTTTGATGAAAATGATTCTTGGTATGGGAATGAATGCCGGAAGTTCAAACTACCCTATGACTTGGAGGAGGAGTTTCCAAGTCTTGCTAAGGAGGAACCTACTCAGAATGAAGACTCAAATTCAAATGATGAAGATATTATCAACCTTGAAGAGTTCAAGGCATGGAAGTCCAAGGGCAAAGTAAAAATGAAGAAGCTTGAAGACATACCTGAATCAAATCAATCAATCAGAAGATCACAAAGGGAGAGCAAAAAACTTATCAGATATGGGTATGATACATCTCTTGTTACTAAACATTTTATTTATCTTGCCAAAGACTTGTCAATTGAAGATCCAGGATCATATGAAGAAGCAAAGACTAAGACAGAATGGAGAGAAGCTATGGATGAGGAGATTGAAGCACTCAAGGAAAGTGACACTTGGGAACTAGTACCAAAGAAAGAGTCCATGAAGGTAATTGGATCCAGATGGATCTATAAAATCAAAAGAAATTCTGATGGGTCAATTAATAGGTACAAAGCCAGATTGGTGGCCAAGGGTTTTGCACAAACCCAAGGCATTGACTATGAAGAAACATTCTCACCTGTGGCCAAGATGCCAACCATCAGGGTGTTGGTGAGTGTGGCTGCATCAAAAAATTGGAACATGTATCAATTGGATGTAAAAAATGCCTTTTTGAATGGATGGATTTTAGAGGAGGTATATATGTCACAACCTCCTGGCTATGAGGATCCAAACAAGGTAACATATGTGTGAAAATTGAATAAAGCCCTTTATGGATTGAAGCAGGCACCTAGGGCATGGAATCACAAGTTGACCACATACCTTCAAGACCAAGGTTTTGTCATGAGCAAGGCAGAAACTTCTCTATTCATCAAGAGAAGTAATTCAGAGGTAATATACCTATGTGTATATGTTGATGATATCATACTTAGAGGTAATGATGTCAATGGAATGAGATAAATCAAGAATCAGATGAAGAAGGAGTTCAAGATCAATGATCTTGGTCTACTAAAGTACTTTCTTGGACTTGACTTAGTCTATACTAACTCTGGAATCTATATTACTTAGAAAAATACATACAGGATATGTTGAAGAAGTTTCATTTGCAGGATGCCAAAATTGCAAGTAATCCAATGGAGGTAAACCTAGAACTAAGTGCACATGAAGGTGATGAAATTGATGATATTAGAGGTTACCAAAGTATAGTTGGAAGCTTGAACTACGCTACCTTGACAAGGATAGATATTGCATATGGAGTTAGTGTGCTAAGACAGTTTATGCACAAGCCTAGAGCACCTCACATGGAGGCTGCCACGAGAATCTTGAAGTATCTCAAAGGTACACAAAATCATGGTTTGTATTTCCCTTACACTTCAGATTTAGATATCAAGATTTATTTAGATGCAGATTGGGCAGGATGCAAGGATGATAGAAGGAGCACTTCTAGATACATTTCATTTGCAGGTGATAAACCAATATCATGGTCTTCAAAGAAGCAACCTACTGTTGTTGTATCTTCTACAGAGGCAGAGTATAGAGGTTTGGCAAATGCCACTCAAGAAGCCATATGGATCAAGCTATTGTATACAGAATTGGGTTTGTATACTATCTCACCTTTGATGTTTGGAGATAACACTAGCTCACTTCACCTTGCAGCTAATCCTATCTATCATGCTAGGACCAAACATATAGAGGTCCATTACCATTATGTGAGAGAGAAACTATTAAGCAAGGACATTCAACTAACATATGTATCAACCAACATGCAGTGTGCCGATTTGCTAACTAAAGCATTGGATGGAACCAAACTTTGCAGGTTCAAATTAATGATTGGATTGCAGGATATACATGAAGATTGAAGAATGAAGATCAAGCCAAAATGTTTGGCTTGAGGGGGAGCTGTTGGTGCAAGTCACAAGCCTACACATTTGGCTTTAAGGATACCTTGAAGTTCATAAACATTTGGAGAAGCATAGGAACCAATGCTAGTGGTTAATTACCACTTTACCTTTTGTAAAAGTCACATTTGACTTGGAATCTTTGTATACATCTACCAAACAGAACTCGTGGAAAAGTTATCTCTGATTGATGGAATATCTCCTATAATGGAGGAACACTTTTAGAAGAGATCCAAGATTTGAATTCAAATTCAAATTGATAGTGAACTCTTATATAAACTCTAAGAAAAAAGTCACGAAAAGAGACTCATCATTCTCGAGCTCATCTTTGTTAATTATGAGTGTGTGTGAGGTCTACACTCTAGCCCACACCTATCTACACCATTAGGCAATGATATTCATGCCTATCACATTGTATACAAGTGTTCATTAATACATATATCTACATTGTTCATTTCTGAGTTCTCTGTCATAGTACTTGAAAGTCTCTCAACTTGTGGAGAGCATATCTCACCCATTTCTTCACCAAATGCAAAGATCATAGCTTGTTGGAATCAACTCAAAGTTATCTACATGCTACCAAAATTTGAAGGAATTCTATTCAGCTATTTCAGAGAAAAGCTCATCGAGGTGATCACTGAAGTGTGCAACAGTCCTAAAAAATCGGGGGTAAAGGTTTACTTGCTAAATTGATTTCTCTGAGCATAGTTAATCTTTTTATATCATTCCACTTGGAATAGTTAGCTTGCTAAGCTAGTTAGATACCCCCAAAAGGAAGTTTTCCAATTCCTACTATGCTGGTCATACTGAGCAAAAGATCCAGCAGGTGTCAAGTCAAAAATAGAAGGTTTTCTTGAAAGCTTGATGTTCAAAGTTGTTTATTTTGATTCAATCTTTACATACATCATTTCCAAAGTACATAGGCAATTTTATGGTGTCATTGGAAAGCTAAGGAGGTTCACTTATCAACTCTGAAGCATCAAGGGCTGGTACAAAGCAAGATTTGGCAGTACCTACTCATTCTCTTGGAGTGTCCATCCATCATTCCCAACACTACACATTTTGGATATCGGCGTTTGAGCAAGTATATGCGAGATCATCCGGATGCCTTTGTGAGTATTATTAAATTTTATATAATTATTTTGTTTTTATAAATTATTTAATTGTTTTACTTATTTATGTTTGTTATATGTAATATAGGAGTATTATGGAGAGGAAGATATGGATGAGGTGGAGAGACAGACACAGGAGGGACGATCTTGATCCTCACTGGGTGATCATGATGATGAGGATGAGGACGATTTTGATGCTGCTGATGATGATGATGATCTTGATGATGATGATTAGGATTCTAGTTGATTATGACATTGGATTATATGTATTTACATTGATATATATATATATATATATATATATATATATTTTTTTTTTTATCTATATATTTTTAATTCAGTTATGTTTTGAATTGTGTGTATGGTATTAAGTAATGAAGAGTTTTGTTCTATTGATTGTTATTGTTGTTTATATTAAGCATGTGTTTTAATACTTTAATTATATAAGTCATTCATATGTTTGTACGTAAGTGTATATGTATGTGTGTGTATATGTATGTATGTGCATGTGTATGTGTGTGTATATGTATGTATGTGCATGTGCATGTGTAAGTGTATATGTGTGTATATGAGTATGTGCATGTGCATGTGTATGTGTGTATATGTATGTGCATGTATATGTGTAACTCTATGTGTATATGTGTGTACGTGCATGCATATGTGTATATGTATGTATGTGCATGTGTGTGTGCATGTGTATATGTGTGTGTACGTATGTGCATATATATGTGTATATATGTGTATAATGTATGTATATGCATGTTAATGTGTGTATGTGTATATATGTTAATGTTTGTGCATATGCATGTGTATGTGTGTGTATGTCTAAGTGTATGTGTACATGTATCTGTGTGTATATATGTGTGTGTATGTGCATGTGTATATGTGTATATGTGTGAATGTGCATCTTCATCATGTATAAGTGTATATGTGCATATCAATAAGTGTGAGTATGCTATCTAATGAAAATAACACAATTCAAATGATATACAAAGAATATAAATTGTACTTACAATAGTTAGCCATACTTTTTGCTTGGTTAGCTTCTTGAATAACCTGCAATAAAGAGAGAAAGAAGAGAGAGAGAGAGAGAGAGAGAGAGAGAATTCAAAGAGAGAAGGACGTAGAAAGAGAGAAACGGAGACAGAGAGAGACAATAAGATAGAGCTTAGGCAAAACAACAATTCTGCATCTACTTGTTTCAGCTCGTAAGCGCAGTGCAGCTGCGAATGTTGGAAAGCTCTTCGATCAGATTCGTGAAAATGCCGATCGAAGAACCTCCAATTTTTTTTTTTTCAACAGACCGTCGTGTAAGCAATGAAATAGCATCGTAAAAACCACTAGGATTGGCGTCGCGTAAGCGACATACAATTAGCGTTGCTTATGCAATGCAATGTCGCTTATGCGATGCCTTTTAAAATCGTCACGTTAGCGACGCTCTATGCGAGCGTCGCACACCCCGTCGCACCATACGTAAAAAAAAGTCGTTTTCTTTGTCGTTTAATTGATGGTTTGCACGTGACGCTCGTTGCGATGCCTTTTGCAATTTTATAGCGACAAAATTCTATCGCCTTAACCGTCGCTATGCACCCATATTCCTTGTAGTGTTGCTTCCACTCTTTGATTGATGATGGAAGGAGATTCAAATGCCTTAACATTTGAGGATTTACTCTCTATTTTGTTGCATGAAGGTTACTCCATGCAAAACACGTCCATATGCATGCAGTAGATCAAGTTTTCTTAGCTAGTCAGAAGGGCAAAGGTAAATGGAGCTCATTTATTAGCACAAATTTGGTAATTTTTCATAGTTGAAAAAGGAAGACAAAGATGAGAAGAAAATAGAAAAGAAGAAAATGCTTGGTAAATTCTGTAAAGGGAATGATCATGTCATAAAGAGTTATCCAAAGATGGCTGCAGGCATATTGCCTTTGCAACATCCATATACCTATTTTTGTATGTATAAACTCAATGCCCAAAAAATAGCATAGCACACCAAGATCTTTCATGTCAAATTCCTGCATAAGGAGTTGCTTTACCTCCTACAATCAAGTCATCAATGTAAATAGCCACAATCGTGGTGCCATCATCACCATTCCTTGCATATAATGAATGATCTGCATCACATGTAGAGAATCCAATGGTGGTTGAGTAATAAAAAATCCTTGAATACCAAGCATGAGGGGCTTGTTTAAGACCATAAAAAGCCTTTTGCAACATGCAAACATATTTTGGGTGCTTTGAATCTTCATATCCTTGTGGTTGGTCCATGTATACTTCTTCCTATAACTCACCACGTAGGAAAGCATTCTTCACATCCATCGAATGCAAAGTGCATCCTTTTTCTATAGCTAATGCCACAAGTGCTCTGATAGTAGACATTTTAGCTAGAGGGCTGAATGTTTCCTCATAATCAATGCCATAGGTATGTGCATATCTTTTTGCTACAAGTCATGCTTTATATCTGCTTATGCTACCATCAACATTGTGCTTCATCTTGTACACCCACTTGCAGCCTATGTATTTCTTTCCTTGCAAAAATGGAATGAAATTCCATGTTTCATTTCCATAAAGTGCATCCAGCTCCTCATCCATAGCCTTTTCCCAATCTACATTTTTCATTCCATCTTCAAAACAAGAAGGTTCAACATCTTGTATGACCTAGGTCATGTAGGCTCAATGAAGAGCCATGCAACTGTCATACGTCAATCCAAGTTCCTCATCAAGTCTCTTCTTTGAACTACTTGAATCTCCATCAATATCTTCAAAACTTGTATATGTTTTACTACTAGGAGAAAGCTTTTTGTTACCTTTCTTCCATGTAGTTGATGAATTTGTTGGGTTAAAATTTCCACATAATCGTCCACTCCATGGATTTGAGTTGGAACTATTTCTTGGTAATACATCTAGTCTATGAAAAACTTGAGATTTTGCACTTGCTTTTTTAGCATTTCCTTTTCATTCAAGTCAAGATTAAGTCCTTCTTTGGAATCTACATAGAATATTTACATTTCACTCAACATCACATCTCTGCTTACCTTCACCTCTCCTATGAGTGGATTATAACATTTATATCCCTTTTACTTAAGGGACTACACAACAAAGATACCTTTTTCTACTTTTGGATCAAGATTCATCCTCAAATCATCTAGAACATGTACATAAGAAATACAACCAAATACTTTCATATGTGATAAGTTTGGATTTTTTATAGATAAACTTCTCTTTATGTGTAACATGATGTACAACAACAATCGGAGTTTGGTTCATGATGTATACAATAGTGTGCACAACTTATACCCAATAACAATTAGGCATATTATTCTTAGCCATCAAGGCTCTTGCTATTTTTTAAATATGTCTATTTTTGTGTTCAATAACACCATTTTGTTGTGGAGTGTAGTTGCATGAAAACTATTTTTGAATTCCATGACTTTTTAGAAAGCCATTGAACTCATTTGACACATATTCATCTCCTCCATCAGAGGCTAATGTTTGAATATACTTCTGTGTCTACTTTTCCTCCATAGCCTCAAAATTTTGGAAGTGAGTGAAAACCTCACTCTTCGCTTTCATGAAATATACCCATACTTTTTATGTATGGTCATCAATGAAAGTAACATAAAACTTGAAAGCACCCATAGATGTGGTCTTTGTAGGACCCCAAACATCAGTATGTACTATTTCTAGCACATTCTCACTAACATGCTTGTCATGCAAAAATGATGATCTTGACTATTTATGAAATTGACATGCTGTACATACCTTTTGCATCTCTGCAACCTTGAAATTTGGTAGTCCATTGACAATGTAATAAAGTAAGTTTATGATCTAGGGGTTTGGCTAGTTCAGATAGATCTGAAATCGAACACCGTTTGGTCATCCGTGTGTATGACCAAAGATCTCGAGTTTAGACTTACTAGGAGGTCTTGTGCTCTTGTGAACAAGTGATCCACTTAGCTTAGTGGTTAAGTCTCAAGGATGTGAAGGAGGATGTCTTGGGTTCAATCCCCATGGGGGACATGGGAAGAGTATTTTGCCCAAAGAGATCTAGAGCCTTCTAGAAGCATCCACTTGAGTTAACTCGAGTTGATTGGGACACTTGGTGCACATGCAGTTACGTGGCCGACACATGGCTTGCTAGTATCCACCTGCCCAAGAAGGCAGTCCCTTGGAGAGAGCTATATATAGAGGCATTTGATTGGGAGGAGAGTCATCTCTCTAGCATGTGGTGGTTGTTATAGTCGTTCTCTTGCATTGGTATCAGAGCTCTAGGCAAGCTCCCATGGAGAGAGCTTGTGAGGGACCTTCACCTTCTTCTCAAGCTTCCATGGAGATCTTCACATGATCTCCATCATCTTCATTAATTAATTTCTCTCTTGGAGAATTCTCGGGCTTCTTCTTCTCAATATCTGTGTGTACTCGATGATTATTTACCTCCCGATGGTTTTGGCGACTCATGGGTGACCCCAAGATTGGGAATTGCAAAAATACTAATGTGTTTTATACTAGGCATGCAGCCGTGGGGTCTCAAACCCTCAACCTCCGCATCAACGACTTCCATCTCAACCACTTCTCTTGCATTGGTATCGGAGCTCTAGGCAAGCTCCCATGGAGAGCTTGTGAGGGACCTTCACCTTCTTCTCAAGCTTCCATGGAGATCTTCACATTATCTCCATCATCTTCATTAATTAATTGCTCTCTTGGAGAATTCTCGGGCTTCTTCTTCTCAATATCTGCGTGTACTCGATGATTATTTATCTCCCGATCGTTTTGGCGACTCACGGGTGACCCCAATATTGGGAATTGCAAAAATACTAATGTCTTTTATACTAGGCATGCAGCCGTGGGGTCGCTAACACTCAAACTCCGCATCAACGACATCCATCTCAACCACATGAGCTACGATCCTGGGCATTGGAGCGACGTGCTGGTTTTTATTTTATACTTACGTCAGCATTACAGAGCTTTATCATCTTTTTACCCGTAGCAAAAGATCTTATTCAGTCGTTGCTGAGCGGGAACTGAACTCGGGATCTTGATGTTCAATCCATTGTATCTAAACCGTTACACTAGCGCTCATCAAGAGGTACGTAATAAAGCAATACATTTGTGAGCGCCTCCAGGATTGGAATGCCCGATATCATCTTCGAGAGCGCCTGCTAGTATCCATGAGAGCAATCCCGTTAACTGACTCCTATCTGTGTGTTGCGCAACTTTATCTTTTTCCACAAGATAAAGTTTAAGAGAACTATCTATTTCAGGTGGCGTCCAGGACTTGTTCCTGTGATGCAAAGATTAAACAACAACTCTTTAAGCCATTCCACCGAGCAGCAGAACGATCTCTCAAGTTTATGCTTCATCACAAGTCTAATTCAAGTGAAGCACAATCCACATATCATTTAAATGCAAAGGATGGATTAAGACAAGCATGAAGGTTTCATTTCTTCAAAGGAGAGGACAAGAAGAAGCAACGGTCTTCAAGGATGGAAGATGGCTCTTCCCGAGAATCAGAGGATGGACGAAACTATGATCAAAGCTAAGTATTTTCTAATTTCTACTTGGCCTTAATGCTTGATTTATCTTGTTTTCATTATTCTAGTCTTAATCCTAGATGCACATTGAAATAGCCAAGATTTCAATCGGTTAAGTCTAGATTAGGATAATGAAACAATCCACTTCTCATTCCAAGCATTAGTTTGCATTAAGGAAAGACTTGATTTAAAAAAAAGATCCTTGTGCATCAAAGAATGTATTTTGGTAGTTTAATTCCAGATTTCCTTTCCATTGAGTAAGCTTTTTATTTCACCACAAGGATATGTTTTTATATCATAGTGCATTAGGACAAAGGAAAGGATATACATGCATCGAGATTGCATGATATACATTCTTAGTACAAGGAAAAATAATGCATCAAGCTTATGCATGATTGTTGCATGCAAAGAACATGGATGCATACGCATGTGAGCATATGGATTTGCATGTAGGCACATGCATTTGCATGATAGAACGGGATGCTGTGTGCAAGTAGATATGAAATTGTACTCTCTTAGTATCTAGCTTACTTCATAAAGCTTGCGGTTTGACATTAGGGAAGATAGAGGACTAGTTAGTTGCAGAGACATACTAGTTCTAGTTTGCAACTCAAGTAATTAGTTGATTCCTTCCCAAGTTGATACTCTGTTATCAAAAATAAATACTTAATGACAATTAAGTATGTTTGATGTCTTACTAGGTATAAGTAGGCACTAGGAGAAAGTTAAGTATTAAATTTTCTTGATGATCAAGAAAATTTAATTACTTGTAAACATTTTGCGATGTATGATGACTCTAAGTCCCGGATGTACTTAGGGAGTCATGAAGATAAGCTTACAATGGTTACTCTAAGTATAGGTGATATTTAGAAAGTCATGCGGATAAGCTTTAGTTGATTAGTTACGTAATTTAAGATTGGATGATAACTTCAGCTATGTTTCCAAGTTCCATGAGCACTCTTCGATTCCATGGAACTCAAAAACTAAATCGATGAACTTAAATACAAATTGAACTTTGAAGTTCAATAGATTTGTGTTTCATTCATGTTTTGCATCTCTGATAATGATGCATAGAGCTATGAAAACATGGAAAATTTGGAAACACTCTTCTATTTAGAAGATTTCAAAAGTTCTAAGAAGTTTCTTTGTGGTTTCAAGATTCGTATCTCACGATGAAACCTTGGTAAAGTGACTTTTAGGAATTTACATATTTCCTAAAAGATAAACACTAAAATGAAATATTCAAGCCTTCTATTCCACGTGAGATCATTCTCCTACCATGTTTGAGATGAATTTATTTTTGGGAAGGCAGACGTTCCAAGTAGAGGATCTTAATTGATTCATGAACTCTTCCCAAAATACACATAAATTCATAATATATGATAGGACCAAGGAATGATGATGTTCTAATATAAAGGTGCCAAGAAAAACAATGAAACTTTTATAAGTTTTCATTTGATTTCATCCCAAGGAGTGATGGAAATCAAAGGTCGAACCTCAACATCAATTGATCTTTGATGTCAATAAAAGGATGTTAGGTTCTATAGTTGCATCTCTAGTAAATGATGCAACTAGCTAAGCAATCATAGAATCATGGAAGAACTCTTTTTAGAGAGTTAAACTTTTGGTTTCATTTAAGCTAATTAAAGCTTCAAGAGGAAATCAAAGTAAGCAATCTTTAGGAAATAAGATAAGTTCCTAAGGACTTGAAGCAAGTGTGAAATTTTCATTTAGGAATAGAAAGTTCCAAGAAATGAATCTCCAATCCATGAACTTTTTCTAAAACAAGCTATAAAGTTCAAAGTTATGTGTTCATAGTAGCATTACTATTGGATCAATCATCAATAGATGCTTGGACTTTAAATATAATTTTGATTGGTGAAATATGTTTAAAGAACTCTAGTAACATCTAAAGATTGACCAATTATAATGAATCTTGTATCAAACTCAAGAATAGGAGTCAATATCACATAAATGAAAGTTCAACTTAAACTTTCATAGTGGCATGGGAAACGATATCCTAAAGGTGATATTTAGTCTCTAGTTTGATACTCAAGAAATGAATATGATTGAGTCAGTAAGGTTTCTGGATATTGTTTGAAAGAATCCAACATTACAAATGATTCCATGATGAATCATTTGCTCAAGTTATTTGATTCCCTAGAAGGAATCTCAAGTCTTTGAAGAATACTGTTCTCCCAAGTAGTGAGAAAGAAATTCTTTAAACTCTTTAGTCAGTAAGTAGTTCCCTAGCAATCCCAAACAGCAAGAAGTGGTACTTAAAGTCCAAATGGTTGATATCACTTGGATGTGTATCAAAGATTCTTAGCTTTAGAATTTGAAAAGCATTACAACATGTTGGACTTAAGTGAGGGAAAGATCTCTAAAAAAATCCTGCAGGTAAGCCAAAACGCTTAGAAAAGCTCAAGAGATCTTAATGATAAAGACAAAGTCTTTATTATTATCTCATGATCAACAAGACTTGATCAATCTTGGCCATGGTTGTCCACGATAATTGCGATTGGAACTATTGTGAAATTTGCCCATGTATTGGCAATCGAACTAGTTAGTTGTTCCAAGTTTGAACAGAGTAGCTATTCCAAGTATGTAGTCTGCAACCGTGTCAATGGTAATTAAGTCTGTGAAAGGTAAAACATAATGTTTGCCTATCCTTAAAGGGATTTTGGTACAAATCCAAAGAGCATGAGGGGATGCTTAAGACTTAAGCAGTAGAGAGATTCCTATATAAAGTCCCCAGGGTAGGTACCTAAAGCATTAGTAAAGAAAGGAATCTAAAGACAAGAAGTCAAAAGCTCTTGTCACTACAAAATTGGTCAAGGGTAAACCAATTGAACTTGAATTTGAGAAAATTCAAGTACTTGGAATTCTAATTGGTTTTTATTTGAAAACCCTAGCAAAGAAGGATGGATGCTCCATTAAAAGGTTTTCAAAGTTCCCAAAGGAAGCACAAGATTATGAAAGAATCATGTGAATGAATCAAAACCTAGAAAATCTAGTTAGAGTTAATGCCTGAAACTTCAAACTTCTCGAAAAGAAATGAAGCAAGAAGGTTCTCTATCAAGAGATGTTTAGACTTTAGGATAATATTCACTCACACATCAATGTGAATATAAAATAGGGTGGTATGGGACACCAGATTTTATACTCAGATTGATGTAGGAAAGATGGTATGGGACATCGGACCATGGGATGATAATTATCTTTTAGTCCTAGTTTAGATCTTGAAGTTAGGTTTGATCCTCAAGAGCATTAAGACTTCAAAGAAGAAGTTTAACTCAAGGAGGATAAAAGTAGTATCTCAAGATACTTCAAGATAAAGAAAACAGAAGATATGAAGTAAGTAACTTCCAAGATCTTCTTGAAACACTTCAAGATAAAGTGTTGTTAATTCGGAAATATTTCATAAATTTCTGAAAAATTTGGACTTTGGGTTGATTTTTTCAACCAGAGATTTGATTGACTAAGTCAAGAATCAAGTTCCTAGTGTAACTTGGTAAATTCACTCTTTTGACTCAAAGAAATGCACAAGAATTGCATTCCTAGTAAGGAGTCAGAAAGACTGAATATGAACCTAAACTTAGTTTCAAGTGAAGCATTATTTGAATTCAAAACTCATCTACAGAACCTCAATGGATCGACACACTGATATTGGTTACCACACTAGTATCTTGTGGTTGGATGATGTTTTTGATTTGCTTCGAATCTTTTTGAGAATCCAGCTTATTTCTCTTAAAGATAAAAGAAATGCTTCAATATCTTGTTGAAACAGATCTTTGAGAAGTTAAAGTCCTAAGTCATCTAGACTTTGACCCATAGCAAGTTTACGTATCTTCTAAGTTTGAATTGGTTGTACAGAGTTTTAGTTATTTCTTTTCGCTTTCCAAAACTTTTGGAATTGGATCAGACATGGTATTTGATTCCTTTTGCAAAAGACTAGCATTAGCAGGTTAGAATTAGATAACTAAATTGAACATCCTAGATAGATGTTTTGTACAAGAACCTTTTCAATCTTCAAAAGATAATAAGTCTAAGTGGACTTATTAATTTGAGTTTGCTTCAAGTTATAGCATAAAAGATTTCCTAGAGTCGAGTATACTCTAGAATAGAGAAGTTAGGAATTGCTCATCAGATTGACAATTCCCAAGAACTTTCAGTTAAAGTCTTTGAGAAAAGTGTTCTAAGTTGGACAATTTTCATTTTGAATTTGAATTGGTCAAGTTAGTATGGTTGACTCAATAGAAATGGTAAACTTTCTCTTAAAGTTTACATAGGATTTTTTAACCCATTTGGACAAAGTAGTCCTCTACTCGGGTGAAAAAATCAAGTAATTATTGGATCGGAGTTAACCATTGTACAAACATCCAAACATCCAAGTTAGATGTTTGAGACAACCAAACTTTAAGTGTTCCAAATCAAATTCAAGTGAATCAAAAGTTCTCAAGGTCTTGCGAGGGATAAGAATCCCATCTTCATTACTAAGTCCATGCACCAGTCATGCCTAGAAATGGACTAATAAGTTGAAGCTACCCAATTCACATGTTTGTGCCTAGATCGCACATCGAGAAACTATGAGTTGGCTAGGGATGTTTTTAGATCCACCCTTATTATTCACTCACTACTTTGAACTTTGATCAGTTCATCAAAGTGCAAAATGAGACAGTGTTTTGAATCATTTGGCAGGGACGCCACCACAAATATGAGACATGTTCTTCTGGTTTTAGAACATGATCATGTTCTTCCAGTTTTAGAACATGACCATGTTCTTCCAGTTTTAGAACATGAGGCTCGGGGGTTGCCTATAGTATGTATATAGCTCTATTTTTTATAATAAAAATATTTTCCAAGGGGGGAAGAATGTAATAAAGTAAGTTTATGATCTAGGGGTTCGGTCGGTTCAGAAAGATTTGAAATCGGGCACCGTTTGGTCATCCGTGTGTATGACCAAAAATATCGAGTTTAGACTTACTAGGAGGTCTTGTGCTCTTGTGAACAAGTGATCCACTTAGCTTAGTGGTTAAGTCTCAAGGATGTGAAGGAGGAGGTCTTGGGTTCAAGCCCCATGGGGGACATGGGAAGAGTATTTTTGCCAAAGAGATCTAGAGCCTTCTAGAGGCATCCACTTGAGTTAACTCGAGTTGACTGGGACACTTGGTGCACATGCAGTTACATGGCTGACATATGGCTGGCTAGTATCCACCTTCCCAAGAAGGTAGTCCCCTCGAGAGAGCTATATATAGAGGCATTTGGTTGGGAGGAGAGTCATCTCTCTAGCATGTGGTGGTTGTTATAGTCATTGACAATCTCCTTGGACTACATCAATTTCAGCCTCTGCAAATTTGCATGTCCAATTCATTTGTGCAAGATCTCTATTTGAGCAATATTTGTTGCACTTTTGCAATCATGGTTGCATACAGTTTAGGAAATTTCACATTTAAGGTGAACATCCTACCCATTTTTTCCTTTGGCAATCAATCTTCCATCTTATCTGTACTCTTCTACATACAACTCATTAGCATTGAACCTGACTCGTAATCCATTGTCAACCATTTGTTCAACAAAAGCTAGATTCTTTGTTATATTTGGAACATGCAACACATCAACAAGATGTTTTACCTTCCCATCCTCCATAGAGATTGTTATGTTTCTTATATGCTCAATAGGATGTGATGTGTCATTGCCTCTTTCAACATATCCTAGAATTGGCACTTCTACAAACTACTAAACCATTTTGCAGATGTGTCATTGCCTCTTTCAACATATCCAGGAATTGGAAACTTCTACAAACTACTAAACCATCCCGCATGATTGGTCATGTGATTGAAGTGCCCTGAATCAACATACCAGACATTACCATTCAATTTTGAAACATCAGTAGACATCATGTTTGTTTTGTAATGTTAGAGCATGAACAACTTCTCAAAGTCATTTGCACTTGTAGTATGCATAGTTATTCTGCTGCCTCAAAATTGTCCTCTACCTCGTGTATGATTTTGATGTTGACCTTGGTCTTGGTTACTATTTCCTTTTCCACTTTTGAAACCCCTACCTCTACATTTTCCTCTACAAGAGTAGAATACCTACCCAGAACTAGGTTTTCCTTTGGAGTTTGAGTCCTCACCTATATTATTTTATTCAATAATCAACTTGGACACTAGATCACCAAAATTCAAAATATTTTCATTAGTCTGTATAGAAGTTCCGAACTGCTTATATGCAGCTCTTAAACCACGAAGGAACACTTCCAACTTATCATGATTATCTAAATTCACACCAACAGTTGCAAGTGACTCACATAAGATTTTGATTTGCAAGGTTTAGTTACTTATCATCATGTCATTTTTCTCCTATGTATGCAACTTGTTCTTGAGTTGCAATTTCCTTGTCATTGTATCGTTCTCATACAATGTGACCAAACTATTCCAGGCCTCTTTTGGAGTCTTGACATCCTGTATGTGTCCAATCATGCTATCCTCTATGCTAACAGATAACCAATACATTACCTTTCGTGCTGCTTGATTCCATTCTTCATATGCTCTGAATTGGTCCATAGTCTGATTCCTCTCTAGTAATTGTGAAGCAGTTTTGTTCTTTCCTTTGATGTACTTCTAGTAGCCTTTTCCCATTAGGAAATTCATCATTATGAATCTCCAAGCATGGAAGTCGTTCTTGACAATGTCCTTTGTATCCATCATAAGCTGACTCATTCCACCTGCACTTGCCATTTCTACATCAATTCGCAACACTACAAAAACACAAAGTAATACCTCTACTCGAATACTATCACACAGTGACATGACAATTTGATCTCAGAAAAGCACACTTTTCATGTATCAACAATACTCCGAATCACTTCAAATTCTAGATCTGGAATATTTGACTGTTCTCAAATAGAATGCAAGTTATATTTTTGAAAAGTGGCCTAATTTTTTAATGAGCCCTAGCTTGTAGGCTCTAAATGGAGGTCAAGATGACTTCGGAATAGAAATATGAGAAAAATAAGTGACCCTAAAGGGATAACTCTTGAAACTATTTTGATGCCTTCTACATTTATATCAATTTTCAAAGAATTTGAGGTCATTTGTGAATCTTTCTTTCTTCATGCCTTCTCACATACTCTTTGCTGTCGACATTCTCTAGGAGCTCTTATCCTCAACATATACCAATGTGGATACTATACATGTTAGAGAAATGAGAAAGTGATAATATCATCCTCGATCATCACATGTTGAGCTTGATATCTCAACATGTGGTCGTATGCAGACACCTTCTTTTGGGTACTACCTTTACTTTGTGACTTTCATTGATGATTCTTCTAGGCATGTATGGGTGTACCCATTGAAAGCAAAGTCTTAAGTGTTTATGTGCTTCAAACAGTTTGTGGTTTTGCCTAAAAATTTGTCAGCATGTAAAATGGACATGCTCCATTCTAATCAAGGAAGGGAATATATGTCTTTTGATTTTAATGCATTCTTGGTTGAACATGGGATACAACATTAGTTTACAATGTTGTATACACCTCAATAGACTGGATTTGCTAAAAGGAAGAACAACTCACTCATGGAGATGGCAAGGTGTATGGTAAAAAATCAAGCTTACCACATAGCTTCCGGCCTGAGGTTGGTACTTAACATGTGTCCACTAAAGCATTAGAGTCTATCAATCCATATGAGGCTTGGCTTGGTCACAAGCCATTTCTTGCTCATCTGCATGTCTTTGGTTGTCTAGCATATGCATTATTGCCTAAACAACAACACATGAAATTAGAGGATAAAGTGGTGAAATGTATTTTTGCTAGGTAGAGTTCTAAAAGCAAAGGCTATCGTATATATCGTCCACACAATAAATGCATTTTTGTTAGCCATGATGTTGTTTTTGTGGAAGATGTAATTTAGCCATTACTTTCATGTACTAAGGAGAAATTAATTAGCTCCAAAGATGTGTATGACACTTTGTTGCCTCTTTTTTATAGGTGTACAATCAAGTATTGGTCCAAATGAGGCCATTTCTCATCCTCTAGATGCTCCACATGATGATGTAGAGCATTCCATTTTGGATACAGATTGACATGATGCACTTGTTGATGAGAGGGCTGATACGCAGGAGGCAATAAATATGCCTAAATGGCTGGTGCATACATTGTGAGATAGAAAATTAGATGCACATCTATCATATCATACTCGTTTTGAAGCTCATAGTGCTTATTTTGTATCACGTTGCTATGTTATGGTTGCCTCTAGTATTTGTGATGAGAATGGGCCTCTTTCTTTTGATGAAGCAAAAAATTCAAAAAATTGGATGGCCACTATACAATCGGAATATGATGCTATTATGAAGAATGTTAATTGTCCTTTATGTGATTTTCCTCTAGGCAACAAGGCCATTGGCACTAAATGATTATACAAGCTAAAGTGCAAGCTTGATGGAACAATTGACATGTATAAAGATAGGTTTATTGCAAAAGGTTATGCTCAAGAAAGAGGCATTGATTTTGATGAGAACTTTGCGACCACATGTTGAATGACTATTGGTCATAGCATTCGTGCACTTGCAGCCCATCATGGGTGGAATGTACATCAACTAGTCATTAAAACTACATTTCTCAATGGTGAGTTACATGAAGAAGTGTATGCTTTGTAGCCCCATGGTTTTGTACACAAAGGGCATGAAAAACAAGTGTGCAGGTTGAAAAAGGCATTATATGGTTTGAAGCAAGCACCACGTGCTTGGTTTTGAGAACAGTCACACTAAGAGCACCTGATATGTTACACATGCAAATGATGTGCTTCTGATCATTGTTGTCTATGTCGATGACATGCTGCTCATTGGTCCTAATGAGAACCATATTGCTAATTTTAAGATTGATTTGCATGCCTCATTTGAGATGTCAGATTTGGGAAATTTACATCATTATTTGGGCATTTAGTTTATGTAAGTGCATGGTGGAATAGATCTATGTCAAACAAAATATATTGATACATTTTTGTGGTGTTTTGGCCTTAAAGATTGGAAGCTTGCTGCCACTCCTATGGAAATAGATTTACAGTTGAGTCTTCATGATGCAAGAGATGCATTTGATGCGGTACTCTATCAACATAATGTTGTATGCTTGATTCACTTATGCATGACTTAGCCTCATATTTAGTTTGCTATCTCACAGATGTGCAAATTTTTGCATTTCCAAGGTGTCAAGCATTGGCAAGTTAAGTGCATATTTTGCTACTTGAGTGGTACCCAACTACTTTGATTGTTTTATCCCAAGAGGGATCACTACCACCAGATCTACATGCTTTTTTTGACTCTAACTAGGCTGGTTGCTATGACATTCGTGTGTCCACTATTGGCTTTTGCTTCATGGTTAGTAGCTCATGCATATCTTGGTTGAGCAAGAAATAGCCTATTGTGCCCACTTCTAGTTGTGAGGTTGAGTATAGGGAAAATTTCATAGTGAATATTGAGTGTGTGTGGCTCAGAGTCCTTTTGGCTGATTTGGGTGTTGGTCAATCTTCTTCCACCACCATCTTCACTGATAGTTAGAGTGCATTGGGAGTTGCAAGGAACCTTGTGTTCCATGCTTGCACAAAGCACATTGAGGTGCATTATCATTATGTAAGGGAGAGTTTCTTTGTTGTAGAGATCAGTTTTGCATATGTAACCACACAGGATAACATTGAAGATCTTTTCACAAAGGCTCTACCTGAGGAGAAATTTGAAGCTTTTTGCAAAGGTTTGGGCTTACTTCGTTTTGTTGATTGATCTCGTTCCACATAGCTTGGCACTTCCTTATACATGAGTGCCAGATCCTTGTTCACTGCATCGCTCCTAGGGGGGATTTGTTGATATATTTTGGTACTGATGTATAAGAACACACTTAGGACCACTGAGGTACTTTTTTCACTCTTTAGGAGGTTTTTCCCCCAACTTGTATATATGCCTATAACCCTAATGGGTGACTTATCTTTGCACATTCACTTGGTCATACATTCAGTATTGTGTGTTGTGCTTCAAGCTTCTTCTCCTTCCTTGTGATGTTTGCATGCTTTCGGAGACCTCAAACTCCAACATGTTTATGTGGTTATATGAACGCTTAATGGAGTGTTCTTTAGCTTGTTAGAAACCTAAGAGTGGCTATTGTGTTAGGACACAGTTTTCAAAGTTATAGAGCTTTGAGTTGTGATTGAATGAGGTTTTAGTAAGCATGTGTCTAGTAGGTTAATGTCTAGAAGAGTTTCTATAACTTTTAATGTGTATATTGGAGTGAAATTTCTCCACATCGCACCTCCATTTGGAACTCTAAGCTCAATTTCTAGTTCTCCAATGATAGGATAAGAGGCATTGTTTGCACACACCACATGTCCTCCTTTGGGTGCATCTTTCAAAGATGCAAAGACCTTTTGCATGAAGTTATGTGCTCTTAAGCACCACTACCAAAGAACCAGTCCAAATCAGCCTCACTCATAATCATACATATATAATACAATGTTGCATAATGACATGTAACAACACATGCCCAAAAATTTTGAGCCATGTTGGCTTCATCATTCTTTGCATTTGAAGATTTTTTAGCAATAGAGACACTAGATTCCTTCTTCTATTCATTGCGCTTAGCAAGATTTCTACACTCATCAATAGTATGACCAACCTTTCAGCAATATTTGCATCTATTATTTCGAAAATTAACTTCATTAGAGGAATGAGTGGAAAACGAAGGTGGAGGCTTTGGTTTTTATGAACCCAAAGCTGAACCATGCTTGCTTTTCCCTTTTTTGTGAGATAGCAAGTGCTTGCGTTCCCCCAATCAAACCACTCTTATTCACTCTAGACTGCTCTTCTTACAAAAGAAGAGACATAAGCTCATCAAACACATACATATAGGGACTCCATTTTGGAACCAAATGGAGTGGAATAGCAAAGCTTTGAAAAGATTCTAGTAATCCTTTCAACAATGTAGAGATGAGTGATGCATCCATAAGAATCTCATATATGTTTGCCAATTTCTCTTTCAAGTCCTTGATGAATGTCACATACACATCCATAGACTCATTTTCACCCATATATACATGCTCAAGTTGCTTTCTCAAGTATGCAACATGTGCTTCATTATGCACAACATACAAAGAAGCAAGGACATCCCATGTCTATCTTAATGTAGAACATGATCGAATGTGTGGAACTATATGAAGCTTCAAAGAAATTACAATCAATGCATGAGGTTGAGGATATTTTCCATCCCATCTAAGTTGCTCTTGTGTACAGGAAAAGGAGTAACCACTGCACTTGAAGAAGAGGCTCCATCTATGATAGTAGACTGTGAACAAGGACCTGTGGGTCTTTGATCTACATTTTCCACTATGTTCCATAGTTGTTCCACAAAAAGAACATGTTTCATCATGTATGACAACATTGGATAGTTGGTCCCATCAAGCTTATCTTCAACTTGAAGCATGTCAAGCAAGTCATTGTTGCCTACCATTTCACTAAAGAACAAGAATGTGACAAGATCTTTATTTCAATGAAAGTGGAAATGAATGTTAAATTTTAGCTCATAATACTTCACTCTAATGAAAATTCATATTGCATGAATGGCTTCAAAATGGGGGTAAAATCCCAGTAAGACTAGTGGAATTGCTTCTTGGCTACTGAAAATCATTGTTCTATGCTTTGAAGTCAATTTGCACTGTTAAAAGTGCATGCACACCATGATGCAAAAAACCAAAACTTGAGAAGGAGCTACACCTGCTCTGATACCACTATTGGGTGTGTGTAGAAGTGTGAGAGACACATGAGAATCACACAAGGAGCAAAAATAAAGCAAGCCACATGGAGAAGATGGATGGTTGGAATAGCTCTCTCTATTGATGATGTATTGAACTAAAGTAAGAGCTCAATAATATCCCTAAGTACAAAGTACCACTACACAAGAGAGTATGATGCATGTGGTAACATGGGGGAAAACCCATCTAACCAGCACTAGAGTAAATGTATAGGGAAAAGTTTCACATAAAATCTACTCATGGAACACATAAGTGTAACAATTAAGGTACTTGAGGATAATGATACTTGGTCATTAGTGCCAAGAATAAAGGACATGAAATTCATTGGCAACAAATGTTTGTAAAAAGTTAAGAGATGTGAAAATGGGAGCATATCTATGTATAAAGTGAGGTTGGTTGTCAAAGGTTTTGCTCAAACCTATGGCATGGAATTTGATGAAACATTCAATAAAATAGCTAATATGTCTACCATAAAGCGTTTGATTGCAATTTCAGCCTCAAAAGGTTGGATGATGTAACACTTGGATGTGAAGAATGCTTTCTTGGATGAGAGCTTGAAGAGGTAGTCGTTAGGAAGCAGTTCCAAGGATTTGAAGATGAGAGATTCCCACATTTTGTATCCAAGATTAAGAAGGATTTTTTGGACTCAAGCAATCCCTAAGGGCTTGGAACCAAACACATGTGGACTACTTGGTAAAATATGGATATGACCAAAGTCATTCACACCCATCACTCTTTGTGAAGGAGGAATGTAACAAAAATATTTTCATTTGTATATATGTTGATGATATGATTGTTATTGATGATGATGAAGCCAACATAAAGAAAATAAAGAGGAAACTTGGATGTGAGTTTAAAATCTCTTATTTAGGGATATAAAGGTACTTCCTTGGGATTCAAGTACTATACAAAGAAGAAGGTATATACTTGATGCAAAGGAAATACATTTTAGATATTTTGAAGAAGTTTGGCTTGTGTGATTGCAAGCCCATTTCAAATCCATTAGAAGTAAATGTTAAACTAATTTCTCATGAGGGTCATTAAGTGCATGATGTGACCATGTATTCATCATTTATTGGTTCTCTCTTGTATTCTAATATGACAAGACATGTACTTGCAGTGATATCTCAATTTTTGCAAGCATCATGAGTACCTCATTCATCTTATTGCAACCAAAAGGGTACTTATGTACCTTGAACGGTCAATGAATGAAGGGCTCTAATATCCATTTGTTGATGGATTGCATTATTGTGATGCTGATTGGGTAGGTTTTGAGGATGGTAGAACGAGCACTAGTGGATATGGTATCATGCTAGGAAAGGACCATCTCATTGATTTCAAAGCAACAACCAATAGTGGCTCTCTACTCGATTGATATTGAGTATAAAGGCTTAGAAAAAGTCTCATATGATCTTACATGACTCAAGAAATTGTTTGCTGATCTTGATTTGTAGATTAAGCAAGTATCTATTTTTTGTGACAACATAAGTAGAATATGTTCAGTACAAAGTCCAGTGTTCCACACAAAATCCAAGCATATAGAAGTTCATTACTACTTTATTAGAGAGAACATCATGTCGAAGGATATAAAATTGGAGCATGTGAGTACAAAGGACCAATATGAAAATATTTATACCAAAGCATTGGGTGGAGTAAAGCGATAATACTTCAAGGCATGCATTGGAATAGAAGTACCTATGCATTAAGACTTGAGGAGTAGTGTTGGAAGTCAAGTCTCAAACATAAAAACAACTCATCCACAGGTTTTGAAAGTGGACCAATGAGAAAAAGGATCACCCAAAGCCATGAAAGAAAGTTAGGAGCTCTAGCAGAATCAATCAAATTGGTTAGATTCTAGGAAATGTAATACTTCTATATAAGCATCATTTCACCTTCATATTTTCATTGTATGAGTTCCAAGGGTTTCCATTTCATTTTAGTGAATTTTTAATAAACTCTAGAAAGTAGCATCCTTGCTTGCTTATGTCATTTTCTCATGATTTTTCTCCTCCCTATTGTTAGGTGTATTGAGGCCTTCACAATTATGTTTGTACCAAATTGTAGATAATTTTTTTCTCTTGCATTATGCTCATTTATGTTCACTTCAACATAATTTAGTGTTTCATATATTCCCCCATGTTGAAGGAGATGGTGGATAGATTCTATAGATGAAGTGGTGCTGCAAAATCTTGCTTCACACCAACCAAGAACAAGTTGTAGAGAGTGTAGTAGACCCTTTGAGCTTCCTAATGATCATAAATAATCACATATGTGCTTTGGAACATGATCCTCTAATCAATGGATCAAAACAGATAAGTAGAAAGTTCAACCAAGAGCTTGGACTTGCTATTTTGGTCTCTGCATATGTTCAACAAAGTGATTAGTGCTCTCAACCTGTTAGTAATTTGCTAAATTCCTTTTGGGAGTATCTAATTAATTGAGATAACAAGCAATCATGAGTCATGCCAATAAAAAATATGGACTATAGAGTGAGACTGCTGCTTAGAAAGTTAGAAGACTTGCCTGACATTTTTGGGGTGCTTCATTGTGCAGACTAGAGAGCAAAGATATGAAGATATCTCACAATTGGAAAAACCAATAATAATGAAACTTTGTAGCTATGAACTAGACCATACATTAAATCTATAGTACTTAAGCTTTGAATTCAAATTCAAATTCTCACCATAAAGTGATTCCTAAACTATAGGATCTATTCTCTCATCAATCATCTACCAAGTAACCTGAGATTTGATTCCTTCTGACTCCACGTGAGAGTAGTGCAATAAACATAGGCACTTTTACAAAGATAAAAGGTAAAGTGACTTTTACAAGGGGATAGTCATATGAGATACATGATAATTGTTCAAGTATGTAGGCTTGGACTCTTTTGTAAGAACAACTCCCCCTCAAGCCTAACATGCTTGATCTTCAATCGTCCTTGGTTTGCTACAATCCAATCATCATCTTGAACCTGTTCATTTTAGTTCCATCCAAAGACTTTGTGACCAGTTGATACATAGGACAATTAGATGTCCTTGCTAAGTAATTTCTCCATTACATAATGATGGGTAACCTCAATGGCATTAATGCTTGTACCTCTTTCACGTTAGTTGGTCTAGGTAGTTCTGTGATTACTTTCACTTTTTCTTCATTTGTGGAAATTCCATTCTTTGACACAATGTGTCCTAGAATTTTGCCTTGTGTGACCATGAAAACGCATTTTTCTGGTTTCAAATAGACCTGATATTCTCGACATTTGTCAAGTACTTGTCTTAACTCTGGAATATGCATCTGTCTCATATTCGAATGAGCACATGAGTCGTCGACATAAACTTCCAAACTCTTTCGTAAGAATTCCTTGAAAACATGACACATGAGTCGCTGGAAAGTGGCGGGTGCATTTGTTAAGCCAATAGGCATCACACAAAATGAAAAAATGCCCCATTCTGTGGCAAAAGTCATCTTGTGTTGATCTTTTGGAGCAATGGATACTTGATTATAGCCTGAGAAACCATCAAGAAAGTTGTACACTTCCTTGCCCGCAACTCTTTCCAATAAGTGTTCCGTGATAGGAAGAGGATAACTATCTCTAATCATGGCAGCATTAACTTTTTTAAGGTTAATACACACACACAATTTTCCATTCTTCTTGGGCACAACCACAATGGGGGATATCCATTCTGTATGGTCAATTTCGTAAATGAATCCTGCTTCTATCAAACGATCTATCTCCTCTTTAATCTTCGCGGCGTAGTGATCATTGTAAGTGTATGGTTTCTGTTTTGTAGGTTTTGCATCTGGAGTCATAGGGATTCTATGGGAGCATATATATGGGTCTACTCCTTTCAAATCTTTGTAACTCCACGCAAACACATCTCTATATCGCGCAATAAGGAAACTAATTCTTCTTCTTCTTCATTCGTCAAATCATGCCCTATGTAGGTACATTTTTCTTCTTCTCCTTCTATGGCAACTAAGATTTTTTTGGTTTTCTCTGAATTATCATATACTTCTCCAACATCAGCTTTTCTGTTAGGCATTCGTACCATGATTCATCTATCTTCTATCTCATACTTCTTGAAGTTCTCGGGTACCTCAAACAAGGATTCTTCTTCTTCTGGCATGGTTTCTTTCTTCTTTCTTTTCTTTCGTTCACTTTTGGCAGTCACTTGAGTGGCTAACCTCACATCATTCATAATTTCTTCGTGTCTCTGAGGGTAAGTTTCTACTTCGTAGAAATATTCTTCGTTTGATGCAAAGGGTGGGTCCATAAGAATTGATTCTAGATCAAAGTCACTTGCATCCTCAAATGCATCAGTGCTCGGTTCACATTCTTCTATAATTGAATCACACACGATTGGCTCTATCATGAAAACTGAAATATCATAGCCATCTTCGTCACAGTGGGGGGTCCATTGTTCTTCATTGATGGCTACATCCATGGTTGCTAGGATTTTTGCCCAACCATGAGGCTCGAATTCCTCATCTGGAAATACTACAGGTGTGTAAATTGGATCTCGAAGACTTCGTGGATGTTGTTCTGCACTTAAGGTCCTGGCTTCTAACCATTCTTCCTCTTGTTTTGCGACTTTACACATCCATAGATGAGTATCCTCGTGCAACCATGAGGGGTCCGATTCCAATGAGTGTACTGATTCTCTCTCTTCGTGTGTCTTATGGATGGTATTCCATTGTATTGGGGGTACATCTTGATGTGAATAGTCTTTAAGATTGACTTTAGTAGTCACTCCTAAATGTTGCAAGTATAAAGAATTAGTTCCCCAACCTTGTACAATTTGTAAATGACGCATGAATGGTCGTCCTAAAATCATCTCGTATGCATGATTTTTACTAAAATTGCAAATGGCAAAAGTGAGCTCAAACTCCACACCACAAGTGGAAATTGCTCTTGCAAGTCATCTATTTCTTGAATAGTAGGATGGGTTCCTTGTTCTTTTCTCCACTTCTCTTCTTGGATTTCTCTCAGAAATTCATGTGAATACCTATGTATGGAAGACAGGTTGTCTTCACCCTCTGTGTTGGGAGCTTGAGACAAGGATTGTGTATTCCTTTTGTGTGTCTCTGAGGCAATAGGATTCCTATGTTCATTCTTTTTCTCCTTGCTTTCTATCAAGCATTCTAGCCTCTCCATTAATCCTTGAAAATGTAATTCCGGTTTTGCCATGTTATTCCAATTTAGATATCTAGAGGCTTCAAATATAGCCTGTGCTAATTCTACCATCTTCATACAAAGTTTAGTTCTCTCAATTTCTAAGTCAGCCCTCGGATAGTTTTTGCTCATTTCTTCTATTTGAAGTCCTTCTTTTAATCTTGCTTGATATGCACAAAACATCATGTCTAGGTTTTCTGGTATGGGTTCCGCTAAAACTGATCCTGATTTTTGAGCTAGGTTCTCTTGCTTCAATTCTTGCGAAGTCAATTCTAGGATTTTGGCTCTAAATTCCTTGAGACTTACTTCCAATTCAGTTATCCTTTTACTCCACTTTCTCTTGATTCTCTCTCTAGAATCTTTCCAAGATTTCGTCTTTTTACTACTAGATTCCCCAACTTCACTAGTTCTAGCTATTTTCTCTTGATTAAGCTGTTGGTTTTGTAAGAGCACTTGGGCTCTTGTTATAGCTTGGATAGGCACGTATGTAGGGTTGGAGCCATCTGCGTTGTTTACAATACCTATCACGTTGATGGGTGTCACATTTGAAGCATTAGCAAGGTTCTTAGGACAGTCTTTGATGACATACTCTTTACCACAGTCGGCACAAAAACCTTGTATGTTGTAATATTGTGATTGTCCGGCTGTCGGAGGATGTGGACAATCCTTTATGAAATGATCTCCTTGGCACCTAAAGCATGGTCCTCTAGGGCCCTGTGGTCTTTGTTGTCTCAATTGGGGCCGCAGATTAGGATTGGTATACATCACGTTAGCGTAGTCGGGCTCCCAACTAGGTTCCAATGGTGGACTATCATATTGATATGTTTCCACATGTTCTGGTGACTCTGTGTAATACGCGGGCGGACTATCTACATGAGCAGAGTCAAAACTGTTAGAGTTCAGGTCACTCTCTGTGATCAAGGGTGATGAAGGCACTAAAGCCCTACTTAGGTTCTCTTCTGCAGCAACATATTTAACTGAGATGACATTAGCTGGCGGGGGTGGCTGCTGAGCTAAGGCAGGTTGTGGTCTTTGTTGAGCCTGATAAGGAAAGTTCTGAGGAGGCCTATAGTAATGAGGCTGAGCATTATATTGACCTTGATACCTACCTGGTTGTGCATGTCTCACTGCCTGTTTGTTGTATGGGCAGTCTTGTGCCGTATGATTCGTGTATCGTCTCTCAATTGTATAGTATTGGCCACTAGGGTTGGCTTGCAGTTGCGTTGCATTGGGACACACATTTGCCATATGATCACCACCACAGGTGTAACAACATTTGTTTGTTGTTAACCTAGGCATCTGTTTACTAGAAACTCCTAGTTTCTGGGCCACTTTTTCCGCTAGGTCTTCTATCAAACTATACAATTTTGTGGGTGCTAGAGATGAACAATCTGAGTCTTTATAGACCTTTGAGAGTTCCAACTCATCTCCTAAGTTGTCGTCAATGTCTATACAAATTCTTACACATTGCTCTAGCATTCTCGGTTCCTTCAAGTATACATAGGAGCGTAGCTTAAAGCTCAACAAGCCATCTAGAAACAATGACACTTGCTTGGCCTATGAGGGTAGCTCTTGCATAGGATATCTTTCCACATATTGTCTAAACCTACATCCTACGAGTCTAACTGTTTCTTGAGGGGTTTGTTTGAAACTATGAATCAATGAAGATGTGTCATGTCTGATCCCACTTTTAGAGAATTCAGTGATGAATGACTCTAAAAATTGATGGATGTCTCTAAATTGCCTTTGTTGCAATGGTTGGAACCAAGTTAAAGCTGTGTTCTTTAACGTTAGCCCAAATGCATTGTATTGCGTGAACATGTCTTCTGCTTGTTCTACCCTTAGCACTTGCTTAAACTCTGCAACATGGTCATAGGGATCTCCTGTCCCATCAAAGTAGTTTTTCATGGATTTTACTAACTGAGTGGGTCTTAATATTCTTGCGTGTTCACATGGTCTAGGTAGAGGAAAACCATCTCTACCACCTGGTATTCTAGGTTCTCTTTGTCTATCCACTCTGTCCGTGTCTATGGTGGTTCTATCTCTCCCTATGGGATGATTGAACTTACTTCAGGTCTTTCTTTGTTTTTGTCTCTTTGCATACCATGGGCTAAGGATGTTCTTGCCCCTTGTTGGCTTGCATTTACATTTGCTCGAGATGGAGGGAAGACTAAATCACCTCTCCACGTATATGTGTTTCTTGCGTGGTCGGGTACTACGAATACTCTTTCTGAAGTTTCATCTAGGTATACCACCTTTCCAAGTGTATCTGGGTCCTTAAATTCATAGATTGTGATGGTTCCTACCTCACTAGGTTGTTTCGTTATGTACCTCCAAAATTCTTCATCTGTCTCTTTGTTTACAAACAACTCTATGCTTCTGTTGTCCTGAGGGATGCACTCTGGAATTAGTACTCTTGTCAATCCAGATTTCCCTCTAGGTGTCCTAGGTTCTTCTAGTGGTTCTTTTCCTTGGGCTCTCGCTTCTGTCTCTAACTGAATTACACCAAACTCATTGGTATTGTTTGGTTGAGTGCTTATGATGTACATCGTTCCTTTTTTGTCTATGTATGCGTCTCTTTCGAATTTCATCACTAGACGTTCCAATCCAATGGGTTGATCAGGATTGTGCATCTGCACCACTTGTCTTCGCAAACCATCCTCATAGATGCGAGCACCTAAGCAGTTGGTTCAGAGAAATTCTAACTGAGTTCTATAGGGTCCTTCAGGTCTTTCTAGATATGCTATGTTTGACCCTCCTTCTGGTCTTTCTGTGCTGAAAGCCATTTCTGATTCACTCGTATCTGAGCTCGACTCGTAGGGATAACTATTATTCAATTGTTGTGCCCACGATCGTGCAGTAGTCCCTACACTTGGTTCGGATGATCTAAGGCTTCATCAGTCTGACTTACCTATGTGTTTGCCCGATCTAAGGTTCATGAATTTACTTCGTGGCTCTTTTGATCGGCAATGGTTCCTTTGTTATTGATTTTCTTGTTTCTTTTTTAATGCTTTTAAGTTCTTGTCTCAATGTATGCGTCAGGAATCGACTTTTTGTGGTACTTTTGAGTTCTAGTTCCGTCAGACTTAAGTTCTTTCCTTTAGGTTTTCGTATCGCACACCTTTACTTTAGTCTTGCACTTGAAAAGTTAAATCTCTTGAACTTGATCATTCCTATCATCTCAAATCTAGAATGCTAACGTTTAGCCTAAGCTAATACTTGACTGAGGTCGTTGAGTAATCTTCCAACCTCAAGTCAGTCTTCTTGGTTGCCCTGTTGCCCAAGAAGCCGCGCTTCCCAAGCCCTGCATTCTTCTCCACCTTGCTTTGCCTTGCTTTGTTTGCCCTTGATTGCCCTTGCTAGACCTATAAAAATTCAATGTTTAGACCAATTCTCAAATGGATGATCAAGCACTTGAGTATATACACTTTTTAAGTCCCTTAACCTTAGGAAAAATTTTCTTCCAAGGCCCCCTTTCTGTCCTAGTCCCACAGAGGGTCAACCTCAAAATATCCTCTCTAAAAAACAAAGTAAAGAGCTTTCTAACGAGCTATAAAGCTCAAAAAACGGACTTCGGATGAAAAAGATATGATCGTTCAGGCCCTCGGAGGTAAAAACTGACAAACAGGTTTTTCTCCAAATATGAGCTAAGGGGTCTCTTATGAGTCTAATCACCCAAAAATTTGCCAAAAATAGCCCCAAAATTGGTCAAAAAATCAAACCCTAAAAATTGTGTTTGGGGTGAGCAATCGCGATGGTCTGAGATAATAGCGATGGTCTGAGACCATCGTGATGGTCCATGTGAATCGTCATGATGGTGTGGCACAATCGCGATGGTCCGAAGGAGCGAACTGTCGCGATGGTCTAAATGTGAACAATCATGATGGTGTAAATGAACCGTCGTGATGGTCAAATCGGCGAGAGATCACGATGGCATCGGTCAATGGTCAACGGGACAATCGCGATGGCGTGAGCCCGTCGCGATGGTCACGAGGCACGATGGCTTGAGCCAATCGCGATGGTTCAAATGTCAAGGCGGCACGATGGTCTGAGGGTCTCGTCGCGATGGTCTAGCTTGCCACGTGGCAGTATCGGCACGATCATGAGCCAATCACGATGGCGTGGGATCGACGGGATCGTCGCGATGGTCAAGGACCGTCACAATGGTTCAAGTGAACCGTCACGATGGTCCGGCCGATCCGTCGTGATGGCGTGAGCCAATCGCGATGGTGTGACACAATCGTGATGGCGTGAGCCAATCGTGATGGTCCACCAAAATGCAAATTTCTAAAATGCAAAAATGGATTCCTATATGTGCAAGGGTCGCCTATACGGTGGTGAACTCGCTTACCTCAAATTCCAAACTTGGCAGACCATCACGATGGCCTGACGCAGTCGACATTTTCTGATAGAAAGTGATTTTCTTACCTTTTTGCAGCTTTCTTGATGCTCTAGAGCACTGTACCTACAAGAAAACTCAAAAACACAGTAGCACATGCAAGCACAAAAGCTCTCTCTCTCTCACTCGCATGCAAAAATGAGGGGAAATGAAGAGAATGGGTGGATATGGTGAATTTTCTAAGTTTTTTTGGAGTGGAAGATGATGATGCAGTGATGAAGATGGAGTGTGGGAGAGGTGAAAAACAACAAAAACTAAGTAAAAACAACAACAAAAACTGAAATTTTTACCTTCCAACACCACTCCTTGCTATACTCTTACCATCACACATTCGTCCTAGACTCGATCCCCGGCAACGGTGCCAAATTTGGTGTTTCTCTAGCACAATGGTGAGAACCACGTTAACAAGCTCCACCTCCTTAATGTCAATCCGCGAAAGAGATAGGAGTGATATGAAGATCCTGAATGTGAGATGAAGTGAGAGTGATGGTGAGAAGCATAGAGATGCACACACACATACACCCACATACACACACACACAACGAAGAGACAAGCATGACACAATGGAAGGTAGGAAATCAACTCTATTTCTCAAGAATACTCTTACAAGCTCAAAATAGCTCTAAGCTCACACTAACCAACCTCAAAAATGAGCTCTCTAGCTCTTTTTATAGATTCTGGACTAGTTTTGACCGGTTTCACATCTACTGACCGGCATAGTTAAAAAATAGGTTCTAGATGCTATTTGAAGGGGTAAACGAAGTCTAAAAATAACCAAAATTGGTACCCTCATTCTACCTAAACTCTTCAAGCTCGAGGACTCCTGGGCTTGCACAAAATGGAGCTATAAACTACAAAAAGGGTTTTTCTATGTTACATATGGTACAAAAGTGATGAAAATCACTATTGGAGGTTTTGAAAAGTAATTATAAAATATAAGTCTTTGAAAAAATGATTCGACTGACTCCCTACTCTGACTTTACATGCTTCCGCGTCTTCTATGCCTCTAGCTACTGCCAACAGACAATCCGCAAATATTGCATGGTGAGGAGGTATAAGATCTCCCCCTACCTGGCTTACCTCCTGTGCTCCTTCCTCTTGAGGTTCTACCTCTCCCTCCATAGTTGGCTTGGGAGGTAGTTCCTTCATCTTCAACCTTTTTGTTCTTCCCTTTCTCTTTGGATTTACTTTTATCAGTGTATAGGGCAGAAGAGCTATTACCTCTTGATGAATCTCCATTCTTGTTGAGCTTAGCTCCATGGGTAAATAGTTGACCCATGAGTGTGGTAAGATTTGGAATCTGCATGTCCACGTAGAAGTCCATGGTAGTTGTAAAGCTCTCCCATTTGTCATCATCTTTAATGCCATTTATCACTTGTCTTACAATCTGCTCCTCTTCAATTTCTTCTACTATGCTTGCTAATTGATTTGCTACATCTTTGACTTTGGTTACATACTCTTAGATCCCTTGCTTAGGTTGCTTTCTTTGAGTGGTAAATTCAATCCACAATTGATTCTTCCTAGCCCTTGTGTTGGAAGAGAAATATGAAGACAATGTTTCCCAAGTCTCTTGGGATGTCTTACAGTTCCTAATATGTGGAAGAAGAAAGTCAGAGATTGAGTTAAGTAAGTAAGACCTTGCTAATGCATCCTTGGCACACCATGTGTTGAGTCTTTCATGCTCCTCTCTTGTAGGTTGTCCTTTGCTTCTGAATATGGGCATCTCCTCATCTCTTGAGATGCATCCATAAAGACTCCTTCCTTGCAAGTATGTCTTCATCCTCAAGGACCATGCTTGATAGTTGTTCTAGTCCAATTTATCAATGAAAGAAGGAAAACCATCTCCCATTTTACCTTAGTTTTGCTCTGATACCACTATTGGGAAAAGATGGATGGACACTCTAAGAAATGAGTAGGTACTGCCAAATCCTGCTTTGTACCAGCCCCTTCAAGCTTCAAAGTTGAGTTGTGGTCCCTCTTAAATTTCCAAAGACACTATATAAGTGCCTATGTACTTTGAAAATGGTGTAAGAAAAGATTGAACCAAAATAGACTACTTCAAAGTTGAAGGTTTAATGAAAACCTTCTATTTTTTATCACAGACCTGTTGTGTGTTATGCTCAGTGCTGCCAGTACGTAGGAATTAGAAAAATTCCTTTTAGGGGTATCTAATTAACATAGTAAGCTAATGATTCCAAGTGGAATCATGTGAAATGATGCACTATACATAGAGCAATCAATTAAGCAAATGAATCATTACCCTCGATTTTTTAGGACCTCTACAAAGTTTGATCAGTGAGTGCTTCGAGGCGCTTTCTCCAAATTGGATGAATATAATTCCTTCAAAATTTGTGAGCATGTAGATAACTTGGAGCAGATTCCAAGAAGCAATAGATCATTGAAAATGGTGGCAAAATGACTGAGATATGAGCAATACAAGTTGACAGTTATGAATGACTATGACAGAGAGATCATTGATGAACAATATAGACCTATTGTATTAATGAACAATGTTGTACAAGATCATAGGCTTGAAAATCGTAGCCTAATGATTGTGAGTAGTGTAGGCTACAATGTAGGCCTCACTCGCATACAATATGGCAATGGAGAACTCGGGGCTAGAGACTTGTACATGCGACTTTTTCAATTCACTTTGTATAAGTGTTACATTCATATTTGAATTTGAATTAAAATTTTGGCTCTCTCCAAAAGTAATCCTTCAATCTAGGAAATATTACCTCAATGAAGTAGTTACTTTTCTAAAAGTCCACGAGTTTTTTGGTAGGTGATTACAAATATTCTCTCAAGTCAACAAATGACTTCTACAAATGTTAAAGATAAAATATCTTCCTAGCAATGGTTTTCATGGAGCTTCATATGTTCAGAACTTCAAGCCAAATGTGTGGGCTTGAACTTTGCACCAACAGTGAGTATACGTAGAAGATCAAGGAGCTTCGAGATCAGCTAGCATCATTGGGATGCACGATAGAAGAGGAAGACATCATCCAAATAGCCCTCAATGACTTGAGGAGTGAAGAGAAGTGGAAGCTCCTCATCACAAACATTCTTTATAGAAACCCTCTACCAACATTTGACGAGATTATATCAAATCTTGTGGCTGAAGAGGTTGCTGAACAAGGAGAAGGCAACAAAGGTAAGGACAGCCATAGCCAAATGTTATATGTAGGTCGACGTAGAGTAAGGAGCTCTATAGGAGGCTCATGAGGAAGAGGAAGAAGTTACAACAACACAAATTCCAGCCAACACAGCTCGAAGGAAAACAAAGACAATGCAAATGACAACACACATGGAAGAGGTCAAGGAAGGAATAGAGGAAGGTTCGAGGTTCATACAATCCTCACAAAGGTATAACATCCTATCATTGTGGTAAAGTAGGACATTATGCAAATGATTGTTGGAAAAAGAATGGAAGGCGGAATTGAGGAAGCCAAAGGAGCCAAAATAACTATGCGAGTACATCAAGTGAAGGAGACAAGCAAATTATGCTTGCCATGAAGCATGTGTACAAGAGCTCAAAAAGTGATGAAGAACAATGGTTTATAGATTTACGTTGCAGCAACCATATGACATGCAAAGGATATTTATTCACAAATCTACAAGCTCCAAGTGGAAAAGGGTGTGTGGAGACCAGTAATGAAACTCAACACACAATTGAGCATGTCAGAGAAATCAAGCTTGGAGACAAGAAGATATTGACTGATTCTCTTCATGTTCCTACTATTGCAAAGAATTTGATTTTAGTAGGGCAAATGGTCGAGAAAGGATATGATGTTATAAAGAATCCAAAAGAAGGATTCAAGGTTGTTGCTCAAGGAAGGAAAGAAGGTAGGATGTTCACTTTGGACATTCAACAACCACATGGAAAGGTGATGTATATACAGTTTGGAAACAAGAGGATTGCTGAAATGGATTTGTGGCACAAAAGGTTTGGACATATCAACATTCCCAAGCTCAAGGGCATGAGCAACCATGAAGTGGTAAGAGGTCTTCCAAGATTCAATGATGCTAGACTGCATGCATTTTGTGAAGCATGCAAACTAGGAAAGTAAACTGGACAACCATTCAAGGAGACCAACTATGTGGCAAGGAATGTCCTCGACTTGATACACATGATTGTATGGGGACCATCACAACAACCATTGATGGCTAATAATAGATATTTTGTCTTTTTCATTGATGATCATTCAAGAGAAGTATGGATGTTCTGCATAAAACAAAATCCAAATGTGTTCTCTATGTTCAAGAGATTTAAAGCACAAGTAGAAAAGGAAACAAGATGGTACATAAAGACCTTGAGGTCTGATGGAGGAGGAGAATATTTCTCCAAAGAATTTTTAGATTTTCTTTATGAAAATGGCATCAAACAACAATTTACATGTAGGTACACACCTTAGCAAAATGCAATTGAGGATACAAATATTCAAAGCATCCAGAATATGTTTGCAGGTTGCAAAAGGCTTTGTATGGGCGGAAGCAAGCCCCTCGTGCATGGCATGCAAGGATTGCTGATTACTTAACCAGCATTGGGTTTTCTATGTGTGATGCAGATCACTCACTATATGCAAGGAAGGCTGATGATGGCATCACTATTGTGGCTATTTATGTTGATGAGCTAATTGTAGGTGTTGATAATGAAGGAAGCATCAAAGAGGTAAAGAAACTTCTTATGCAGGAATTCGACATGAAAGATCTTGGTGTGCTGCGCTATTTCTTGGGCATCGACTTTATACATACAGAAACAGGTATATGGATGTCGCAAAGGCAATATGACTTGAATATGCTGCAAAAGTATGGTATGGCTGATTGTAAGCCAATTTCTATGCCATTAGATCAGAATTTGAAGTTGGACACTACATCAGGTGAAGCATTGGAAAATGCTACTATGTGCATGAAAATTGTGGGAACTCTTATATATCTCACGATTACAAGGCCTAATCTAAGTTATACTGTTGGACTTGAAAGTCAGTTTATGCAAGCTCCCAAGAAGCCACATTTGGATGCTCTAAGGCGCACTCTATGTTATGTGAGTGCTACTTTGGATTATGTATTGTTTTATGAGGCTGGTCTAGATTTGCAGGTTTATGGATACACCGATGCCGATTGGGTGGTAGCTTTCCGGATAGAAGATCTACTAGTGGTTTTCTATTCTCACTTGGGAGTGTAGCTTCTACATGGAGTAGCAAGAAGCAACCCACTGTACCTTTGTCGAGTACAGAGGCTGAGTATAGAGGTGCTGCAATGGCAACATGTGAGGCATCATGGCTGGAGATGCTACTTGCGGATTTAGGTGTGGAAGTGAAAAAGCCTATCACTATTTATTGTGATAATCTTAGCAGCATACAGTTAGCACAAAATCCTGTTTTCCATGCTAGAACAAAACATATCGAGGTACATTATTACTTCATCAGAGAGAAGGTATTAGTAGGTGATATTGATCTTGTTTATGTGAGAACAGATGAGCAAGTTGTTGATATTTTCACCAAAGCACTTGGAGCTGAGAAGTTGAAGAAGTTTCAAGAGATGCTTGGATTACAGGATATGGCATTGAGCTTGAGGGGGAGTGGTGAGATATCAAGCTCAACATGTGATGATCTAGGATGACACGTACCAGTTTTGTGTTTCTCTAAAATGTATAGTGGTCACATCGGTATATGTCAGGGATACTCCATTGAGCTTTATTAGATTTATCTACTGAGAGTGATGGCACATTTGTTCCTTGCCAGCTCACTCATTCACGGACATTAGGTTTTTCCTTATGTACTGATCTTTATATATTGCGCTTGTTGTATTCTTGTTTTTAGGTCATTCTTGTACATTCCTTTTTATGTAATAGAAGAAGAAGAAGAAGAAGAAGATCATTCTTCCTTGCCTCAATCTGTGTGTGTGCGCTTCTCCTTGAGAGTGAGAGTGTGTGTGTGAGCTCTCTTCCTTATCTCCTTCCTCGTGACAACTTGTAGTCTATGGGTTTCTTTCCTTGGAGCAAATGAAACCAACTTCCATGTTTCATTTCATAAAGCAAACTCATCTCCTCATCCATAGCTTTCTCCCAATCAAAATAAGAAGGTTCAACATCTTGTATTACCTTGGCCATGTAGGCACAATGACAAGTCATATAATTGCCATACATCAATTGATGCACTGAGTTCCACATCCTCCCATATCTTCTTGGTCCTAGGTCACTTCTCCTTGTATCATCTACATGTGCGTTTCTTACTCTTGAAGTCTTCATAGAGGGCGATCCAAGTTCCCCATCAAAGCTCTTTTCTAAACTGCGAATGTGCATCAATTCAAAATTTAAAGATGTTTTACTACTAGCAAAATGATTTTCTTTACCTTTCTTTTATGTAATGGATGAATTTGTTGGAGTAAAATTTCCGTGCAATCTTTCACTCCATAAATTTGAGTTGGAACTATTGCTTGGTGTTGCATCATGTCCACTCAAAACTTAAGATTGTGCACTTGAGTTTTTAGCATTTCCTTTGTCATTTGAGTCAAGATTAAGCCGATCTTTGGCATCTGCATAGAAGCTTGACATTTCATCAAACACCACATCTCTGCTTACCTTCACCTATCGTGTGAGGGGTTTATAAAATTTGTAGCCCTTTTGTTCAAGGGAGAACCCAATGAAGATATATTTCTTTTTGCTTTTGGATCAAGCGTTGTCCACAACTCATATGGAACATGTACATATGCAATACAACCAAATACTATTATATATGATAAGTTTGGCTTTTTACCTATAAACTCTTCTTCAGGTGTAACTTGATGTACAATAGCAGTCAGAGTTTTGTACATGATGTATATAGGAGTATGCACAACTTCCACCCAATTAAAATGATGCATATTCTTCTCAGCCATCAAGACTCTTGATATTTTTGCAATATTTCTATTTTTGTGCTTAGTAATATCATTTTGTTGTGGTATATCCATGTATGAGAACTATCATCAAATTCCATGACTTTTAGAAATCTATTGAACTCATTTGACATATATTCACCTCCTCCATGAGATCTTACTATCTAAATATACTTTTTTGTATGTGTTTCCACCATAGCCTTAAAATTTTGAAAGTGAGTGAACACCGCACTCTTCTATTTCATGGAATATACCCATATTTTTCATATATAGTCATCAATTAAAGTAGCATAAAACCTACAACCACCCATAGATATGGTCTTTGCAGGACCCCAAACATCTATATGTACTATTTCTAACACATTTTCACTAACATGCTTAGCATGCAGAAATGATGCTCTTGACGATTTACCAAATTGACATGCCACACATACCTTTTGCATCTCTCCAACCTTGAAATACAATCTCCTTTGATGCCATCAATTTCAACCTCTGCAAATTTGCATGTCTAATTTGTTTGTGTCAGATATCTATATCATCAATATTTCTTGCACCTTTTGCAAACATGCTTGCATTCATTTAAGGAAGTTTCACATTTAAGGTGAAAATCCTACCCACTTTTTTTCCTTTGGTGATCAATCTTCCATCTTGTTTGTACTCTTCTACATATAACCCATCAGCATTGAACCTCACTTGTAATCCTTGCTCAACACCATTTGCCCAACAAAAACCAGATTCTTTGTTATATTAAAAAAATGCAGCAGATGAGCAAGATGTTTTATTGTCCGCCCTTCATAGATAGTGCTATGTTTCTTCTATGATCAATAGGGTGTGATGTGTGATCGTCTGTTTCAACATATCTAGGAACTAGAAATTTTTGTAGAGTACTAAACCATTCTACATGACTTGTCATGTGATTTGGAGCACCTAAAGCAACATATCAGACATTACCATTCGATTTCAAAAAACATCAGTCGACATCATATTCATCATATGATGTTGGACCATGAATAACTTTGTTAGTCGGCCGCCGGATTGGAAGTTGTAAAGACAAAATCCTTTCAGTTTCCGCACGTACGAAAGGTTGTTACCAAGATATTTGTAATCTTTATATAAATGAATGAAAAAGAGACACTTCAGGATAGTTAGTGGAATCACCAGACTATTTGTCCGGGTGATTGTCTGTGACGTGCCATTGTGAGTGTTCTATTAACTCTGAGTACTATTGTGCCTTTCTGTTGTGATGTTCTGTAAGTTATTATTATTCCCGTGCTCCAGTAATGACAGTTCCAGTATTGTGCGTTTAGGTAATATTGAGTATTCTGATCTCGTCTCGGTCTTGCGTGGTTATCAATACCTGCTCGGTTGGTGAATCTCTGTCTAGTCAGTGATGTCTGTGAAGTAACTGTAGTGTATTTAGGAACTCTGAATCGTATTGTGGTTTGTCATCTGTGTTGAAGATTCGCTAGTGTACGGTAAGGATTAAGTTATAGTCAGGTTCATCTTAAGCTAAGTACGAAATCTTTGTCCCGTAAAGGTTATGACTGTGAGTTATGTTACGGTAAGTTCTTAAATGGTACGGTGATCACTGAGTAAGTCTTACTCGGTGTAGGAATCTACATTCAGTACTGTGTGTTGAGAATTTTAAGTCTTTCTGTGTCTTCGGTTCTGGTTGATTGTCTGCAACTACTCGATAAAGGTTGAGTCACTGTATTATCGCTATTGTTACAGTGTTTTGTGTTCGAAGCAGTTCTTGAGTTAATCAAGATCATATCTGTATTGCGATATTGAATAGTCTGGTGCTATAGGTCGGAAGTACCTTAATTGGAATCTGTTCGGTATACTTTAGGAAGTGTATGATTATAGATAGTAAGATCGTAAAGCGTAAATGGATTCTTGATAAAGTTATTGAGCACTAGTATATGGTTGTGTGTGAAGTGATTAGTTTGGGAAACCAAGCATAGGGCCTCTGCCTAGCATACCCCTTCCACTCCCAAGAACCCACTAATTGTCTAAACGCGTCTCTGATGGTTGGTACCGCGTTTAACACTGGTGCCGTCTGTCGGAAGGTGGCATCAACAGTGTTGTGAGTTAACTAGCGGAAAGTGGCACTAGATTGTTGTCATTTGTCTGTACGAATGTGGCATCAAGAGTGCTTGTTGATTGATTGTGAAAGTGGTCATAGACTGTGAATCGACCGTAAAGAAGGTATGCAAAGTATTGCAAACGTAGTATATGCCGGTTACTCGTTCCGGTGAATCATACCCGAAGCATAGAAGAAACCAACAGTCTTGGGCGATACCTAATTTGCTAAGGACGCCTCTAGGAAGTAGAAGCACAGATAAGTCTAACTAAGGTGTCAAGGAATTGAAGAACGCCAGTAGGGATTCCGGTAGTATTTCGGTAGAACGCACCACATTCCTGGCAGATTTCGGTGCGATTTTGGCACAGTCTGTCAAAGAAATAGTAACCCTAGAGTCTACCAGGATGAAGCCTGAAGTTAATGTAACACCAGTGGGTCAAGATTCGAATTCATCTGCGGATAGAAATGTATTGGCCAAGGAAATCACTGGAGGCGAAAAAGCACCTTGTCTTGGTGAAAATTCGACACCTTCCGGTGTTGTTTTGGTACCAGTTGCCGAGAGTTCATAGTCTTCCGGTGATGGTTTACCATTTCTTGGTGGATCTTTAGTCCAGTCATCGCTATTTGGAGTAAGTACCCCTACATCTGATACCAAGGAGGAAGGTAGTTTGTTCAGAACAGAAATCAGAACCATACTGAACGATATTGGCAAGCCGAAAAGTGTACAGACTGACGACACAGATTCCGACGGTTCGGATATTCAGCCTCAGGATACAGAAGATAGTCACAATACCACCGCCAGCAGGATGAGTGGGCAACAACAACAACAACAACAACAACAGTAGCAACAACAACATCTATTTCCACCCCGGCCGACTCCAACAGGAGTAACGTACACTAAATTCGGTGGATTCCCAGGTGATGACCCAGACGCTCATGTATGCACATTTGAGATAAGTTACGCAGTGCTCAATCATCCACTTGATCGGGCGTATAAAGCTATTGTATTTCAGTCTACATTGGTTAATGAAGCCGCCAGGTGGCTTACAGAATATGATATTAACCATTTTGGCACCTATGAAGCGGTAAGGGATGCATTTTTGCAGAGATTCAGGCTAAAGAAGAATCCAGCCAAAATTTTTTATTAACTACAAAACAATAGATAGAAGATGAATCAAACAGTACAGGAATATGCAACCCTATTCAGAATGCATTTGAGGCAATTACCACCAGCACATGCCAACCTACCGGATGACATCATCACTCAATGGTTTATCAATGGTTTGACTCCGCAACTTAAACAGATTATGATCATATGCTGTGTGGGAGCTATGACGCTAGATGCGGTGAATGGTTAAAGGCAAGAAACAATATTGCAAAAGATTCGACCAGACAGATGTACTGCACCACGTGCAAGAATTCAGGGCATACCAGTACCACTTGTGCCCTCAACCAGTTGTTTTGCGTTATCTGTAATACGACAGGACATTCCACCGAAAATTGTGCATACAACACCAAAGTACAGGGAACAACGACAGTGAATGCAATTATACAAGAACCAGGGCAGCCTGCCAATCACTACGTACCTCCTCAAATGAGAAACAACCAGCAACAAGGCTACCGAAATTACAAAGGATAGAGAAATAATAACTACAATGCAAACCGTTGGTAGGCATGACCAGCACAGGAAAATACTAATTTGCCACCACCTCGCTGCCATTTTTGCGGTGAATTTGGCCACATTAGAAGATTTTGTAAAGATGCAACATAATATGATCAGAGAAAGAAAGAATGATAGAATCCAATGACTAATATGGTTCATATCACACCAATAGAAACACAAGCTGCAGTAGTTCAAACCAGATCCGATAGGCTGTTACAACCAGCAGCTAAAATATTTGAACCAGGCATCCTAGAGCAGCAAAGAACATATGACAAGGCTAGTCAGTGGGCCACCTCAGAAGCTCCATTGTTCCCAGATCCTATTCCGGTGACACAAGTTCCACTGTCAAAGGAAACCACACAGGAGCAAGAGTCAACTCCAGTAACCGACGCACCGTCTTCAAAATCGATGAAAGAAACAAGTCAAGTAAACCAAGCATGGGAAATCTTATCTAAAGCATCCATTACTCTTCCTCTTGGACAGTTACTTGCACTAGTACCAGGAGTCCGCCAACAATTCCAGCAACAGTTTAGTACTGAGTCTGCCTGCATTCCAACAAGAGCAACAGTACAACCAGAAACTGATGCTACAGTGGATCATTCGGTCCCGTTGATTACGATATGGTACAAAAATCATAAAATTAATCAAGTACTAATTGATGGAGGGTCTGGTGTAAACATTGCTACTGCCGCACTATGTAAAAAGTTAGGATGGACAAAAATTGAGCCTGTCCAGTTTTTTGTAAGGATGGCTGATCAGTCCAGAGTCCACCCAGTGGGACTAGTACGAGATGTTCCCATAACTTTACAAGGTACAACATTTAAGATGACTTTTGTCGTCTTAGAACTACCAAAGTCTAGCTTGGATTATAATCTACTTTTCGGTCGTCCTTGGTTGAAACAAGCCAAGGTAATACAAGATTGGTCTGCACAGGAACTCACTTTCAAGGACAATAATCGTAAATATGTTGTCAAGTTAGATGCTATCCAGCCTTGTGAATTACATGCTAGACCTTATTTTGCAGAACCAGTTCATATGTTAGATGGTTTGTCAGATGATGAAGAAGAAGAGTTTTTGAAGAATAATATTGATTTGATCTCCCTAGGAACTGTTGATCTACAATCTGTTGTAGATAATTGGAATCCGGCAGTTTGTACGGTGATGCCTGTGACTGAAGAAGACAAGAAAGAAGATACTGCTGCTATAGATGACGCTGATCTACAACAACTGTTAAAATCAGCTGATGTTATAGAGAAGTCCCGACAATTCTGTGTTCCAAAAGATCAGTTGATCACCTATAATTTAGGAAATGAAGAAAATCCGCGTCTTGTCAAGATAAAGGAAAGCTTACTTGAAGTATTTCAAGCATATCTGATCCAGTTACTTCGTGAGTTCGCTGATGCTTTTGCATGGGATTACAAGGATATGAAGGGTTTGGACCCCCACATTTATCAACATAGGGTCATGCTGAAGCTGGAAGCAAAACCAATCAAACAACCCAGCTACTGGATGAATCCGAATTATGCAGTAGAGGTAAAGGCAGAGCTGGATAGGTTATTAAAAGTTGGATTCATTGTACCAGTAGAGCATGCTGAGTGGATATCACCCATTGTTATTGTCCCTAAAAAGAATAAGCAGCTACACATATGTGTGGATTACCGAAAACTGAATGCAGCTACGGTGCCAGATCTATTTCCCCTTCCATTTCTGGACACCATGCTTGACAGAGTAGCAGGGCACGAAATGTATTCATTTCTGGATGGATACAGTGGGTATAATCAGGTCAGAATGGCTGAGGAAGACATACCAAAAACAACGTTCATTACCGATCAGGGTGTTTTTGCTTGTACTGTTATGTGGTTCGGATTGAGAAATGCTCCCAGCACTTTCCAGAGGTGTATGCAAGAAATATTCTCCCCTTATCTGACCTCTTTTATGCAAGTATATCTTGATGATTTCTCGTTATTCGGTAAAATGGAAGCACACTTGTTCCATTTACGGTGCTGCTTTGAGAAATGCAGAGAATACAGACTCTATTTGAACCCAAACAAATCTGTGTTTGCGATTTCATGTGGTAAGTTGCTTGGCCATATGATATCTGCATAGGGCATACAAGTCGACCTAGATATGGTAGCAGCTGTGTTAGAAGCACCTATCCCTACTACACCAAAGGAAGTAATGCGTTTCATGGGTCAAGTGAGATGGCATGGTTGTCATTTACGGTGGCTCGCTCATTTAGCCATTCCACTCAATCGTTTAATCACGAGTACTCCTAAACAGTTTGATTGGACTCAAGAATGTCAAACAGCATTTGATCGTCTAAAGTGTTTATTAACGCAGGTCCCAATTTTACAACCACCTGATTGGGAATGCCCATTTCATGTTTTTGTAGATGCATCAGATATCGCCATCGGCAGTGTGTTAATGCAACAAACTGATAAGTGGTTCCGTCCTATTTACTATGCGAGTAGAAGACTTGCTCCTACAGAAAAGAATTACTGTGTAACTGAAAGAGAATGTCTGGGTTTAGTGTATTCTGTAAGGAAATTCAGACACTATTTACTCGGCCACAAATTTACTTTTCATGTAGATCATGCTGCACTTGTCTATCTGGTACGACAATAGCATTTAGGTGGTCGATTAGCGCGTTGGGTTCTACTTTTGTAAGAATTTGATTTTGAAGTAATCCATTGGCCCGGCAGTTCACATGCATTAGCAGATTTCCTTTCTCGCTTAGATTTCGGTGAAGCCCCGATCGGTGTAGATGACACCACACCAGCGATTTATGTTACTGAACCAACTAATGATGAATATGCAGAACCACCTATGCCATCTACATATTATGATCAGATATTAACTCTTCTTACTGATGGATTTATTCCTACGCAAACCTCTCCTGCAATGCATAGAAAGATTGCAGTATACAATCGCAGATTCCGGTTAATTGCTGGAGAATTATACTATATGGATCACACTGGAATTTTACTTCGTTGTATTCCTCCGCATGAAGTTAACTCAATCATTATTCTGGCTCACTCAATTCCTTCCGGTGGACACTTTGCAGCAAAATTAACGCACCGGAAAATTCTGCAAAGTGGACTTTGGTGGCCTACTATGTACAGGGATATATCTCAGTTTGTCAAACAATGCGATACTTGTCAACGGTCTGGACAGCCTCTTCAACGCCATTTTTTTCCTCTCCAACCTGTCTTGCCGTTGGAGCATTTACAGAAGTGGGGCCTAGATTTTGTTGGACCTATTACACCTCCAGCCATACTCAGTAATAATCGTTATATTCTAACGTGTACATATTATGCGACCAGATGGGCAGAAGCATGGGCTTTAAGGTCCGCCACAGCTGTTTCGGTGGCAGAGTGTCTAATGAAAGATGTTTTCCCACGTTTTGGCTTGCCACTGGAGCTTGTGACATATCAAGGCACGCATTTTGTGAACAATTTAATGAAATTACTCACCCATTCTTTTTAGATAATGCATAAATTCAGTTCTCCTTATTATCCTCATGCCAATGGTTTGGCTGAGAGTACAAAAAAAACCCTGTTGAATATGCTTCGAAAACTAATTCTGCAATCACTGGAAAGGTGGGATCAATTGTTACCTGCAGTATTATGGGCGTACCTGACTACCTACAAGGTAGCAACAGGACTAACACCTTTCAAATTGGCTTATGGACTGGAAGCCATAGCACCAATGGAGATTGTTGTGCCAAGTTTACGTGTAGCCATCACTCAGAAACTACTACCTGAAGAATCTCTGTCATTTCGGTTGGATACACTCAGAGAACTGGATGAGCATCGATGGCAAAGTTTTCTGACTATTCAGGAAGTACAGTTAAGACAAGCTTGAACACATGACCGGTATCTGAAAACTCTAGTTTTTTCGGTGGGGCAACTTGTACTCTTTTACAATGCAAAATCGAATCGATCTGCTAGAAAATTCAAGTTACGATGGTTTGGTCCCTACCAGATTTCTGAACAAGTAGGCCGAGCTAAGTTTTGGTTGACTACTTTGATCGGAAGTCCTATGTCGAAGGTGATAAATGGTTCAAAGCTACGACCGTATCAACAAGCATCCTAACCACACTGAACGTTCTGCGGATTGGCCGCGTATTTTGCGTTTCCTTTTCTTTTCTTTCATTTTCTTTTGTTTTTGCGTGCTTAATAAAATAAGTCTGTAAATATCTGCATTTTGATATATAATTATGACTAACAGTCGCCCTGCCTTATCGATTCCGCTCCTGCATGCCCACCAAAGTTATGAGGTTATCAGCTCAATATCGTGCGATGATTCACAAATTTAATTGCTTCTTGGTACCAAGTATCTACTTAACCTTTTTTGTTTCGTTGTTAATCGCTATTGCGTTTGCGTGATTTATGTGTGTGTGCTCTCTGTCTACTCTATGCTTGTGTTCTTGTGCTTGCGTTTAGTATGTGCGCCATGGAAGCTCTGGCAAACTTTGCCGCTTTCCGTGATGGACTCCCTACTGATGTAGGTGAGTTCCTGCGCAACTATGGGCTAGCCAATTTCGCTGAACTGCCTTGGCATTCAGTGGATTGCCACCCGTTCTATGCTCAGATAATCGCCGCAATCGCTGCCACACCTGCCACCGAGTAGAGTTGGCCTATCACTGGCCTACCATCCGGTACCGTAATCACTTTCCAGGCCTTTGCTGATGCATTTCGACTCCCTCGACAAGGATGAGAAAAATCTTATGCACCCAAACTTTTTCCATGGTGCGATATATTTTTTGATTGCCAGCGTATAAGCTGTTGCCTCAAAGGTTTCATCTTCATGCGTACTGGTATCACCTTGGGTGTCGGTTTGCTGTCCTTGTTTGTCTGGCTGTACATTCTCTTGGGATTCATGAGTGCCCTATTATTTGGGTACCCAAATCTGCATGGGTGTGGGTCAGTTCGTAAGGTACTTCTTGGTGATCCAAATATGCCGAATGTTCGAACTTGTGGAAGAAGGTCGAGGAGATGTTGAATATTGACTCTGCTTCTGCCTTGACTTCTTATTATCATTCTCTGCATCGTTGAGATCTATCGGTGGTTTCTGTCCTTTTGGCACCCATATTTGTCTCATGCCACTTGTTTTGTGATACTGATACTGCTGTTCTTCTCCTTGTGTCGTCTGAGATGGTCGTCGGTCTGGGTTCCTTCGTCGTGGTTGACTCCTTTGTGGTTGAGGTTGAGAGGTCTGATGGACACCTTGCTTTGGAAAAGAAGGGAGGTCCAACACTTGCGAAACCTGCCCATCAGGAAGTGAGGCATTCTGTACCACAGATCTAGGCCAGTCCACAGTAAGTGTGAAAGGATGGGCACCGTAGGGTGTTTTGCCCATGTGGTTGTTGATGCAGTCCACCTGACCGCTGATGAAACCCACCTGACCTCAATGGTCCCCATTTGTCCGCTGCTGGAAGACCAGACAAAAATCTGTTGACAATCTTCTATCTGGCAACCATCCATCGCCAAGCTCTCATGGGTTGACTTTGGAGGGAGAGTGCTTAGCCGAGGGCTTTGACCAAATATCTTCTGGTCCTCCTTCGCATGCATTTCATAGGGTCTAGGGTTGCGTTCTTTAGGTGGATTTCCATTAGGGAATTCAAGCGGTATCACTCGCTTCTGATCTAAGGTTCCAATCTGCAAGGAGCCTTGTCTAAGGTTTAGGTCCACTGAGTGATTGTATAGCTAATCTTGGCCAAGGATTAGGGGTTCTATCAGGTCGTCATCATGGCACACTATTAGCTTCGTTGTCATGGTCACTTCATTTATGAGGATAGGAAGGTCCACCTCACGCATGCAAGGGGTTTCTATGCCTCCTAGCCCTATGAGGTATGCCTCAACTGGCCGCATTTCTATTCCTGAGTCCTTATAGTGGGACCATCGAATCGCACTAGTCGCAGCTCCTGAGTCAATTAAAGCCCTGAGCTCTTGGCAAGGGTTGTCGTGCTCTAGCCTGACTGTAATGAATGGTCTCCTATCCACTATGCTAGGATGAGTACTTGACTTTACTTGACACATGTCCATGGGGTATCTGGGTGTTTTTTCCAGATGGTTATAATGTTCTCTCCCTAGTCCTTGTCTTCTTAGCTTCATGCGCTTAATGTGTTCTATAGCTTCTGCCTGAGCTTCAGCACGTATTCTATTTTCTTCCTCCTTACGCTCCTTTGCCAACGTGAGTCGTCTAAGCATATCCTCAGTAAGAGGTTCTTGGTATAGCCTCACTCTGCAGCCACTAATGTAATTAGGCATTATGTCTCCTTCGAGGGTGGCTAATTGTACTGCTCCACTTGTTGAGAGTCTGTTAATGATCATAGGTCCATAACCTCGCTTTTCTAACTTCCGTGCGTGTTGAGCGTATATACTAGGACTAAATCTCCTTCTTTTAAGCCTTTATCCTTCACATGCGCATCAAAATATGCCTTCTGTCCCTTCTTTGCTGCGTAAATTCCTGCTGTTGCTTTCAGCCTGGTTTCTCCTAATCGTTCCAAGTCCATTATTCTTGTTGATAATTCATGGCCGGTCCACTGATGTTCTTGTGCAACCTTAAGGGTCGGTATCAAGAAGTCCAAAGGAAGCACAACATTCTAACCAAACGCCATCTGAAAGGGAGTTGCATTGAGTACGGTCTTCTAGGCCACTCGATATGCCCAAATAGCGTGGCGTAACTGTTTGTCCCAATCTGAACATTTGTTGTTCACAAGTTTCGTCAGTACGTTACAAAGGACCTTGTTAGTGCTTTCTACCTGAACATTGGCCTGAGGATGATATGGTGCCGATTTCTTGTGAATCACCATAAAATCCTGTAACAAATATTCAATGACTTGGTTTAGAAAGTGAGTTCCTTGATCGCTCACTAACTCTAAAGGCATTCCATATCTTGTAAAGAGATTTTCAAATAAGAATTTTGCAGTTGTGTGTGCATCATTCTTTTTTTTGGCCTTTGCCTCTACGCATTTGGTAAGATAATATGTCGCAACAATAATGTATTCAGCATGTGTTCCTTTTGCAGGGGGGTTAATGGATCCTACAAAGTCTATACCCCACTTAGAAAATGCACGTCCTCCCATCATGGGTTTCAATGGCATTTCATCTCTGTGAGTAGGAAATTGAGTTCTCTAGCACACATCACATCTCTTAACATAGGTATGTGCATCCATGTGAAGAGTGGGCCACCATAATTCTGCAAAGAGGATGGCTTTGATTATCCTATCGGGTCCAAAATGACCTCTTGCAACACCTTGGTGTGCAGTCTCTAGTACGCTCAGATAATCACTTTCATGAACACATTGTCTTAAGTATATGTCTCTTCCTCTTTTGTATAGATTATCGCCAATAAGTGAATAATCTTGAGCTTCCTGCTCTAGAATTCTTTGTCGTGCTAAGGTCATTCCTTGAGGGAATGTGTTCGTCCTCAAGTACGTCACTAAAGGTTCACTCCATTCTGGTGTGAGAGACACGTGATATAATGTAGCATGTTCTACTAGTGGTCTTTCACAACAAACAGGGCATTCTTTACACAATTTGTAGACGTCTGCTTCCATCGAAGGCCAATATACTCCTAGTCTATGCAGAGTCTGCAAAGTACGATGTTTCGAATGATGTTTCTTTAATGCACCTACATGTGCTAATTGCAACCAATTCGCATGTTCTTATTCATCTACACAACAAGCAAGAATCTTCTGATTATCTTGTTTATATATACTTCATGCTATGATTTGGTATCTCTATGACTTGGTAATCTCTTCTTCCTTGATCCTTATCCTAGGATTCTTGGGTCCATATGTGAGAATAGGGACTATCGGCTTAGCCCATTCTGGTGCTATCTCAAGGTTAAACAAATGTGCGTCTGGTAATTCATCCGCTACTCCTTGAGGAGCTTCTCCTGAGGTTAATCTTGAAAGGTGGTCAGCTCTAAGGTGTGTCTTTCCTTTCCTGACTACTACTTCAAAGTCATACTCCATGAGTAATAGAAACCAACATATCATTCGTCCCGTGTTACATGGTTTATTGACTAAATACAATAAAGCTTGATGATCTGTGAAGAATTTGAACTTATTTGCCAGAAAATAATGTCTGAATTTCTCCACCGCATAGATCATTCCTAATCCTTCTCGTTCTATAGTGGTGTAATTTCTTTCCGCTACGTTCAACTATCTGCTCGCATAAGCTATGGGGAGATCTATGTTACCTTCATTCATGGGTTGTGCTAACACATATCCTATGGCATAGTTGGATGCATCCACATGTACGTGGAATGTCTTACTCCAATCCGGGGTTGTCAATATAGGTGCTGAGCACAAACGTCGTTTAAGTTCATTAAATGAATTCTCACATTTGTCTGTCCATTCAAACTTGGTCAAAAGAGGGTAGAGAGGCTTAGCTATGATTGCATACATGTGTATGAATCATCTATGTGCTTAGTCCTTGCATGATATACATGATTAGTAGCCAAATGAAGTGAAATAGTGTTATCTCCAAAAATCATTGGAGTATAAGAATGTAATCCCAAATCTTTATAGAGAAGTTCGAGCCACATAGCCTCTTTTGTTGGTTTTGTTAAGCCTCTATATTCTGCCTTTATAGATGACAATGCCATAGTTGGTTGCTTCTTTGATGACCATGATACAAGCTTTGAACGTGCAAAAGATAAGTAGCCAGAAGTGCTCCTCGTATCATCCTTGGAGCTAGCCCAATATGCATCAGAATACATCTTGATATCCAAATCAGAAGTGAATGGATAAAACAACACTTTGTTTATGGTACCATTCAAATATTTTAAGATCCTCTTGGTAGCTTCCAAGTGTTGTTTCCTTGACGTATGCATAAACTGGCTAGGTAGCTTGCTTTGATGGCCTTGGTTATGAGTATTGTCCTCTAATACCTCAGATTGGTGGATCATTTGACATCGTTTTGGAGATTTTGCAATCAGTTCCCTTAATTGTGGCCAAGATAGTGGGCCTTCTATTTTTTTGTAATCCTCGTTTATGATCCTATATAGGTTTTGTTAGAGATTGAGCTTTGATTTCGATCCATTGATTGGATAATTTAGTGAGTCAAATACTCTAGCTTTCAAAATTAGTGGTTTTCTTGTTGTAAGGTTAGTCACCTTGCAATGGTGTGCCCCTCAAGGACTAGGCATTAGGCCAGACATCATTCCCAGTAGTCAACACACTGACCTGCCTCACAAGAACCCTTACCTCCCACCTCCACTCCAACTTCCTTGGGCTCTTCTTTGAGGAGAGTGGGTGGGGGTCAAAAATCACCCATTGACCCGATTTCTCCAGTTGATCCTTCCTCATCTTCCATTTTTTCCACAATATATAGGCAAACAACACAAACCAGTTATTTGATAGGTTTTTGTTTCCACAAGGAATCAACTTAGTGCCTTCAAGAGGATTCGCTTGCTACCCCATGCACTCAGTTAGAGCACAAACCCCCTACTTCTAATGTTGCTCCCTTCATGTCCTCCTCATATCTGCTCTCTCTTTGTGGCCCCTTCGCCCACCTGATGCTACACCCGCCAATGCTCAATACTTACTCAACAATCATTTCTTGGTGACTAGGGTAGCTCATGAGAGGTGATCAACTCTGAGAGACCTTGTATCAATTGGTACCTCTCCCTAGACTATTAATCCACATAGGGCATTAAATTTTGATTCACTATGGGGAGATCATTTTGGTTATGATTTTTCTTGCTTCTTTGGCATGCAAGAGGACTAGGTCTCTTTTGCTATTCATGTCCATGAAGTGGTCCTTGCGTCTTATATCCTGACTGCTTTGGACTCGACAATTGTTCTTTCCTTCCCCTTGTGTGGGCCATTGCACCCAGGTTGGTCTCTCCGGTAAGCCTTGTGCTTGTTTAGTGGCCACGTTATTGAGCTCTCGAATCACCTTGGTGATCTTACCATATTTCCCTATTTATCAAAGCAGGGGATACAAAATAGTTCCTTTTCATTGCTAGTCCTCATGAGGTGCGAGCCCATCTTGTATATGGTTGTGGACACTCATATGCAACCTTGCTATATGTATGTATATGAGGCGATTCACAACCAAGAGAAGGATCTTGAGATCGGGGAGTTTACTTGGTTCATTTTTGCTGCATCTTCATTGAGTAGTTGGCTTGGTATCGAGGAAGTCTGGACTCGAATTATTCTTGGTCCAAATCAACCTCAAAGATGGCTCGTTTTGCTACGTTGTTGTAGCCTCTAGGTTCACCCAATATCCATGGGGTTCTTTCATGGAATGTTCAAGGACTAAGAGACCTAAACCTCTTGCAGTATAAGGCTTTCATGTGGCACAAGCTTGACCAATGAATGGTTGGTGGGTCCATTGACATTCTAATGATATAGAAGCACCATCTCTCTTTGTCTCATACTCAACATTGTAGATAGGTTTTGGAGAGACACTATGAGGTCTTTTGGTTAGCTAGATATGATCCCAATGGGTCCTAGGGTGGTGCATGTATTTTGGTTGAGGAGTTCATGTAGGGTGTGATCATGGACAAAGTGGAGATTTTCTCTCGTAGGTCCATATGGTTGATTTTGCAGTAGAGAGGCCTTAGATATCACTTTTTGAAATCCTATTCTCCAAATCATGAGAGTGCATGTGCTTCATATTGGTCATAGATTACTGACCTAGTGCCTAATGATGCTTGGTGTGTTGTTGGTGGCTTGAATATGATTAAGGCACGTGAGCATAGATAGGGTGGTACCCACATCATTGTGCATAGATCTAAGCTCATGAATGAGGAGAGAGTATGTTTTACTTTTAGGCTACATGATGTGTGTCACACTAAGGGCTTGAGGCTATCCTCGTCGACTCCCCACCCCATACTACTGCTGTACATACCACCACAGTTGCCGAAGTACCTACCACCCCAACCACTCCTCTATCACCTCCCATCCCTCCACTCTCCCCTGTACATCCACTCTCTCCCCGACCATCCACATCTTTCGACAATGCAGTAGCAGAAGCCTTCCTAACCTCCATTCCTCCCACACTTCCCGCACCCACTCAACCTAGCCTTCCACCTAGGACATCCACCCTACTGTCCAGTCCATTTTTTCATCCCTCCTTTCCTTCATTCCCCACACCTCCAAGACCCCTTTTCCCATTCCCACCTCCATTAACCTTCTCCCCAGTCTCACCTCCCTGCCCAACTGCCTTTCCTCTTCCTTCTCTCCACCAAGCAGTACAAGAGAACCCCTCTGTAAATTACTCTTCAACCTTGTAAATCCTGTATTTACACCCACGCACGCATCCACTCTCACGCCATTATTCACAGTCACCGCACTTGATACCACATCCAATGACATGGATATATCACCGCCCACCGCACCACCACTCACTTCATTCATGGCACCACCATATTTAGGCACCTCAAGTTTTTCCACTGTCACCACTGCATCCACATTCCCATCCCCATTTCCCTTACCCTTTGCATCGACACCCACACACACCGCAACTGCATTCACTCCATCACTAATATTATCACCCACCATAGACACAAAATTTCGACAGATGTTCACATGTATGACACAAGTAAGAGATGAGTTTGCATCTCTTGGAATTAATTATCAGACGCTGAAGAAGACAACCAATGATTTACAGTCGCAGCTCAATTCACTGACCATCAAGAATGCCTCACTAAACACCCGCTACCAAGAGCTACGAGAGGCATATCACAAACTTGAACTAGAAAGTGAAGAAAAGACAAAAGAGGCTGTCACAGATATCGATAACTTGTTAAGGGCACAGACTATTCGCAATGCAACGCTCACCAGGAACATGGGCTTACTCAGACGACACTTGGCAGCAGCAAAAGAAGAGAACCAACGTTTAGAAGAACAGAACAGAGAAAATTTAGAAGCTTCCCTAAGTCAACTCAACCAACCATTGAGCCTCAGTTGTTTCAAGGCTGTGCCCTCAAAATCTATGAAAATGTTACTAGATGATCATGTCAGATTGTTAGATGAGTACGACAGCATGGACGAGGAATATCAGAAGCTGAAAGAAGAGCATAAACTACTCCAACTAAGAGCACCAATACAATAAGGACTACCAGCTCTTGCGGACCCAGCTCTTGACATAATCGAGGAACTCAACGCATTACGGGCCCAGGTATCAACTCTTCAAGCACAGATAGCCGTATATGAAGCACCCCCCAGGCAAGACTCGCCACCAGAACTACCAGTAGAGGAAGAAACAGTAACTATTCCGGTGGAGGAAACTTTTGAAGAAGCATATGAACCTCAACCCATCCTAGGCGGACGAGTCACGGTCGAAGGCCAGATGACTTTCGAACTTCCAACTCTCGCATGGATGAAGACGATAGAAGAACTTGGAACAATACACTCACCAAGGGTAGAGGCGCAACTACATGCCATGGCAATGATTGAAGAAAGAATTTTACAGTCTCCTTATTTTGCTCACTTGGCCCTTCGCAGATACATATCAGGGCATGAGCTACAATACAAGCCTTACTTTATGTTAATGGCATAATATCAATTGGCCATAGAGAAAGAAACAGGCAAGAAACCCTCTCACGCTACTCAGTTTGAGCCTGACGATTTTCCAACAGACGTGCAGCAAGGAGAAATCTATCAACCAGATTGGCGCAAGGATCTCTTACAGAATTATCCAGAGATGATGAGCACTTGGGTTAAGGCACCTCTACACTTCAAGTACAACCCATGTTGGGGACCAATGCCACGTCGCCATTCCTGGAAGGCATTTGCCATTAAAGTACAGAACAACAAGCAATGTCAGGATTGGCTCAATCACCCATACTTCAAGCCACCCACCGGACCACCTATAGCTGGATACATGATGGCAACGATTTGTCACTGGCTCCCTCGCTTAAAACATATGGACGATATAGTAGCACACATGACTATCAAGATATTTGACATGATGCAGATGGTTTTCAAAGTCTTCTATCGCATCAAGGCACCCCATGTGAACACCTCGGGTTTCAAGCATGGCAATCTAGATCTTGCATATGATATGAGTACAATGCCATCGCTCCGGGTGTGTTATGCCTGGCATTGTAGAATCAAATACTTACCGGCGCGCTATAAGAAGACCTTCAAAGAAATGTTCACAAGAGGTTTCTGGGAATACCATTCGGAAGTGTTCATCAGCACGCCTACACATTTACTTCAAATATTTGCCTGTGAACAGACGGTATATTCCACGCATTATCGACTCCCGCCATCAGATGAACCACAACCCATTGATTGGGACAAACTCGAGGCAGATCTGGCCTAAGCATTTGAATATCAGAGCTCACCCTCACTCAAGACCTCCTACAAAATTACATCAGACAGACCGCACAACAAGGTTCTGTCGAGGACGCCAGAAGCGAGAGGGAGGGGGGTGTTGGCAGTAGCCAAAGGCATAGAAGACACGGAAGCATGTAAAGACAGAGCAGGGAGTCAGTCGAATCATTTTTTCAAAGACTTATATTTTATAAATACTTTTCAAAACCTCCAACAGTGATTTTCATCACTTTTGTACCATATGTAACATAGAAAAACCCTTTTTGTAATTTATAGCTCCATTTTGTGCAAGCCGAGGAGTCCTCAAGCTTGAGGAGCTTAGGTAGAATGAGCATACCAATTTTGGTTATTTTTAGACACCATTTACCCCTTCAAATAGCATCTAGAACCTATTTTTTAACTATGCTGGTCACTAGATATGAAACCGGTCAAAACTAATCTAGAATCTATAAAAAAGAGCTAGCGAGCTCATTTTTGAGGTTGGTTAGTGTGATCTTAGAGCTATTTTGAGCTTGTACGAGTGTTCTTGAGTAATAGAGTTGATTTGCTACCTTCCATTGTATCTTGCTTGTCTCTTCATTGTGTGTGTGTATGTGTGTGTGCATCTCTATGCTTTTCACCATCACTCTCACTTCATCTCACATTCATGATGTTCATATCACTCCTATCTCTTCTGCAGATTGACATTAAGGAGGTGGAGCTTCTTAATGTGGTTCTCACCATTATGCTAGAGCAACATTGTGAAATCATACTACAAATGAGTGCTACAAGAACTTCACGAATGAGAGAGCTAGAGGATATCAAAGAGGTGGATACACACAATTAAGAGGAAGATTCAATCACCATCAACGATACAATAACAACTACAACAACAACTACAACAACAACTACAATAGCAACTACCAAAGAGGCTACAAATCAAGGAAGGATTACAACAACTACACAGAGGAGCAAGGAGATTCTCTTCTGATTATGAATATGACTTCAAAACCAGGTATAAATGATGACCATCTCTTCTACATTGATTCAGGATGCTCAAACCATGTGGCAGGCAATGTAGCTCTTCTCTCTCACCTTAAGGAACCAAAGGGTAAGCATCAGATACAAACAAGTGATGACACCATGCAGTGATTAAAGTAGGAAATGTTAAGACCTCAGATGGAAACAAGAATCTGTTGAGCAGGGTTTTATATGTACCTACAATTACCAAGAATTTGATGAGTATTGGACAGATTGTGGAAAAGGGTTTTGCAGGTCAGGTTCAACCAATATGGAGCATTTGTGGAGGATCCCCAACATGGATTCAAAAGAATAGCCAAAGGAGAAAAGAGAGGTAGATTATTCACTTTTGAACTTGAAGATACAAGGAATATTGCACTTTATAGCTACAAAGATCAAACACTTTCAGAGCTTGAAATCTGGCACAAGAGATTAGGGCATGTTCGTGAAAGAACTTTAAAACATTTAATTTGGAGACCAATATGTGCTTGGGATACCTAATGTATCCAAGCAACACATGATTTATAAATGTGGTGCTTGTCACTTTGGAAAATCTCATAGGTTACCTTTCTCAAGAAAAGGCTACATACATGAGGGCTACCTAGAGCCTGTTCATATAGATGTATGGGGACCAAGTAAGGATCCCTCAATCTTTGGATCAAGGTATTATGTATCTTTTATTGATGATTACAGTAGATGGACTGTATTGTACTTTATGAAGCACAAAGATGAAGTATTCAATTGCTTTAAAAGGTATCTTGCACTTGTTGAAAACCAAACAGGGTGTTGGGGATTCTTGGACGCGAAGGAGTTTGAGGGTTTGTAGGAGAAAAAGAAAAGAACAAGAGAGGAAATAATCTTGACAAACTTCTGCAGAAGCACCCTTGAATCTTGAGTTTTAATTACAGTAGAACAATTACACTGTTTAGTACAATCCGAGTTAATACTTCTGGGCACAACTACAGAGAGTGCTCAATCACAAAAGACCAATTATCCCAAAGTCTTCCAGCAGCCGGTCTCTTCTGCACCAGTCCTTCACTTGCTTCAAGCTTCTCCTTGTGCACACCTTGCACCAAGCTTCCACCAAGCTGAGGGATGAATACCTTGCGGCCTGATCACGGTAAGAGACCTTGTGATATGTGGGGTCTAGCTTCGCACTCCTTGCACCCTTCCTTAGCCACCCTTCTTGCACTCTTCACTTCCACTTCCTAGTGTCGTCGCACACCAGTGACTCTCCACTTCTCTTTCTTGCTTCCTCTTGAAAACTCCTCTCTGCTTACTCTCCCTGCGTAGAATAGCCTTTGCTTTCCTTCTTGAAGTGTGTTGGTCCCGTACGCTCCTAACTGCACTAGACTCTTGGCCTTCCTTTGATGTCCCCAAGATTGTCTTGTTAGGAGGCGGCCAACGACTCACTACTTTGTCCTGTAGTGACTTTAGACCAAAACAGAAATTTGATTGGGCGACCATATTTCCACATGTGCGTACACAGCGCTTCACATGCCTTTATTTTTTTCCTTTTAATTTTTCACTTTTGCCCCAAAGAGGGGTTCACCTGGACCTTCCTGATTACTTTGAACACCCTTTGACCTTAAGGGAATTAGCAAAAATACTTCTACAATACCTCGTCTGTGAACAATCAAAAGTTACTCTTTATATGGACAATTGAAGGTGCACTACCTGTGCACTTTGACCCTTGAATTTTAACACTTCATTCTTGCTTATGCATAACTCTGACCTTGACTTTGCTGGTTTCAACCTGCCAGGGCTCAACAGATGCCCACCACCTAATGTGCTCTCCGTCCCGGAGAGACAGCAACAACACGATACAGGGAGAACTCAAGAACAGAGTGGAACAGCAGAAGAGAAACACAGAGGGAAATGAGGCATGAAAATAGATAAGGATTGATATTATTGATTAAGCAAGAAAACCCGATAAATCGTGCTACAATTATTTATTATCCCTGATCATGACAAAATCAGAAGGATGAGAGTTTTATTTGCAAATCTATAAGGGAAACTAAAGCCGATAGCAATTGATTGAGAAGTTGGCTTGCAAATTATTGAGAAGGTGGATTGAGGCCCGCAGCGGGGGGTTGTGGAGAGGAGGGTAGAGGAGCAGAAGCTTGCTCAATCATATGCTGGAGAGAACTAAGGCACTGCCTAAGGTGGTCCCGTTCGCGTTTGATACAACGGCACGCAACATTATCACAGAGCCCTAAGGTAGAGCAATTTTGAATATCTGATAAGGCCTTCAACGCAGAATCGGCCATATCTCGATAATGATCCCGCTCTTCTTTGAGTAATCGAGCCGTTTCATTGAGCGATTGCCATTGAGAAGTGGCCATGCGGTTGATGTTGTTGATGGTAGAGATATACTGCTGATGAACAGAAGCTGCGGCCGAGACAGAATCCAATGACACTTTGGAGGCGTGAGCACTACCAAGAGCAACTGCACTTGCATCGCGGAGCAATTGTAAAAAGGAAGGGGCAGAAGGGAGGTCACTTGGCGGAGCAGGGGCTACAGGCGGAATGGGAGGATGGGTTGGAGCGGTAGCGGGATTGGGATGTGTAGGAATGTTCGAGGGAAGGGTTTGGCTGAGGGGAACATCAATGATAGGGGGCAAATTGGAAATCGGAGGACGAGGGGTTGTACATGTGGGGTTGTGGGGGTTGAGCTTCGTTTGAAGGAGCGGCCTGAAAGCTGTTGAGAGAGAAGGTCTAGGAACAAGGTTAGGAGTTGGAATTGTCGCAGTAATGGTAGATGCGGGAAGGAGATGCGAAGAAGATTGCGGAGGAAGGGAAGTGAGATCAGGGGGGGTGGAGGTCGGTGTGGAAGCGGAAGCTGAGTCAATTGAGATTGGAGGGGAGGGAGGAGATTGTGAGGTGGAAGGTAGCCCGGGATGGTTAGGCGGGTGGCTAACAGGGTTGTGAGGGAGAATAGCGAGATTATTTGCAGATTGCATTGGTATTTGATAGATCCAAGCAAGGAATGGTGCAGAATAGATGGAAAATGTATGAGAGCCCCCAGGGATAGCTTCACGAAGGCGTCGAGATCGTAAAGTTAAGGAACTATAGATGAGGGCGGCGTAAGGTTATGGTCGGCTATTGAGGAAGCAAAAAAGGGGATCCGCAATTCGAATATCAGACCATGGGAGTGAAGATGTGGGACTACGAAGCAAAAAGAAAAAAATAAATGAATTAAGGATTGATATCATGCGGATGGAAAAGCGGGCATTATTTTCAAAGCGATCTCTACAAAAGGCAATGGTGGCAGAGGCTGACACTCCAGAATATAAGAAAGGAGGACTACTGAAGTGGATTAGGGAGGAGCCAATACTAGCAGCAAGATCTGAAATGGAGAGAGTTCCTGTGCGAAAAGTAGGAAAGAGACAGAGAGTTTCATAGACCTCAGTATAATTTGAGGGATCATTGAAGAAAACGTTGGCCAAGCCCAAGAGACCCGCCTGCTGAAGATTTTCGACAGAAAATAGATGACGAAGTTCAATGGTTGGGAGGGATAAATGAATACGAATCTGCAGATCTAAATCAGGTGGAAGAAAAAGGCGCATATAATCTCCTGAAGGCGAGTTTAAGGTAAGAGAAGCAGACGGGGAAGGAGAAGGAGGGCGAGGGAGGGAAGGTGGAGAATATATGTCGGTGGACTCAGATTGAATTGAATAAGTAGGAATAGTAAGAATGGCAGGAGGAAGAGGTGAAGGTGATGCATTTGGTGGGTTAATGGGTGCGGGCATTGTCGGGATCTGGTAGATGAGGCTGGGAAGCGGTTGTGCAGGCGTGCTTTCCGAATTATCTTCCGGCGCGGAGGGATCGGCCATCGAGGGTATGGATTCGATCTTTGTGTTGTTTCTGGCGAAGAACTTAATGGTGCTGAACCTGATTTTCGTGAATTCCTTGGAGGGGGGGCTGTTGAAGTGGCGGGTGTGGCGGAAGGGGAGGGGGTGGGGGGTTCGGCTGGAGAGATGAAGGGGAAGGGTGAGGGGGATAGCGCGGGGGTGGGGTAAATATGGAGGGGAAGGGTTCGGCGGGGTGAGATGGAGGGGGAGGGGAGAGGGGGAGGGCGGGGCTTTTGCGGGGTGAGATGGAGGGGAGGGGGATTGAGAGGGTGAGGCTGCGGCGGGGTGAGATGGAGGGGGAGGGAGAGGGGGCTGGCGGGGGGAGATGGAGGGGGAGGGAGAGGGGGCTGTCGGCAGTGGGGGGTGGAGGGGGTTTGTGCGGGGGGAGATGGAGGGGGAGGGAGAGGGAGCTGTCGGCGGGAGATGGAGGGGGAGGGAGAGGGGGCTGTCGGCGGTGGGAGGTGGAGGGGGTTTGTGCGGGGGGAGATGGAGGGGGAGGGAGAGGGTTCTCGCGGGGGGAGATGGAGGGGGAGGGAGAGGGGGCTGTCGGCGGTGGGGGGTGGAGGGGGGTTGTGCGGGGGGAGATGGAGGGGGAGGGGAAGGGGGCTGGCGGGGGGAGATGGAGGGGGAGGGAGAGGGGGCTGGCGCGGGTAGATGGAGGGGGAGGGAGAGGGGGTAGGCGGGGGGAGATGGAGGGGGAGGGAGAGGGGGCTAGCGGGGGGAGATGGAGGGGGAGGGAGAGGGGGCTGGCGGGGGTAGATGAAGGGGGAGGGAGAGGGGGCTGTCGGCGGTGGGGGGTGGAGGGGGTTTGTGCGGGGGGAGATGGAGGGGGAGGGAGAGGGGGCTGTCGGCGGTGGGGGGTGGAGGGTGTTTGTGCGGGGGGAGATGGAGGGGGAGGGGGAGGGGGTAGGCGGGGGGAGATGGAGGGGGAGGGAGAGGGGGCTGGCGGGGGGAGATGGAGGGGGAGGGAAAGGGGGCTGTCGGCGGTGGGGGGTGGAGGGGGTTTGTGCGGGGGGAGATGGAGGGGGAGGGGGAGGGGGTAGGCGGGGGAAGATGGAGGGGGAGGGAGAGGGGGCTGGCGGGGGGAGATGGAGGGGGAGGGAGAGGGGGCTGTCGGCGGTGGGGGGTGGAGGGGGTTTGTGTGGGGGGAGATGGAGGGGGAGGGGGTAGGCGGGGGGAGATGGAGGGGGAGGGGGTAGGTGGGGGGAGATGGAGGGGGAGGGAGAGGGGGCTGTCGGCGGTGGGGGGTGGAGGGGGGTTGTGCGGGGGGAGATGGAGGGGGAGGGGGAGGGGGTAGGCGGGGGGAGATGGAGGGGGAGGGAGAGGGGGCTGGCGGGGGGAGATGGAGGGGGAGGGAGAGCGGGCTGGCGGGGGGAGATGGAGGGGGAGGGAGAGGGGGCTGGCGGGGGTAGATGAAGGGGGAGGGAGAGGGGGCTGTCAGCGGTGGGGGGTGGAGGGGGTTTGTGCGGGGGGAGATGGAGGGGGAGGGAGAGGGGTCTGGCGGGGGGAGATGGAGGGGGAGGGAGAGGGGGCTGGCGGGGGTAGATGGAGGGGGAGGGAGAGGGGGCTGTCGGCGGTGGGGGGTGGAGGGGGTTTGTGCTAGGGGAGATGGAGGGGGAGGGAGAGGGGGCTGTCGGCGGTGGGGGGTGGAGGGGGGTTGTGCGGGGGGAGATGGAGGGGGAGGGGGAGGGGGTAGGCGGGGGGAGATGGAGGGGGAGGGAGAGGGGGCTGGCGGGGGGAGATGGAGCGGGAGGGAGAGAAGGAGGGTGGGGTTGCAGTATGAAGAGGATGAGAAGGAGAATTAAAGCCCGAAAATTTTTGCTTCATTTCCTGGTGAAGAAGATGCTGGAGATCTACTCTGCATGTCGGCAACAGAGTTCCTCTGGGCTAAAACTCGGCCTGAGCATTGATGATGATATTGTTGCAGTGGATATCGATGAGGATATTGAGGGGTGGTGTTGTTGAAGCTGAGGTCAGCAAGAATGAATGAGAGGTCTCATTATATAGCAAAGAGGAATGTGAGATTACCTCACAGAAAGGGATGGTTCAGCTTAAAAGAGTGCTCAAAAGAGAGGAGAAGCAAACTTCAATCTCATTCATCCAATAGATAAACAAAGAAAGGGTTCTCATTTAAAGATGTTGAGTAGAATAAGAGCCATGAAAAAAATTGACGCCTTATTTCCATTTAGTGATTGTTTATTGAATTGAGTGCTTAATGAAAAAAGAAAAATGTCGCCCAAAATGCGTTAGCATTTATAGTTATGCTATTTTATTACTTTCTATTAAAAGAAAACCAAAACTATTAGGAAACAAAATTTATGAAAATGCGATTGTTATGACATTTTATGATAAGCTTTGAGTCTGGAAATATTTACTAATGGCAGGGTGTCGCCATCGAGTGTTTCTAACTGTACAGCACCCCACTGCAGCATCTTCGTAATGCAAAAAGGTCCTTCCCAGTGAGGGATCCATTTTCCTTTTGTTTGAGTAGAAATCTGTGGTCTGTGTAGTAGAGCTAAATCACCAGGCTTCAAGTTGTTGTGCCATAAATTTTTGTCATGAGTCTCCTTTCTTTGTATCTGAATCTTCTCTAACTGTTTGGAGGCTAAAATCCTTGATTCTTCCAGTTTATGCAAAGCAGTTAGTCCGGCTGGAACTTCTATCCCATTTTTCTCAACTCCTTCCGTTCGGATAGAGCCCTTGATGAACTCAAATGGCTCAATGGAACAAGGCCATAAACTAGTTGAAAGGGAGAATACCCCGTCTCTTTATAGGCCAATCGGTATGCCCATAATGTACCAAGATAAGCCTGTCCCCAAGAAGTAGGCTGTAACATACATTCCTTTCTTAGCATTGAAATCAATACTTTGTTGGTTGATTCGGCTTGACCATTAGCTCGTGGGTAGTATGCACAAGAAGTCCTATGTAAAATTCGATACCTGTTGGAAATTTCCTATAGTACTTTGTTGACAAAATGAGTACCCTGATCGGTACATATTTCAAGTGGACATCCAAAATGGCAAATGATGTTACTGTATAAGAAATCAGCCACAGTTTGTGCAGTGCAGTCCGTGGATGCAATAGCTTCAGCCCATTTTGTCGCGTAGTCGATGGCTATCAGTAAGTACTTTTCTCTTTTAGGAACCGCCACGGGGTATATAGGCCTGACAAAGTCTAATCCCCACTTCTCAAATGGTTGCCAAGAAGTGGAAACAATCAACGGATTATGCCTCTGCTTGGTGGGCTTAGGGCCACACCGCTGGCACACATCACATGTTCTTCTCCATTCATCTGCGTCCTTAAATAGTGTAGGCCACCATAGACCAGCATCCAGTATTCTTTGGCTCATGATATGCCCTGGAAGGTGCCCACCACCTGTTCCTTCATGTGCAGAGTGTAGTAATTTTCTCACTTTATCTTCTTCCAAGCATTTCCTAACCCTGTCATCCTTGCCCTGTCTATATAATTTATCTTTAATGAAGGTATATGGTCTACTCTTGATTAGCAGTCTCTTCCTTTGTACAGCACTAGCCTTTTCTGGATACAGCCCAGTCTTAATGAACTGCTTAATATCATCATACCAACCTTGAGCTTGTACAACAAACAGATGAGGATCGGGAAAATCATCATTGATTCCACTGGTTTGATCCATCATACTTATTCTGGACAGGTGATCCGCCATAACATTCTCTCTACTTGGTTTATGAATTACCGAGAAATCAAACTCCTGGAATAACAATAACCACCTCCATATTCTACCAGTGGCTTGTGGTTTGTTGAGTAAGTACTTTAGAGGTTGGTGATCAGTTATAATAACAAATTTCACTCCCAATAAGTAATGCCAAAATTTTTGGACAGCAAAAACCATGGCTAAGACAGAATTTTGCTGGCATATTGAATCGGTCTGTCCATCTTAAATTCTTCACTAGGTTGTGTTAGAACTGCCCCTACTGCATATGCACTGGCATCCACATGTAAATGAAATATTTTTGACCACTCACGTGTGATCAAAATGGGAGCAGACACTAACCTTGACCGTAGTGTTTGATATGCTTTTTCCTCCTCTTGATCCCATTTAAAAGGAACCTCCTTGCCTGTGAGCCTGGCCAAAGGTCTGGCTATATCTGCATACATTTTAATAAATTTGTGGTGGGATTCAACCTATAACTTTTCCCTCTCACCGGCTTTGCTCCTTCTATCAAAGGAATTCTGTGTTCTCCATAACTTGGTGGTACTCCTTCTAGATCCTTATAATGCCATGCAAAAACATCTGTGTAGTGGTTCAAGAATGTTCTGACCTTTTCCAGAAGCCCTGGGTAGTTCCATAACCAGGTGGCCACCAAAACTGGTCGGTTATTGTTTTGAGTATCTAAATGTATTTCTTTGACAGGATCTCTCTCTACCATACTCTCTTTGTGCTCAGTTCCTTCCTTGTCTTCTTCCACTAGTCTTCTGTGCATTGCTTCATAAGCAGGTGTCTCCTGAATTTCAATGTGTTCCTCTTTTTCCTGCATCCATCCTGCAGGTATTTCTTGAATAGGAAAAGAGTATTCTTCACTAGAGTTCGTTACCTTGCCTTTAGCCTTGGCATCTGCCTTATTTGTAGATTTGATATCCTCCTCTGAGTTGTAGTTGAGGGGTGTCCTTCTGCCCCTTCTGTGGTCCGTGATAGGCTCTCCCAATCCATCAACCTGGACTTTTTTGTCACCTTCATCATAATCTTCAGTTGTGCAAGAATTATTGAGAAAAATTCCAAAACAAGAAGAAGAGTTGCCTGCATGCAGCCACTTTAGAATATCCTCTTCTTCCTCAAAATCTATGTGGGGTTGATCTTCTGGTTCTGGTTCCATGCAAATGCCAACCTTTTGCATCATGCTGGTGTTTCCTTGATTATCCGGGCCTTCTTCCAAGTGAAGCTGCGTCAGCTCTTGCTCTTTCTTTTGTACCCACATAGTGTCCTTGCCCCAATCATGGATGACACTTGCGTGTCTCAACCATGGTCTCCCAATTAAGAGGGGAAATCCTCCTTCAACCTAGGGCAATCTTAAAACAACAAAATCCAGTATGAACACATTACCTTGTATTTCAAGTGGGACTTTTGGAATCACTCCGACAGGCCTTACTTTGCTTTGATCTGCCAGGGTAACGGTGAAATTTGCAGGCCTGGAAGGGTGGAGTCCAATCTTTTCCATTGTATGTTCAGGCATCAAGTTGATGCTAGAACCACCATCCACAATAACTCCCTGAAATTCATGACCTTTAATAGATACTGTCAGTCGAGGACTTTTATAATCTGTAAGGGGTGCTTCCCCTATAATTATCCCTTTATGTAAAACAGCAGTCTTGGCCACTAAACTTGTAGTAGAAGCCTCATCAATTATCTGCAATAACTCTGACCTGAATTTTCCATCCATCTTTATTAGATAAAAAATACTAACCTCCTTCTTCATAGACTTGAGTAGTTTTGAAGCTTCCGACTCTTTAAGGGAATGGGCTCCACTTGACTTATCCAACTCTTCCTGAGCCCTGATGAAAGCATGCCCAATGACATCACTGGTGCCTATGAAGTTTTCCTTTTGTTTTGGGTCTGCGCCTGTGGTTGCTTTGTCTTCAGCTACAACTTTGTCTTTGTTGAATCCCCTAATCATTGATTCTTGACTCTCCACTTGAGCCTTCCCCTTGCTTCTTGTCTGCACTGTAAAAGATTCAAGTTCTTCTAATTGTACCACCCTGGTAGACGGTGAGGGCTCATTGACCTGAGGTAATGTTTCCTCCTTGTATACAGAGATCATTTGGAGATGGGGTCCGGAAGTAGAGGCTTGATTCTTAGGACAACAGTTTGTATAGTGATCCCTGGCCTCTGGACAATTCCTGCAAGGAGGGGCATTTTCTGGGAGAGTGCACCTAGATTGGTAGTGCCCACATTCTCCACATTTGAAACAAATGATGGGCCTTCTAGGCCCATTTGCAAAATTATTCCTTGGTCTAGGATTATAGTTGTTACCTTGGTTTGCTGCAGCCGCCATTACGTTTGCTGGTGGCAGAGGTCCTCCCTGTGTCCAGTATGTCGTTGCAGGAATTCCCCTGGATTGGCATTCATGGGCCTCATGGCCAACTTTCCTGCATAATTGACAAGTCATGTTTAGCAGAGGACATTCACTTACTATGTGCCCTTGCTTGCTGCACATGGAGCACCAGAGTCCACTCTTGATACCGCCTCCTTTGAGTTCTTGCAATTCTTATCTCAGCTGAGCTAATTCTTTTGCTTGGGCCTCCTCTTCCTTTTGGAGCTTGAGTGCTTCAATCTCCTTTCTCAGCTGAGCCACAACAGTCTCCTCCTCTGTGTAGGGCTTATTCCTTTTCAAGCCCTCCAGCTCCCTTCTTAACTGGATCACTGGGTCCTCCAGTTCTGTACTATAGGTTGGTTGGGAAGAAGTTGCACCATACTGGTGCCTTATCTGCTCCAAGCGTGTGGCCGTATTGATGAACTCCTCAACAGAGGCTGTAGGTAACACTAACTCTTTTATTTTGCATTGGGTGACCACAGGTAGGGGTTTGGCTAACCACTTCTTGACAAAGAAATCATGCGGTGGATCTGGTAGTTTAGCCATTAGTGCTTTGGCCTTGGTCACAAACTCTGGGAACTTTTCTCCTGGACCCAATCTCAAGTTTTCTAGCTCTTCTATAATGATCTCTGCAGTGTTGCCATGCTGAAACTGATTTTTGAAGGCCTCTTTCATCAAATCCCAAGAGGTAAAGTGGTTTTCAGCAAACTGGCTAAACCACTTGTCTGCCAATCCTTCCAATGTGGCAGGGAAGAGTATCAAGAAGGCATCGTCCCTACCCATTAGACCTCTAGTCTTGCATAATGCCAGAAATCTTCGAATGTGCTCATCTGGATCCTCATGAGCTAAACCTCTGAAAGAGGGAAATTTTATGTTTAATCTGGAGAGTAAGGTTTCTAGGTCTACCTGTCCTGCCATGCTTCTTACCGATGAAGTTGATGAAAGTGGACTCGATGATCTTCTGACCGCCTTTCTTCTTGTGTGCTTGCACGTGACCCTCAAGGTTTGTGACCGGGTCGCGGTCATGAGCTGTTCATAGTCCACTTAATATGAGACACTTGATATAAGTATGTACCTCTTTAGTCAACTGGAGTATTACTGTCGACACTGGAATATTGTTCTCCAAATTGCAATAGATCTTCTCCTATGCTCAAATCTCCTTGGAGGTCCCACCGGGCGTGCCAAATTTGTTGGGGAGTCTTGGACGCGAAGGAGTTTGAGGGTTTGTAGGAGAAAAAGAAAAGAACAAGAGAGGAAATAATCTTGACAAACTTCTGCAGAAGCACCCTTGAATCTTGAGTTTTAATTACAGTAGAACAATTACACTGTTTAGTACAATCCGAGTTAATACTTCTGGGCACAACTACAGAGAATGCTCAATCACAAAAGACCAATTATCCCAAAGTCTTCCAACAGCCGGTCTCTTCTGCACCAGTCCTTCACTTGCTTCAAGCTTCTCCTTGTGCACACCTTGCACCAAGCTTCCACCAAGCTGAGGGATGAATACCTTGCGGCCTAATCACGGTAAGAGACCTTGTGATATGTGGGGTCTAGCTTCGCACTCCTTGCACCCTTCCTTAGCCACCCTTCTTGCACTCTTCACTTCCACTTCCTAGTGTCGCCGCACACCAGTGACTCTCCACTTCTCTTTCTTGCTTCCCCTTGAAAACTCCTCTTTGCTTACTCTCCCTGTGTAGAATAGCCTTTGCTTTCCTTCTTGAAGTGTGTTGGTCCCGTATGCTCCTAACTGCACTAGACTCTTGGCCTTCCTTTGATGTCCCCAAGATTGTCTTGTTAGGAGGCGGCCAACGACTCACTACTTTGTCCTGTAGTGACTTTAGACCAAAACAAAAATTTGATTGGGCGGCCATATTTCCACATGTGCATACACAACGCTTCACATGCCTTTATTTTTTTCCTTTTAATTTGTCACTTTTGCCCCAAAGAGGGGTTCACCTGGACCTTCTCGATTACTTTGAACACCCTTTGACCTTAAGGGAATTAGAAAAAATACTTCTACAATACCTCATCTGTGAACAATCAAAAGTTACCCTTTATATGGACAATTGAAGGTGCACTACCTGTGCACTTTGACCCTTGAATTTTAACACTTCATTCTTGCTTATGCATAACTGTGACCTTGACTTTGCTGGTTTCAACCTGCCAGGGCTCAACATAGGGAGAAACCTAAAGAGGCGAAGGTCAGATGGAGGAGATGAGTACTTCTCAAATGAGTTTGAAGCATTCTCGTAGGATAGAAGAATCAAGAGAGAAATCACAACAAGGTATACCCCTAAACAAAATGGGGTGGCAGAGAGGAGAAATAGATTAATTGTTGAAACAACTAGGTCTATGTTAAATGAGAAAAAATTACCTAACTACTTGTGGGCAGAGCGTGTATCTACTGCCACTTATCTTGTAAATAGGTTGCCATCGAAATCTCTTGATGGGATGACCCCATATGAAGCATGGAATGGTTGAATACCTTCACTTGATCATTGCAAGATCTTTGGAAGTGTAGCTTATGTGCATATCCCTTCTCAGATAAGAGGTAATCTAGACCTAAAGGCATCAAAGTGCATCTTTATTTGGTATGAATTGAATCAGAAAGGATACAGGTTCTACAACCCTTCAAACAAAGGATTCATGGTCAGTAGAGATGTTGTCTTTGATGAGAATGATTCTTGGTTCAATAATGAATGCAGGAAAGTAAAACTACCTTATGACTTGGAAGAGGAGTTTCCAAGCCTCACTAAGGAGAAGCCTACTCAGAATGGAGATATCAATTCAGATGATGAGGACATCATCAACCTAGAAGAGTTCAAGGCATGGAAGTCCAAAGTCAAAGTCAAGATGAAGATGTTGGAGGATATACCAGAATCATCCAACCAAGCAATCCGAAGATCACAAAGGGAGAGCAAGAAACCAATCAGATATGGGTATGACACTTCCCTAGTTACTAAACACTCTGTTTATCTTGCAAAAGACTTGTCATTTGAAGAGTCAATATCATATGAAGAAGCAAAGACCAAGACAGAATGGAAAGAAGCTATGGATGAGGAAATTGAAGCACTCAAGGAGAATGATACTTGGAACTAGTGCCAAAGAAGGAGTCTATGAAGGTAACTAGTTCCAGATGGATCTATAAGATCAAAAGGAATCATGATGGATCAATAAGTAGGTACAAAGCTAGACTTGTGGCTAAGGGTTTTGCACAAACTCAAGGAGTTGATTATGAAGAAACCTTCTCACATGTGGCCAAAATGCCAACCATCAGGGTATTGGTAAGTGTGGTTGCATCAAAGAATTGGAACATGTATCAATTGGATGTAAAAAATGCATTTTGAATGGTTGGATTTCAAAGGAGGTGTACATATCTCAACCTCGTGTTTATGAGGATCCAAGCAAGGTAACATATGTATGTAAATTGAACAAAGCTCTTTATGGATTGAAGCAGGCATCGAGGGCATGGAACCATAGGCTGACTACATATCTTCAGGATCAAGGATTTATTATGAGTAAAGTAGATACTTGCTTGTTCATCAAAAGAAGTGGTTTAGAGTTAATATACCTATGTGTATATGTTGATGACATCATACTCATAGGTAATGATGCCAATGGCATCAAACAGATTGAGAATCAGATGATGCATGAGTTCAGTCAGAGTGACCTTGAATCACTAAAATATTTTCTTGGACTTTAGTCTACACTAACTCTGGAATTTATATTACTCAGAGGAAGTATATACAAGAAATGTTGAAGAATTTTTGTGCTCATGAAGGAGATGTGCTTGAGAATATTTCAGGTTACCAAAGCATAGTGGGAAGCTTGAACTATGCTACTTTGATAAGGATTGATATTGCTTATGGAGTAAGTGATCTAAGTCAGTTCGTGCACAACCCTAGGGCACCTCATTTGGAGGTTGCCAAAAGGATTTTGAAGTACCTTAAGGGCACTCAAAATCAAGGACTGTATTTTTGTTATACCTCATACTTCGACATCAAGATATATTCAGATGCTGATTGGGCAGGTTGCAAAGATGATAGAAGAAGTACCTCATGATACCTATCTTTTGTAGGTAACAAACCTATATCATGGTCTTCAAAGAAGCAACCTACTATTGCTTAGTATTCTATAGAGGCAACATATAGAGGATTGGCCAATGCTACTCAAGAGGCCATATGGATCACATTATTGTATACAGATTTAGGTTTGCATACTACATCTCCAATGATTTTTGGAGACAATACCAGCTCATTACAGCTTGCAGCTAATCCTATTTATCATGCTAGGACCAAGCATATAGAGGTCCACTATCATTATGCGAGAGAGAAGCTATTGAGCAAGGAGATTCAGTTGCCATATGTGTCAACCAATATGCAATGTGCAGACTTATTGACTAAAGCATTGGATGGAACAAGACTTTGCAGGTTTAAGTCAATGATTGGATTGCAGGACATTCTTGAATTGAAAGATGAAGACCAAGCCCAAATGTTTAGCTTGAGGAGGAGCTACTAGTGCAAAGTTCAAGCCCACACATTTGGCTTGACGTTCATGAACATATGAAGCTCCATGGAAACCATTGCTAGGAGGATATTTTATCTTTACCATTTGAAAAAGTCATTTGTTGACTTGAGAGAATATTTGTAATCACCTACCAAAAAACTCGTGGACTTGTTAGGTAGAAAAGTAACTGCTTCATTGAGGGAATATTTCCTAGATTGACGGATTACTTTTGGAGAGAGCCAGAAATTTGAATTCAAATTAAAATCTGATTGTAACACTTATATAAAGTGGCTTGAAGAAGTCACGTGTACAAGTCTCTAGACCCGAGTTCTCCATTGCCATATTGTATGAGAGTGAGGACTACATTGTAGCCTACACCACTCACCATCATTAGGCTATGATTTTCAAGCCTATGATCTTGTACAACATTGTTCATTAATACAATAGATCTATATTGTTCATCAATGATCGCTCGATCATAGTCATTCATAATTGTCAACATGTACTACTCATATCTCAGAACTCCAACAACATAAGATATATCTAGTTTGCTATTGCACAAGTAGATGAGACTTCAATTAATTTCCTCTATCTTCCAATATCCAATGGAAGTGAAGTATCTTCAATAGATAATTTTGTGTTGACCTCCATAGGTGAAGAAATTTCCATGCAATCCTCCATGTTGAATGACTTCAATATTTATCTTGCATACTTTTGTTGAGAGATGAAAATATTCACTAATTCTTGCCAAAATTCAAGGTGAGAGCAATAATGCATAAAGCACAAGTCTGTTATTTCAAATTCTGAACTCAGGGCATCTTTTCTTTGTTGAAGAAGAGAATCATCATTTCCTATAATCACAAGGTCATCTACATAGATTACAAGCACAATTATCTTCCCTCCTCTCTTTAGAACATACAAGTTAGCATCAAAAGCACATCTTTTGAAACCTAATTCCAAGAGATACTTAACTATCTATTGGTCCCATGCTTGAGCGGCTTGTTTCATCCCACATAATGCCTTCTTCAGCTTACATACCTTGTTATCTGAATGGGGAACCTCAAACCCTCATTGCCAAGACACATATACCTCTTGCTGGAGGTCTCCATTCAAGAATGCTGATTTGACATCCATGTGATAGACTAGCCAATGCCTATGTGCAACCACAACTAGTACTACTCGAAAGTCATCCTTGTACTCGGGGCAAATGGTTCACAAACGTTGATGCCTTCAGTTTTTCAATAGCCTTGTGCAGTAAGTCTTGATTTGAATTTTTCCAGAGTACCATCCACCGTTTAACCAGTGTTCAATTTGTTAGTAGCCATGCGCAATAAGTCTTGCCTTTAATTCGTTGAGATTACCATCACCTTTTCCAAATACTTTGAAATGGGAAATAGAAGGCTTTTTACCAATGTAAGCCTCTTGTGGAAACTTTCCATTAAGTGCCTTGGTGTAGCTTTGATTCAAGATGTCGACAACAGTGATGATAGCCTCTACCCAAAATTGATTAGGCAAACCCTTCCCTTCAACATGCACCTTGAAATCTCTATGATGGTTGACTATGACATTTTGCAAAACTGTTCTATTGAGGGCTATGTGCCATTGTGATTTGATGCTTCATTCCTGTACTATTGAAGAAATCTTCAAACGTGTTGATGTGAACGCTCCACCACCATCTGTCTTGAATTTATTCATCTTCTTCCCTATTTGAGTTTGAACACGCTGAAGCCATTCTTTAAACTTACCAAAAGCTTGAGCCTTATCACAAAGGAAGTACACCCACATCTTTTGACTAATCAACAAGTAACATGAAGTAGGAAGATCCACGTGAGGCCTATGTAGGAATTTGTCTACACAAGTCAGCATGCACCAACTCTAGAGGATAGCTTGCCCTATTCTTGCTTTCTCGTGCAAAACCCTTCCTTTGTTGCTTTCCCATCATGAATGCTTCAAATGGTTCCTTCATTTCTACAATCAATGGTAAGTGTGCAACCATATTCCTATGATGCATCTCCTTCAGTACAAGGCATCAGATCTGGCTGAATCTCTCATGCCATAGCTTGCTTGTGCCCACACTTGTTGTGTCTCTAAGAGCACTCAACTCATACATGTTGTTCCTCCTTACCCTAGTCCCAATAATATTGTTGCTACTATCCATAATCCTAGCTCCTTTGTAATTGAAAGATACTTGATGACCTTGATCAATTATAGAAGCTACTAAAAGTAGATTTTGTTTGATTTGTGGAACATACAACATACTTGAAAGCTTTATGAAAACCCCATTAGACTTAATGAAACAAACCATACCTTAGCCCTCTAGAGGACATGTTGCATTGTTGGCTATCTTTACTGTGATGGGTTCCTTTGGAGGCTGTAAGGAACTGTAAAGGTATTTTCTGCTTGTCATGTGATGCAATGCACCACTGTCCAACACCCATGAGTAATCCGTTCTTGAATCTTCAGCCAAGGAGCATACCTCCTCTATCATAATAGATAACTCAAGCTCTATTTCTGTTGTGTTGGTAGACTCCTTGCCCTTGTCACCTTTTGAAGAGCCATTCTTCTCTTGTGCCTTCTTGATGGGATAGTCTTGGATTCAGTGTCCTTTCTTCTTGTAGTGGAAAAAATCCCCCTTGAACTTATTTTTGTCATTCTTCTTTAATTTGTCTCCATCTTTTGAAGAGTCCACTATTCCTCCTTTGGCATTTGGTGTGAATGCCACATCTCCTTTGTTGCCACTACTCCTTGCCTTGAGCGGTAGATCCTCTCTGTTGTTCTAGACAATGGCAAGTACCACATCAAGAATCTCCACCTCCTTAATTGTCAATCCATGGAAGAGGTAAGATTATATGAAGATCGTGAATGAGTGATGTTCGCGAAGGTGGAGGTGAGAAGCACGCTAGTGCACAAACACACACACACACACAAGGTAGAGGTAAGAGAAGACACAATGGAAGAAGGAAAATAAACTTGATTTACTTCAATAACTCTTACAAATCTCCTTGCTCTCACTAATCGACCTCAAAAAATGAGGTCTCTAGCTCTTTTTATAGTTTTTAGCTAGTTTTGGCCTTGTCTAACCCTATATCCGGCCTAATAAAAAAATAGGTCCTAAAGCTTACTCGAAGGTTTAAATGAAGTCCAAAAATTACGAAACTTGGTACAAGTGATCTATCTAGGCTCTTCAAGCATGAGGACTCCTCAAGTTGCATAAAATGGAGTGGCTTGTGACAAAATTGGGTTTTCTATGTTACATATTGTGAGAAGTGGAGAATGACATGCCTGGGACTCACCTCCGAGCCTATTTATAGCCCTTGCCTAGTCACCATCTAGAGTTCTCTCTAAGGTCCCTCTACTCATCTGGCCATCATGAGTAGGTCCTCATGTGAACTCTCTGGCTTTTGGCCTTGGCTATCCCCCGAGCAAGGAACTTCTCGTTCCTCCAAGCATGTACATCTCTGGAATATAACACTCTCTCCCCCTTCTAAAGATCGTTGTCCTCAATGATATAGAAGGAGCTATAAACCTGGGAATCAACATCTATGATTCCAACTAATAAAAGTAGAGTGTGGTAGGTGTCTAAAATACTAGATGCTCAAAAAACAGACAACTAGTCTCTATGCTTTATCTCTAGCATTTCCACCAACAGATAGTAGTCCTTGCCTTGGGTGTACTATAGGAATCCCTCTGAGGCCCAATGAGTCCAGATGTGCGCAGGATAAGTACTCGGAATATCCTTGGACTCCCTATGCCTAGACCTTGACCACTAACTTGTGACGGTTTGTCACCCGTAGAGACCTTAGCAACACCCATTGACAGCTTGTCATATGGTATAATTGTGCAAAATCGCTTACTCAACTAGAGTAATGAAAACCATTATGCTAATCTGAAAAGCAATGTGACTATGTCCAACTCTCTATGGAAGAATACTAAAAAGAAATGGAAATCTTTTCCAAGTAGTGCTTAATCTCTAAGCTCAAGTAAATTTGCTTGATTTACTATCTCTATGCTCGAGTAAATCTACTTGATCTACCTACTTTAATGAAATAAAACTCAAGAAAATCTCATCATGATCCAAACTATGAATCCAAGATGACAATCTATCAATGATCCCGATTGTGGACCAAGATATCAATATGTCAATCTATCAACTATGGATATCAATATATCCATCTATCAATGATTTATACTATGGACCAAGATATCAATCTATCACATACAAACTTGGACTAAGATCTCAATCAATCACATCCAAGCTATGGATCTAAATCTCAATCAGTCACATCCAAACTATGGATCTAAATCTCAATCTATCATATATAATAATCCCAACTATGAACCAAAATATGTCTCATATAAAGTAAATCCCAATCCACTCTCTGGAACTAAGTCCGTTATGCCAAGTGAAGGCGTGCTAAGAAAGTATAGCAACTAGTGGAACTACCACCGCCTTCCCAATACTAGCATGCAAGATGTTCCAAGTGGATGAAACTTGCTTTATCCATGATCATCATCTGATCATCGCTATGATCAAATCATTCCTAACTAGGAATCTATCAACTATGGATATCAATATATCCATCTATCAATGATTTATACTATGGACCAAGATATCAATCTATCACATACAAACTTGGACTAAGATCTCAATCAATCACATCCAAGCTATGGATCTAAATCTCAATCAGTCACATCCAAACTTTGGATCTAAATCTCAATCTATCATATATAATAATCCCAACTATGAACCAAAATATGTCTCATATAAAGTAAATCCCAATCCACTCTCTGGAACTAAGTCCGTTATGCCAAGTGAAGGCGTGCTAAGAAAGTATAGCAACTAGTGGAACTACCACCGCCTTCCCAATACTAGCATGCAAGATGTTCCAAGTGGATGAAACTTGCTTTATCCATGATCATCATCTGATCATCGCTATGATCAAATCATTCCTAACTAGGAATGAGGTGTCTCAAGTAAACTATTGTAATAATCTGGTACTCCTAGATATAATGAGGACCATAATATGAGTCCACGAAATACTGTGAAAAATGGTAAGTAGATGTGTTCACACTCATAGCCCACTAGGCTAAGCATCTAGCTCACCTCATACACACTATGTATGAACCATGGCCTATTCTCAGGCATATGAGATAAAGTAGTACATACTCTATAAATCTCTTCTCAATGCAATTGCCTATTCATAGTTCTTATGTGCAAACCTTGCCTTTCCGCTTCTAGGCTGCTGGCCCATGGACTTGCCTTGTTTGCGATCACATACGAAGTGACTGTCTCAACTGCCCCTCTGTTATCTAATAATAAGATGATACTAGAAGATCATATAAATGAACTCCAAATCATATAAAAAATACAATCTCAGAGACTTCTCTCCCATACCATCTATCCTACACCTAGGTAGAATACAAAGTTTGATGTCCCATACCACCAAACTTTATACCCCACATAGATGTGTGTATGAGATCAAAGTCGAACACTTCTCTCAAAAATGATAAGAATAAACTGGTGAGTACTCACAACCATAAATAATGTAATGAAATCATGAATTGTTCCTGAAGTGTTTCCTTCCCTCGATGGAAAGAACAGAGTCATTCCTATGAGTCTATCACTAATAACTATCTTGAACATCAACTCATCTTGAGTTGAGAACTGAGAAACTATTTAATAAATCAACTCAACTAGAGTCGTGAAGGATGCGGCTTGCATCAAATATCAACTCATGCGACTTTAATCAAATATTAACTCACAATAAATTGGGATTTATACAGCTTGTATGAATCCAATTACATGAATTGAGAACAACTATCAAAGTTCTCCTGTTCCATGCTCTCATGGCATTATATACATTTTTGAAAATTTCAATAGAGTCTCCTCTGTCCTATTGAGAATGGTCACCATAAACCAATGCTCAATAAACAAGTATCTAGGGCATAACTAGCCCATGGTTCTCACACCATATCAAAAAAAATCTCATAAAAACCTGTGGAAAATCTTTTCTTTTTAACAATGTCTCCTGCATAAACAATTTCCGATAGCAGCAGATTAAATCTTAATTTTAATTGACTTTTACTCCTTCAAAATATATGAATTTCTTTACCCTTTTGTAGCTTTTTGCAAGCTTTCATTAGGCACAAAAGTCACTTAATTTGGATATTTTTTCAGAGTTTTATGACCATTTTACTAGAAGGGTCGAACACTTGACGACCAACTCTGAAAATGTACAGGGTCATCTTCTTGAAGCCCTTAGACTGATCAAACAAACTCCAAATTTCATTTTCTTTGTGCCCAAATCTAGATCAACTTATCTAGTTTAATGGCACAAAATTTCAATTCAAAATGAAATCAAATACTTATTCAAAAGTATAATTCTATCTCTGCTACACCTGTGCTTAGGTGAGCCTAGAAACAATGCTGCTGCACATTTAAAATATCTTCTAACTATGAAGCTAAATTCCAAAATCCTTGAATTTTGGTTATAGCATAGGGTCTATATTGGAGTAGTGTCTCCAACAAAAGTTTTTTAAATTGAAGTTTCCAATATGAAAATATTATGTGCTCATCAGTCACATGTACCACTCTTTGGAAAATCCTCACAAGAGATTAGTCTGAGCAGAATAGATCATTTGACCTATCAAATGATGTCCAATTTCTTCCAAATATTACCAGCATATAGCTACTACTAGCTACGTGTAGTGCTATAAGTTTCATAGTATTTGGACATTTGGACGTTTCACAATGACCAAAATACTAAGCCTCTATACTTGCAAAAGTTTAAAAATGTCTAGAGGATACCTTTTACTCTTTTCTTTATATCTCCTAAATAGAGAAATATTTCATCTTGAAATTTTATAAACACCATCTGGAGATGTGCAGCTAATGTTAGAAACAAAAATCCTTCACTTGAAGTAAATGGGCTAAGAGAACCAAGCACCTCTAGGTGACATGGTCTCTGTTCATTTCACAAATTCCAGAGGCTGCACTTTCATGTGCAGAGATCTTTTGACTTATCAACTGCTCTTTAAAAATCATGAAACTTGATATGCACAAAGTGCATCTATCAAGAATTCATTTTCAACAAAAAATATTCCATTTGGATCTACCAATCAAGAGAAATTCCCTTTGCAATTGGCCTATGTCACTTGTTTCAGGCCTCTACCTCTACTAGCAACACGTTTAGTGCAGAGGTCACTTGACCTATCTAAAAGTATCCAAATTACTTGAAACTTGGTCAGATTAAAGAAACTCGTAAGAGCTACTTGCCCTCCAAATTTAAATAAATTTGGGCATTCCCTCAAAGAGTGGCATCCAAATCTCTATGAGGCTGCTACCTCACTAACTATTTGCTCGATCATTTTTTTCAAACTTAAAAATGACAAGACATATTAATCCCTATGATTAAACAAAATTATTCATTATCTTTGATGGATTATGACATGGATATGTATCCATGCATATAATGATTTTCTAGATCAATGCAAACCAAATAATCATCCAAATCCTCTCGTTGAAAAATCAACTCTTTACATAGTATCCATCTTTTGGTGAAAGTGAATATCTATGGATTTAATTCTAATTATTGTGCTTCTTGCACATTCATTAACCTCACCGCAAACAATCATATACAAGCACTTAATACTTGTATTGACTATCATAATCATAGCACTCTTGTGCCGACTCGAGATAAGTGTCTATATCAAGTACATATACTCGCATGAAAAATAGTTGATGTGCTCATGCGTTACTAGTCAAAAATACATCTTAGTTGCTCTTGATGTATATACCTTATCTTTTACTTTCTAAAGGCATAATTAGCCTATGCATGGTACCTCGATCACATACCTCATGCTCACCCTAACCAGTCATGGTGATACATAAAAGTGATCTTCTATAAACAGAAAATGCATCATGGCTATGCTGACAAAAGACTTCCTCTCTCACACAACACAACATCACTCTAGTTCTCACATGGCATATAACGCCATGTGGCTACAAAATTTCCGGCAGCATTTCACCAGGAAAATGAAGCCTGAAAAAAAATAATAGTCTTTACAGTGATAGGCATCAGCCTAGTGGTTGGCAGTGTTGATGCACTTGTGATGTTGGAGAAGTGTGTGGGAGTGGGTGTGTGAATAGTGGTGATGGAAGTAGTCATCGCAAGTTGGGGTGTAATGGGTAGTGAAATATCCATATCCCGAGAAGTGTGATCTAGTGAACTAATAGTAAAAAGTGGTGTGATAGTGTGTGATTGTTGGTGTGAATATAGGGTTTACAAAATTTGATGAGTATGTTACACTAGCAGGTTTGAGCACGAATCAATGAGAAGGAGAAGGTTGAGATAGAGTATTGGTGCTAGGGTGGAGTACAACTGCAAGATGAACTAGAGTATGGGAGGTAAGAAAAGAGTGTTGAGGGAAAGGAATAGGTGAAGTAGGTGATGTAAGGAAAGGAATTATGGCTAGTGGTTGGAAGGTCGATGTGGTGAATGGTAATGAAAGGTTTGTGGAAGTTGTGAGGAAGGGGTTAACCCATTTAGGTGATGCTAGACTAGAAATGGTACAACTCGATGGAAATGAGATTGGAACAATGTGGTGTGGGGAGCTGGTGACTGGTGATATTGGATGTAGAAGTGACTGTATGTTGGGTTGTGGCATAGATTCAACGTCCGAGGTGTGGGTGCATAGGGAGGTCATTTGAGGATGTGACATGTCAATGGTGGTGGTGTCATCTCTTGCTGGTGCATCTACAATAAACTGTTCTTCTTGGCGATTGGAGGTGCTCACCTCAACTAGTACACGAATATATTCCCCCAATTGTGACAATAGTCTCACTTGCCAAGGATCAAATTGAGGCAATGTTTTTTGCTTCAAAAAATGTAGAGCTTCTATTGTACCCATAGACTAGATCAGTTCATTGAAAGTGTTCATGAGAGTGGCCTATCCACTGTTGGCCAGTTCTTGTCGCAAAATCTCCGTACTTTGTTGCTATATGATTTGACTTCTTGCCCAAACATCTTGCATGTTGTATAATCTTTGAATGGAAATGGTATAGGACGTTTCTTCTAATGTGTCATCTCCTCTAGTACTCATGTCTCCTGGAGTCTCCCTTTGCATCTCATCGCGTTCTTGTTGATCCTCTACATTTGTACCTTGGCTCTGTCATTCTCATTGTTGTCATCAGTGAGCGTTCTATCTTCATCCTCTTGAGTTGACATAGATTGATCACCTTCAGGTTCAGATGAAGAGCTATGTTAGCTAGGGCATTCCTATTCCCGTGAAAAGAAATAGGCATAGGAGAATTGGAATTCACGAGAGAAAGTGTCATGCATTTCAAAATAGAATGTAGTATTCAAGGCCTCCACTTCCAAAGTTGGTATTGGGAAGGAAAATGTTTCGCGTCCTACTATAGTTGTGGTTTCTATTACTACATGAGCTATAGTAACTATGGTGGTTATTGTGGTTGCTTGAGAGGTGATATGTGTACAAGAAGTTCCTTCTAAGGGAAGGGGTCGTGACAAGCAAATTCTGATTGGCGGTACTCTCCATTGAGGTTCCATCCGTGATTGTTGAGGTGATGGTTGAGGGGATGGTGACCTAGGTATCTGGAGACATGGAATGGTCCACCTCAATCATTTTCTAGAGCACGGCTTTGGAAATCCACTATTCTAGCATAGCAAAACAAAGCAATCATAGATGGAAATGGTACTTATCTTCATTTTAGCTTGATCCATCCTTTGATCCCTTGATGATGCTTATCTATTTTGATAATCAGCATTTGAGGTTTCAAGTTTAGGGCATTCCATCTTTTGAAAACTCTTTTTACCTTGTTTGAGCATGTTTATCCTTACTTTTTGACCAGTTTATGCATCTAACCTTAGACAAATTCTAAGGATGCCTAAATACATACTACCACAGGTTTGAACATCCACGTAGAATCCCTTTATGCTTACCACAAAGAGGGGTCCCTTGCATATTATACATATGCAAAAAATCCCTTAATGCTTATAAAAGCAAATATCTTACCTCCTTTCTATTTCATTTTCTCCTCACATATAAAAACTGTACATGCTTTTTCTTGATTATTTCATGCATATATGTTAATGTGATCCTATGAAAATAAAATTTCTTGAGCAATAAGGGAAAACAATCAACTGAGTACTTCTCGAATATAATTCTTTTGAAGAAGTCCCCTTTGATAATGTTGAAAGAGGAGATCCCTTCCTTTCCTTCATGCTCCATGCTTCCTTGTGTTTACATTCAAAGGAGAGGTGCTAACCATTTGACTTCTCTTACATACATCCAAGGTGGCTCATAGAGATGCTTCTCCCAAGACTCAAGTTCTGACATCTTAAGGTTTGCAGCCATTAAGATGGGAGTTCATAGGAATAAGTACCTCAAGGGTTAAAACCATGGGTTCAACCAAAAGGTTGAAGCATGTGCCAAGGGTAGATCAAGAGATCAAACAAAGCTAATATACATCATATCTAACATTTACAATCCATATATTTAGCCTTCTAGATGTATACAAAACCTTTTATAGTCACTCACCTACACAAAGATCCCTTCCACACTTGAGATGTGCCCAAGAACCAAGAATGTGCCCCTGAAGTGTGTGTTGGGAAAGATGGATGGACACTCCAAGAAATAAGTAGGTCCTGCCACTACTTGCTTTGTACCAGCCCTCTTTTTCTTTAGAGTTGAGTTGTAGGCCCTCTTAGCTTTCCAATGACACTAAACAAGTGCCTATGTACTTTGGAAATGATGTGAGAAAGGATTGATTAAAAACAGACTACTTCCAAGTTGAAGGATCAATGAAAACCTTCTATTTTTGTTCACACACCTGCTTCTTGTTAAGCTCAGTGCTTCCAGTACAGTAGGAATTAGAAAAATTCCTTTTGGAGATATCAAATTAACTTAATGCACTAATGATTCCAAGTGAAATCACTTAAGATGATACACTATACACAGAGCAATCAATTTAGCAATCAAATCATTACCCTCGATTTTTTAGGACCTCTATAGAGTTTGACCTGTGGGTACTTCAACACACTTTTCTCCAAATCTGCTGAATGGATTATCTTCAAACTTTGGAGCATGTAGAAGACTTAGGGCGAATTCCAACAAGCTATAGAACATTGAAAATGGTGGAGAAATGACTACGATATGAGTAATACAAAATGACTGTTCTAAGTAACTATGATAGAGAGACCATAGATGAAAGAATTGATCTATTGTATTCTACAACAATGTTGTACATGATCATTGGCATGATAATCAATGCCCAATGACAATGCGTACTGTAGACTATGAAGTGAGCCTCACTCTCTTAAAATGTAATCAACAAGAACTCAAAATTTGAAGTGATCATGCCGCGAGTTTTTCAGTCATCTTTTATAGATGATACATTTGAATTTTGAATTTGAATTCTTCATTGGCTTTCTCTAGAAATGTGATCCTCTAATCTAGGAGATATTCTCTCCAAATAAAGTCGTGGTTCTTCCATCTAAAAAACTCCACGAGTTTAGTGGTAACTACAAATATTCCTCCAAGTCAAATAGACTTTTACAAATGGTTAAAAGGTAAAGGCTTCATAGCAATGGTTCCCATGGAACTTCAACTATTCTTCATAAGATCTTCTCATGTCTTGCTAAGTGTGTAGGCTTCGGGCTTGCACCAAATAGCTCCCCCTCAAGCCAAACATCTTGGCTCGGTCTTCTTCTTCATTCCTTTTGAATGTCCTGAAATTCAATCATAGACTTAAACCTGCAAAGTTTTGTACCATCTAATGCTTTAGTCAATAAGTCTACACATTGCATATTAGTTGATACATATGCCAACTAAATTTCCTTGTGCAATAGCTTCTCTCTCACATAATGATAGTGGACCTCTATATGCTTGGTCCTAGCATGATAAATAGGATTTGCTTCAAGATGTAGTGAACTTTTATCATCTCCAAAAATCATTGGAGATTTAGTATGCAAACCTGAATCTGTATATAACAATATGATCCATATGGCCTCTTGAGTAGCATTGGCCAATCCTTTATACTCTGCCTCTATAAACGATAAATCAATAGTAGGTTGCTTCTTTGAAGACCATGATATAGGTCTATCACCTGCAAAAGATAGGTAACCTCAGGTACTCCTTCTATCATCTTTGCAACCTGCCCAATCTACATTTGAATATATCTTGATGTCCAAATCTGAGGTATAAGGAAATTATAGTCCTTGCTTTTGAGTGCCCTTAAGGTACTTCAAAATCCTCTTGGCAACTTCCAAATGAGGTGCCCTAGGTTTGTGCATAAATTGGCTCAAGAAACTAACTCCGTAAGCAATATCAATCCTTGTCAATGTAGCATAGTTCAAGCTTTCCACTATGCTTTGGTAACCTGCAATATTCTCAAGCACATCACCTTCATGAGCACTTAACTTCTGGCTTACCTCCATTGGAGTGCTTGCTACCTTGGCATCCTGCAAATGAAACTTCTTTAACATGCCCTGCATATACTTTCTGTGAGTAATATAAATTCCAGAGTTAGTATAGACTAAATCAAGTCCAAGAAAATATTTTAGTGATCCTAGATCATTGATTTTGAACTCATGCATCATTTGATTCTTAATGTGCTTGATGCCATTAGCATCATTACCTGTGAGTATGATATCACCAACATATACACATAGGTATATTGCCTCTGAATTAATCCTCTTAACAAATAAAGAAGTATGTGCTTTACTCATGATGAATCCTTGATCCTGAAGGTATGTATTCAACCTATGGTTCCATGCCCTAGGTGCCTGCTTCAATCCATAAAGAGATTTGTTCAATTTATAGACATATGTTACCTTGCTTGAGTACTCATAGCAAGGAGGTTGAGACATGTACACCTCCTCTGAAATCCTACCATTTAGAAATGCATTTTTTACATCCAATTGATACATGTTCCAATTCTTTGATGCAGCCACACTTACCAGTACCCTGATGGTTGGAATTTTGGCCACATGTGAGAAGGTTGCTTCATAATCAACTCCTTGGGTTTGTGCAAAACCCTTAGTCCCAAGTTTAGCTTTGTACCTGCTTATTGATCCATCAGAATTCCTCTTGATCTTATAGATCTATCTAGAACAAATTACCTTCATAGACTCCTTCTTTGTCACTAGCTACCAAGTATCATTCTCCTTGAGTGCTTCAATTTCCTCATCCATAGCTTCCTTCCATTCTACCTTGGTCTTTGCCTCTTCATATGATGATGGCTCTTCAAATGACAAGTCTTTTGCAAGATAAACAGAGTGATTCGTAACTAAAGAAGTTTCATACCCATATCTAGTTGGTTTCTTCCACTCCCTTTGTGATCTTCTGATTGCTTGGTTGGATGATTCAGGTATATCTTCTAACTTCTTCATCTTGACTTTGCCTTTGGACTTTCATGCCTTGAATTATTCTAGGTTGATGATGTCCTCATCATCTGAATTGATGTGTTCAATCTGATTAGGCTTCTCCTTAGTGAGGCTTGGAAACTCCTCTTCCAATTTGTAAGGTAGCTTTACTTTCCTACATTCACTTTCAAACCAAGAATCATTCTCATCAAAGATAACATCTCTACTGACCATAAATCCTTTGTTGGAAGGATTGTAGAATCGGTATCCTTTTTGATTCAAGTCACACCCTATGAAGATGCAGTTCATTGCCTTAGAGCTTACCTCTTATTTGAGAATGGATATGCACATAAGCAACACATCCAAAGATCCTGCAATGATCGAGAGAAGGTCTTCTACCATGCCATGCTTCATATGGGGTCATCCCATCAAGAGATTTGGATGGAAACCTGTTTATACGATAAGTGGCAGTAGATACACTCTCTGCCCATAGGTAATTAGGTAATTTTTTCTCATTTAACATTGACCTAGCAGTTTCAACAATTAGTCTATTTGTCCTCTCTACCGCCCCCTTTTGTTGAGGGGTATACCTCATTGTAATTTCTCTCTTGATTTCTCTATCTTGCAAGAATGCATCAAACTCATTTGAGAAGTACTCACCTCCTCCATCTGACCTTAGTCTCTTAAGGCTTCTTCTTGTTCGGTTTTCAATAAGTGCAAGATATTTTTTAAAGCAACTAAATACTTCATCTTTGTGCTTCATAAAGTACAAGATAGTCCACCTACTAAAATCATCAATGAAAGATACATAATACCTTGATCCAAAAATTGAGGGATCCTTACTTGGTCCCCATACATCTATATGGACAAGCTCTAGGTAGTCCTCATGCATGTAGCCTTTCTTTGAGAAGGGTAACCTTTGAGATTTTCCAAACTGACAAGCACCACATTTATAGATCATGTGTTGCTTGCATACATTAGCTATCCCAAGCACACATTGATCTCTACATATTTGCTTTAAGGTTCTCTCAACAATATGCCCTAATCTCTTATGCCAAATTTCAAGCTCTGATAGTGTTTGATCTTTGTAACTATAAAGTGCAATATTCCTTGTATCTTCAAGTTCAAAAGTGAATAATCTACATGTCTTTTCTCCTTTGGCAATTCTCTTGAATCCATGTTGGGGATCCTCCATAAATACTCCATATTGGTTGAACCTGACCCGCAAACCCTTTTCCACAATCTGTCCAACACTCATCAAATTCTTGGTGATTGTAGGTACATATAGAACCTTGCTCAACAAATTTCTATTTCCATCAGAGGTTTTAACATTTCCTACCTTGATCACTGAGTGCTTGGTGTCATCACCTGTTTGTACCTGATTCTTGCCCTTTGGTTCCTCAAGGTCAAAGAGAAGAGCTACATTGCTTGCCACATGGTTTGAGCATCCTTAGTCAATGTATAAGAGATGGTCATCATTTATACCTGGTTTTGAAGTCATATTCATGATCAGAAGAGAATCCTCTTGCTCTTTTGTATAGTTGTTGTAGTCTTTCCTTGCTTTGTAACCTCCTTGGTAGTTGTTATTGTAGTTGTGTTGTAGTTGTTATTGTATCCTTGATGATGGTTGAATCTTCCTCTTGATTGTGTATATCCACCTCTTTGAAATCCTCTACCTCTCTAATTCTTGAAGTTCCTGTAACACTCAACTGTAGTATGATTTGACAATCCACAAATATTACATGGTGAGGAGTTATAAGGTCTCCCCCTACCTTGCTTACCTCCTCTACCCCTTCCTCTTGAGTGTCTACCTCTCCCTGCATAGTTGGCTTGGGAGGTAGCTCCTTCATCCTCAATCTTCTTGTTCTTTCCTTTCTCTTTAGATTTAGTTTTATTAGTGTATAAGGCAAAAGACCTATTACCTCTTGATGAAGCTCCATTCTTGTTGAGCTTGGCTTCATGGGTGAAGAGTTGTCCCATGAGAGTGGTAAGGTCTGGAATCTAGATGTCCATGTACAAGTCCATGGCAGTTGTGAAGCTCTCCCATTTGTCATCTACCTTAATGCCATTGATCACTTGTCTCACAATCTGCTCCTCTTCAATTTCTTCTCCTATGCTAGCCAATTGATCAGCTATATCCTTGAATTTGGTCACATACTATGAGATGCCTTGCTTGGGTTCCTTCCTTTGAGTTGTAAACTCAATCCACAATTGGTTCTTCCTAGCCCTTGTGTTGGAAGAGAAATAGGAGGACAATGTTTCCCAAGTCTCTTGGGATGTCTTACAGTTCCTAGTGTGTGGAAGAAGAAAATAAAAAATTGAGTTAAGTAAGTATGACCTTGCTAATGCATCCTTGGCACACCATGTATTGAGTCTTTCATGCTCCTCTCTTGTAGGTTGTCCTTTGCTTTTGAAAATGGGCATCTCCTCATCTCCTGAGATATATCCATAGAGACTCCTTCCTTGCAAGTATGTCCTCATCCTCAAGGACCATGCTTGGTAGTTTTTCCTGTCCAATTTATCAATGAAAGAAGGAAAACCATCTCCCATTTTACCTTAACTTTGCTCTGATACCATTGTTGGGAAAGATGGATGAACACTCCAAGAAATGAGTAGGTACTGCCAATCTGTGCTTTGTACAAGGCCTCTTTTGCTTCAAAGTTGAGTTGTAGGCCCTCTTAGCTTTCCAATGACACTAAAAAAGTTCCTATGTACTTTGGAAATGATGTGACAAATGATTGATTCAAAACAGACTACTTCCAAGTTGAAGGATCAATGAAAACCTTCTATTTTTGTTCACACATCTGCTACTTGTTAAGGTCAGTGCTTCAAGTATAGTAGGAATTAGAAAAATTCCTTTTGGAGATATCAAATTACCTTAATGAGCTAATGATTTCAAGTGAAATCACTTTAAATGATGCACTATAAAGAGAGCAATCAATTTAGCAATCAAATCATTACCCCCGATTTTTTAGGACCTCTGCAAAGTTTGAACAGTGGGTACTTTGACACACTTTTTTCAACATCTGCTAAATGGATTATCTCCAAAATTCATGAGCAGGTAGAGGACTTAGAGCAAATTCCAAGAAGCTATAGAACATTGACAATGGTGGAGAAATGACTGAGATGTGAGTAATTCAAAATGACTGTTTTGAGTAACTATGACAGAGAGACCATACATGAAAGAATTGATCTATTGTATTATAAGAGAATGTTGTACATGATCATTGGCATGATAATCAATGCCCAATGACAATGAGTAGTGTAGGCTATGAAGCGAGCCTCACTCTCTACAATGTAATCAACAAGAACTCGGAATTTGAAGTGATCATGCCACACGTCTTGCAGTCATCTTTTATAGATGATACATTTGAATTTTGAATTTTAAGTCTTCATTGGCTTTCTCTAGAAAAGTGATCCTCTAAGCTAGGAGATATTCTCTTGAAATAAAGTCGTGGTTCTTCCATCTAACAAACTCCATGAGTTTAGTGGCAGCTACAAATATTCCTCCAAGTCAAATAGACTTTTACAAATGGTAAAAAGGTAAAGGCTTCATAGTAATGGTTCCCATGGAACTTCAATTATTCTTTATAAGATCTTCTCATGTCTTGCCAAGTGTGTAGGCTTGTTACTTGCACCAACAGTGTGGAACAATCTCACAAGCGTGTAGCACCTATTTGTGGGGCTTCTCCCAAGATCTATGAGAAGAGAACAAACCAAGTATAATTTTTGAAGGTTTTTGCACTACATTTACCATCTCTTGCAAAATTGTTTGGATAAAAATGCCAATTTGCAAGAACCAATTTGAGATCTCTTTGCATTTTCTCTTAGCAACTCAATGCTTTGCAAAATCTAGCCCTCAAGCTCTCCCACATTTTTGGATTACTCAACGTGCCCAAGACACCTTCTTCACCATGGAGGGTGCTTAGTCCTATACACATTTAGAGGTGCGAACATAGAATGGGAGGCCTCTCTTCTCCTATTGAGGACATATACTTTTTTTCCATAAATTTCGTTATCTTTCCTTAGATTCATCATTGAAGCCTGACATACTTAATTTATGTATAGTCAGATTAAGTGTATACTACTTGCATATCAGTTTTCATCACATTTGGTTTAGGCGATCTCGAGATATGAATCATAAAAGGTGACTATGTATGCACATCTTCTAGATCCTTAAAAGTTGGGATGAGCCCGTTGACTTGTTAGATTCATTTTGCAGTGTATGGTGTGGAAAAATTGACAAGCTCCACATTGGGAGTCGATGGGTGGACAACACTATCATTTTAACTGCATTATGCTTGGCAATTTGATAATTTTGAGTTCTCTATCTCTCAATCTGTGTCTATCTTTGTCTGTGTTTTTCCATCAACTCAATCTACTTGTCTATTGCACTATGCTATTTTTTTCTTACATGGTATCAGAGATTAGGAGTCTTTGAGTGGTGTAGAAGCAAAAACAAAGAGAGAAGATGTTAAGTAGTACATCATCATCTACAACTTGGAACAAAGGTGGCTCCTCAACAGGAGTAGGTGAAGCATAGAAAGGAGCATCATTGATGCTAGTTATCCCAATGTTGTAGATACGAACACTAGCGTTCATGAAAGTTAAACTTGATGGTACAAACTACACCCTATGGAAGTTTGTAGTCCTTGGACTATGCAGACATTGTGATAACACTCCAACTCCATATGCTATGTCGGGCCTAGTTATTGTAGCATAATTGAAAGATCCTACAATAGATCGTTAGAAAGTTACATACTCTAATGGTTCTCCATCAATGGAGCTTAGCTTTACATTAACTTCCATGGGATTTGAAATAGGCTTGCAATGTAGCATCCCAAACCTCTCAAGTAGGTCTAGAATATACTTCCTTTGTATGAGCATAATACCTTCTTATTCGTATACAACTTCAATGCCAAGAAAATATCTAAGATCTCCAAGATCAGAGATCCTAAACTCCTTTCCAAGCTTTGCCTTGATCTCCTCAATGCGCTTTGTATCATTACCTGTAATGATAAGATCATCTACATACACACGCATGTAGACTACAAGTTCTCCTCTTTGTTTGATGAAGAGAGATGGAACCCCCTTGCATTGATTGTAACCACATTTGATCAAATAGTCCACCAATGTTTGGTTCCATGCCCTTGGATCTTGCTTTAGGCCATAAAGTGCCTTCTTCAACCTACAAACATGATGTGGAAACTCTTTATGAACAAAACCTAGTGGTTGCTCCATGTATACCTCTTCTTCCAAGTCTCCATTGAGAAAGGCATTCTTGATATCCAATTGGAAGATGTTCAATCCTTTGCTAGCAGCCATTGCAATGAGTGTCCTAATGGTGCTCATCTTTTCCACGGGGCTAAATGTCTCTTTGAAGTCCACTCCATAATTTAGTGCAAAACCCTTTGCCACCAATCTTGCTTTGAACCTAGAAATAGATCCATTTGAACTCCTCTTTTCTTTATACACCCACTTATTACCTATTACCTTCATGTTCTCCTTGCACTAGACTTCATGTTTGATTCTCCTCAAGTGTGTTGATCTCTTCTTGCATTGCCTCTTTCCATTTGGTATACCTGCTTGCATCTTCATAGCAATCGGGCTGATGATCTTCTAATAATTTGTTCATATATGCATAATGAGTTGCCATGTAAGAATCATAAGTAAATCTTTGAGTTGGATGATTAACCCTAGAAGACTTCGTTTCTTCACCTTTTGAAGGAATAAACCTCCTTTGCCTTGGATACTTGATCTCTTTCTTTGATGTGGCTTCTTTCTCCATCATGTGTCCTTCATCATCTTCAACTTAATTACGTTCTTCATCCAACTCCACCAATGTTGCTTTGCCTTTATTGATTGACTATGCTTCATAACTTGATGAAGATTTCCCCCTCCATGGTGAAGTCATGATTGGAATATCTTCATTGATGGAACACCTTGGGTCGCTTAGCTCTAGGTCGGTTTGTTCTTCATCATGTGCATGCTTTTCTTCTTCATATTCCTACATACAATCATACTTCTCATACCAAGGGAGTAGCTCATCAAATGCACCACCACTAGATTGTCCACCTATAAGAAGAGGTAGCAAAGTGTCATACCTGCCTTTGGAGCTATGATAGAGTTTTCTTTTACACACATAGATATGTTGTACCCTCTACAATCAATGGTTTTGGAAGGTGAGAGAGAATTGAAGTACATTCTCTTCTTAGCTTGGAGTGGCCAAAACCTGATATATGGTCTATATCATCTTTGAAGCAGAAGATGGTAATGGATATACATAACTCTTTGAAATTCACAAAAGTGTCTAGGTCTGTAGGTTTGCACTGTTCTTTTCCATTCATTTCTTTGTATATCTATTCCAAGGATTCTCATTCCAAGAGACTTCCACCATGTTCATGTGTAAAGATATCACATATGAGGAAGTCGAAAGTCTTCTTGGTGAAAATGAGGGTTTGGTAGAAGGAATTGCAAAAGGTGATAAATATCTTTGTAAAATAGGTGGAACATGTATAGGATTTCGATATTTGAAACAAATTACTTCATTATACATCAGATTCTACCACTACAACATATTGAGCGTATATCGAGGCTGTTACCGAGGAAAATGAATGGGCATAACTTTCCCACAACGTCGGTGTCGCAGTCGGTATACGCGTCGAAAACATAGCGCCGGTATAATCATCGGTATAGGTGCCGGTATAAACATCCGTAGGAACATCGGTATAAGCATCGGTAATACTGACGATTATACCAATGTCCATACCAAAGCCCATACTAGGCGTATCGACGCACATACCAACAACTGTGCTGGGTGTACCGACGCCCATACCGACGACCATATCTGCACAAATGTTTTTGAGTAGAGTGTGTTGTCTTTTGCTACAGCATGATGTTGTTTAGCAAAAGACAATACACTCTACCCAACTCTAAACCGAGTACATGTGTTATGTACTCTAATGGCAACCAAAACATGATTTTATATGAGCAAAAATGAACCACGAATCATGTACAAAAAGTTGTATATTCCATAAATGAAGGATGTACAAGAGTGTGACAAAGAACTTCCATATAGGAACCGAATACAAAAAGTGTAAAAGCACTTCCATATAGGAATTGAATACAAAATTATGGTATATCATTGCCACATAGGAGTGTAATACAAAATTGTGGCATGGCAATGTGACAAATCAATTCGATATAGGAATCAAATACAAAATTATGGTACATCATTACCACATAGGAGTGTAATACAAAATTGTAGCAAATCACTACCATACATATATGCAAAGGGATCAAAACATTTACACCTACAATCCTGCAACAAAGCATATGTGTAAAATGAGACAAATGGACATGACATTTATAAACAACAACTATAAATACGGAACCAAGCTATAAGTTTACCTAATCATAGATTCTTCCATGAAATAATTGCACCACGTCCCTCTAAGTCCTGCAATAGTGAAGCCAATCCATGAGGATATCCATAAGCTTCTTCAGTTCGCATTGGAGGACGACCCACTGCCAACTCCTATAATAAATATGCAAAATGTTAGATGAAAATAAATGATGTGCTTAACACAAAAAAATTCAATAACTAAAATGATACATACAAATTCGTAGCGCATACTGTCGTATGCGCCGCTACCTAAATGCGACATTCCAACCGTATCTAAACATGTGGCCGCCGCATCTCGTTGTTGACGATATCGATCAGGAGTATGTTGCTGCTCATCCTGAATCGACTCCCACTCTTCAACATCTAACCACACAAGCTTCGGTAAGCCTACTCTGAAACCATCGCGAGCTTTGGACCGTCCATGAGACATCACCTCGCATGTCGTATGTTGAATCCAATCCGAACTCACAATTGGATGTCAGGTGCTGGCCGGTACTCTTCATACATCGATTGTGTGATATAATTTTTGGAATCCTTATCCTGTTTTCTCCATTTTAACATTACAGAATGTCCAAACTCTATGGAGCAAAGTTGTCAAATGCGCTAACGCATGGACATTTTGGCTGCATCCATGACTAGAGCTCCATTACGTATGTGATATATCTTGGAGTCGTCATGGTCATGCACTCCCCAAGGTGTATGTGGAGATCCCATCTGATCCAATGTGGAGATGTTAAAATGCATGTGTGTATACATACACACATGCATATGCATGTGTGTATGCATACACACATGCATATGCATGTGTCTATGCATATGCATGTTTGTATGCATATGCATGCTTGTATGCATATGCATGTGTGTATGCATACACACATGCATATGCATGTGTGTATCCATACACATGTGTGTATGCATACGCATGTGCGTATGCATATGCATGTGTGTATGCATACACATGCATATGCATGAGTGTATGCATATGCATGTTTGTATGCATATGCATGTGTATGCATATGCATGTTTGTATGCATATGCATGTTTCTATGCAGATGCATGTTTCTATGCATATCCATGTGTGTATGCATACACATGCATATGCATGTGTGTATGCATATGCATGTGTGTGTATATGTGAGTGTGTGTGTATATGTGAGTGTGTATGCATATGCATGTCTGTATGCATATGCATGTTTGTATGCAGATGCATGTTTCTATGCATATGCATGTGTGTATGCATATGCATGTGTGTGTGTATATGTGAGTGTGTGTGTATATGTGAGTGTGTATGCATATGCATGTGTGTATGCATACACACATGCATGTGCATGTGTGTATGCATATGCATGTTTGTATGCATATGCGTGTTTGTATGCATATGCATGTGTGTATGCATATGCATCTTTTTATGCATATGCATCTTTGTATGCATATGCATCTTTGTATGCATATGCATGTGTGTTTGCATATGCATGTGTGTATGCATAAGCATGTGTGTATGCATATGCATGTGTGTATGCATATGCATGTGTGTATGCATATGCATGTGTGTATAAATATGCATGTGTGTATGCATATGCATGTGCGTATGCATATGCATGTGTGTATGCATATGCATGTGCGTATGCATATGCATGTGCGTATGCATATGCATGTGCGTATGCATATGCATGTGCGTATGCATATGCATGTGTGTATGCATATGCATGTGTGTATACATACACATGCATATGCATGTGTGTATGCATACGCATGCATATGCATGTGTGTATGCATACATATGCATGTGTGTATGCATATGCATGTTTGTATGCATATGCATGTTTGTATGCATATGCATGTGTGTATGCATATACATGTTTGTATGCATATGCATGTTTGAATGCATATGCATGTTTGTATGCATATGGATATTTGTATGCATATGCATGTTTGTATGCATATGAATGTTTGTATGAATATGCATGTTTGTATGAATATGCATGTGTGTATGCATACACATGCATATGAATGTGTGTATGAATATGCATGTGTGTATGCATATGCATGTGTGTATGCGTATGCATGTGTGTATGCATACACATGCATATGAATGTGTGTATGAATATGCATGTGTATATGCATATGCATGTGTGTATGCATACACATGCATATGCATGTGTGTATATGTGAGTGTATATGCATATGCATGTGTGTATGCATATGCATGTTTGTATGCATATGCATGTGTGTATGCATATGCATGTGTGTATGCATATGCATGTATGTATGCATCCACACATGCATATGCATGTGTGTATGCATATGCATGTATGTGTATATGTGAGTGTGTTTGTATATGTGAGTGTATATGCATATGCATGTGTGTATGCATATGCATGTTTGTATGCATATGCATGTGTGTATGCATATGTATGTTTGTATGCATATGCATGTGTGTATGCATATGCATGTGTGTATGCATATGCATGTTTGTATGCATATGCATGTTTGTATGCATATGCATGTGTGTATGTATATGCATTGTGTATGCATCTGCATGTGTGTATGCATATGACTGTGTGCATGCATATGCATGTGTGTATGCATACACATGCATATGCATGTGTGTATGCATATGCATGTGTGTATGCATATGCATGTGTGTATGCATACAAATGCATATGCATATGTCTATATGTGAGTGTGTGTGTATATGTGAGTGTGTATGCACACACACATGCAGATGCATGTGTGTATGCATATGCATGTTTGTATGCATATGCATGTTTGTAAGCATACACACATGGATATGCATGTGTGTGTATATGTGAGTGTGTGTGTATATGTGAGTGTGTATGCATATGTATGCATATGCATGTTTGTATGCATATGCATGTGTGTATGCATATGCATGTTTGTATGCATATGCATGTTTGTATGCATATGCATGTTTGTGTGCATATGCATTTTTGTATGCATATGCATACACATGCATATGCATGTGTGTTTGCATACACATGCATATGTATGTGTGTATGCATATGCACGTGTGTATGCATATGCATGTGTGTATGCATACACTTGCATATGCATGTGTGTATGCATATGCATGTGTGTATGCATATGCATGTGTGTATGCATACGCATGCATATGCATGCATATGCATGTGTGTATGCATACGCATGTGTGTATGCATATGCATGTTTGTATGCATATGCATGTGTGTATGCATATGCATGTGTGTATGCATATGCATATATGAATATGCATTTGTACATATGTGAGTGTGTGTGTGTATGTGAATGTGTATGTATGTGTGAGTGTGTTTATACATATGTGAGTGTGTATGTATATGTTTCTCTCTCTCTCTCTCTCTCTTTCTCTCTCTCTCTCTCTATGTCAATCAAAAACAAAACAATCACTTACATCGATGTAATTGTTTGAATCCTTGTCGTTAAAATCCACTTAATTGTCCTTCATGGAATTTCCAAAGACCTGATCCCAAACTCTGTTGCAAAACTAAAAAGAGAAGATATTAGAAAAGGAAAAACATAAACAAAGAAAGAAGAGTGCTACAATATGTGCGATATACTTACCAAAACTTCAGATCTAGAAAAATAGAGGTGTGCTTAGAGAAAGAGAGAGAGAGGGATGGGGAGAGAGAGAGGGGGAGAGAGAGAGAGAGAGAAAGAGTGACAAACAGAGATAGGTTGTTCGCGTGTGCAAAGTCGACAGTAGAAGATCTAGCTTCAAAACGCTCGAAATGTCGAATTTTTTCTCTCAGGCCCGGTTAAAACAGGGCATCGGTATGAGCGTCGGTAGTTGTGAGTAAATTACCGACGCTTATACCGACGCATCCACTGCCTAGTCAATTTTCCAAAATGTTTCGATGGTCATACCGACGCCGACCCGTGACCGTCAGTATGCCGATCCTCAGTATGCCCTTGATGTGTTGTAGTGTACTATGATCATTGGATGTGCAAACTTGGCAAATGGATACCATTTCAAAGTTCACAGGGATCTTTACATTCATTTGAGATAAATCTTAGATTGCCCAACAATGAAACAAAAACTATTTTAGTGAATAATCATTGGACCTTGGCTAATCTGAGAGAACACTTGGTGATTATGGGGTTTGAAGGACTAACTCAATCCAAATTCAAAATTCAAGGACATAAGGTGAGAAATGTTTTGTGCTTTTGTTAAAGTAATCTTTTCATTATTGTTTATTTTACTTTACTGACTTCAATTTCTTGCAAATCGATTATAGGTGGGCAGAAGATTGGAATACAAAATGAAAGTCCCTATAGATTGGAGCAAAGATGGAACAGAAATTTCATTGTCATAGTTCTTTTGCAACCTCATAATGTGACTTCTTGGGCCCTAGTCATTTTATCTCATGGTTTTTGCACTTTCAAGAACCTTGTAAAAAGTAGGAGAATCAGTTCATGTTAGATATTGTATATACCTTCTTCTCTGCAATGGTAATTTCAAAAATTTTGGAATGTCAAAAACTCTATGTTCACTACTTTAAAATGTGGTTGCTCATGTTTTTTTCTGTGCATTATTTTGTCATCAGAAAAACACTTTTTGAAATTGCACTTCTTTATTCTATACTTTTAAAAGTGGGCCGAGTCAGTTTAAAAACTTGAAACTGCTATAAAAATGGGTTCTATGTGCTCATTTCTCACATTTGCACTCTCAAAGAGCTAGAAAGCACAGACAAGCCAATAGAATTCTTGCGTGCAAGCAATGGCTGCTAGCACTTCACTTCAAGGAAATCTCCTTGAGATCTATTCATGGAGTTTTTGGAGACTACAGACTACAACGGTCGTACGGATTTGTATGACCTAGTCTGTAGAGTCCCTAATCTTGAAGGGACAATAGCCATGAACTCCGGTGTGATCGATGAGATCACAGATTTTATGGAATTCTATATATTAAGATATGCTATAGATATTCCAACATATGAGTGTAAATGGGTCCCTTGTGACCTACTTTTCTACATTCATAAAGGCGATGAGGCATTTGCGAAGTGCTTAAAGCATTTCATGGCTATTGCTGAGGATTTAGGAAACCTAGTAGATGACACAGTGCCCTTAATTAAACAATTAAATAAGAAAAGCAAAATGGGAAGAAAATATCTTTCCTATGTTGCAACAACCATCGTTTTTGTCAATGAGGAGCCCGAACCTACACCCATGGACCTACCCCATCTTCTTACTAGGGGTTTTGTAGATGACAAGAAGGAACCCCAGACAGAAGCTCTCAACTTATTAGAAGAGAGTCATTAAAATTTCCAGAGAATTTCCACAAGGAGTAATGAACAAATTAAAGGAAGTTAGTACACAGAATAGTCCACCATCCAACTTAGAGCCCATGGAACCCACTCTACCAGAGGTAGAGTTGGAAATGTTTTTAGTTGTACTTGTCGACAAAGAGGAATTTTTGTTCCTGCATGATATTGCGAAGGCATTCGGTCTACGCCTCTACGAATGCCTTAGTATTTTCTGCTCAACCTCGGATGTCCCATGGACAACACTTCTGACATTATAAAAAACGCAACAATTCCACTTGGTGATTCAATTGCAGACACCATTGCATTTGTGTGTGAAGAGATTTTGAGCCATGCCAACCAAGATGCCACTGAAGAAGATCTGGCCACAACAAGGGAAAGAATTTTGGAGAAGAAGATTCCAACATCCCATGTTGTGGAGCAAAGTGGGATGGCCCACTCATTGATTCCACTAGATGCAATGGCAAGAGGAGAGGATGAAGATAGGCTTCAAAATGTAAGTATCTAATGACATTTATGGTTGTCTCATATTCATACAAGATGTATCTATTTAATTTTATGATTGTCTATGTGTAGGAAGCAATTGAAGTGGACAAATTTGCAGCAAGGAGTGGTGGTGACCATGTTGCCCGTGGTCATGGCTCTTCCTTGGCACATTACATTAGAAAATTACCAAAGGAAGATTTTTTCATAATCCACAAGGACTTTTCCCCTCAAGGACACTTCATGACTTGGTGTCTGAAGGCCTTGAGCAAAGTTTCGTGCCTATCTAGAATAATGCAAGGGACCAATTTTATATTTCTAGTTAGGGAGTCCTTTGCCCTTACTACCCTAGGAGTTAACTTTAGAGGAAAAATATTAGGTCAAATACGAATAGCTTTAGGTCTTGGATTGCCACTGTCTTTTCAGAGAAGAAAGAATGTAGTGGAGAGGCTCAAGGCCAAGAGCCAATTGTAAAAACTTTATAATACCAATTATTGTTTTTCCAATTTCCATGTGCATTGTCTTTATGTTTTTGACAATCTCTTAACTTTTGCATACTTTAATCAGTCTTTTCCCAATCATTCTTGTTATTTTTGTTGCCCAAAATGCATGGGATGGCCTAGGAATGCAAAAGAAAGGCCTGCCACAGAAACACGGGGATGGGCCCTGCAAAATTTTTGTAGGGCCCATCCCCCCATTTCTATGGCACACCTTTTTTTTTTGCATTCCTAGGCCATCCCATGCACTAGGTTCCCTATATTGGAAGTTTATGTCCCTCAATTAAAACCTAGAATTGGGGAATTATGGAATACTCTTTTTATGTGCAATAATTAGAGAAAGTTTAGACTCCTCTGGGTGCATATAAGCATGCAGCAATAAATAAGTACATTTCAGTGTTCATCAACATTGTTTAGCTATTGGTCAGAGGGTTAGCATGCAGTGCACCTTATCTAAGGCCAATCATATGCTACAATGTGCATGGCATGGGGTTTCATGGCTTAGAAATGCAAAAAAAGGCCTTCCAAAGAAACACGGGGATAGGTCCTGCAAAAATTTTACAGGGCCCATCCCGACGTTTCTATGGCAGGCCTTTTCTTGGCATTGTTTGGCCATTGCATGCATTATATAGCAACACCACTTACAAGAAGTACAGTAAAAAGAGTGATTAAACTATGCAAAACACTTCAAAGAGGTACTGGAAAAAGACACCTAGATGCGTAGGAGAAATAGACTTCAAAACAGGTAAACTAAGAGATAAACACTTGGGAGAGCAAATATAAGAAGAAAAATATTGTATTCATCATTTTGGATTTACAAAATATTCATCATTTGGGATTTACAAAATATTCATCATTTGGGATATACAAAAAGTTCTCCAAACAAAAGAGTACAAATATTTGTTAAGGTTTATTCCCTCTAATTCTTCTAGCTAGCTGCAAATCTTTAGGTTGTATTGTCACTCTCTTTGCATGGATGGCACTCAGGTTAGAGTCCTCCAACATTGAAATAAGATATGCCTCTGCAGCTTCTTGGAGGGCTTCAATGGCTATCCCTTGGATATTAAGTCTAGCGCAATAGCGTTGGATCTCTTCCTTCACAACTCTTGCAAATGACCTTCGTGGAATAAGAAGCTCCACAGACTTTTGATAGTGTGGAATCTCTGCAAAGGCTCTGATTGACTTTCTGCACTTTTGTGGTGCTCTTGCATTTGGGGGGATGTTGGGTTATGGTCATTGTGGTCTACGACGCGGTTGATAGTTCTTCTTTCTTCTTGGAGCACGCCTAGATGGTCCTGCCTCATCATTTACTTCCTTTGCCCGACCTTGCTCTCTTTCTTCATTGGTCGGTCTTTGTCCTTGTCCTACGGGGAGTGCCTTGCCTCCTTGTGTTACTCGATGGTTCACGGGGATATGATCGTTGTTCCATGGTGGCTCGTTTATACTTTCTTCATCCTATGAACTCTCTAAATTTGATGTTGTCTCCATCACAACTTGCCTCTGTCCTTGTTGTTTGGGCCTTGCCTTGAGTGGTGTCCTCACTGGGGGCTCATCATCAGATGTGGGAGGGGAATAATGTATTTCTTGTGTTACATCTCTCTGTTGTGAAGCTTCATCCCCCCCCCCCCCGCCTGATGGAATGCTACCAGAGTGTGTCCCTACACCCGAGTTTCATCTAGAAGAGTGGCTTGTGGTTTGAGGCTTCGTGTGGGGTGTCATCCATGTTGGGCGCTGAGTACCTTGAAAGAGTTTGGAAATTATTTCCAAGTAGAACCCTCGCAGACTCTTTCTGCAAGCCATTGGGCATGATGTAGTGGTCCTGATGATGACCTCCACTTCTCTCTTGCAATATCATGTTGTAGCTTTTGTGTAATCTTTGCTTTTTGTGACTCACATGCTCGTTCCATTAGATATTTTCTAGCGAATGTCGCACGAAAAAACCAGTTGAACATTTCTTCTAAACAGTTTGATTGGAGTAAACCACCCCCATGATGAGTGTTTTTAAAGTAAACACCTCTAACCGTGTAATGTGACTTCTCCATTCCTTGTGTACTAAAAATGTCTAGTGAACCATATCGATTCATAAAATATGATCCATGTGCAAAAAGAATATGCTATGCTCTGGTCAGTAAGATATACACATGGTGTTTAAGACCAAATTAAAAGAATGTAAGCAAAACTTACTATGTAATGTGTAATGTTGCTTTCTCCCCAAGATAAGATGAATGACTGTGTAAACTCCTTCAAAGTCACTTGGAATAATTCTCGTTGTGAAGCATTGGTGGAAAGCAAACACATCAAATGTAACAATTGATCTAACGATGACGAAACCTTTTTTCTCTTGTTAATGAGATCACCGTGACTATCATTGTCTGTTGTAATTGAACATAGGTCCTTCCAAAGCTCCCATTTCCCATCATCTTGACTATTCACATCTCTTTTAAAGAAACATCTTTCCTTCTTCCAAGTCATTGAAACTTGTTGTAAAATCTCTTGACACTCACCATACTTCTTAACAACTAAAGATACGTGGCCACCACGACAACCTATAGAATTCAAAAGATCTTCTATTTTTTGGATTGCTATTGTAGACCTCTCTAGTGGTTTCATTGCAAGTGCATATTCAACATGGAGCTTCAAAAGCCTATCAAAGATCCTCATGAATGCATGCAAGTACAAAAGTGAACATTGACTAATGGAAATGGAATAATGTTGTTCCAATCATTGCTTATTTTATCACGAGTTGGTTCGTGTAACATTGGACACCTCAAAAGTGATATCTCCCATTCCCTGCGATTCGATGAGTCTGTTTCATCAATTTCTTCAAAGTCATCAACTCTCATCAATGCCCTTGCAGGTTTAGACTGTCTCTTAGATCCTTTGTAACCTTGTGTACAATATGGGCAAGGATAGAGAGAAGATGCTCCTTGTTTACAACCTAACATGCATTTGATACTCTTAAGGTCTCCACCCAAATGCGATTCTACCTTAAAATCACCTATATCATCTACAGAAAGCTTTTGCCCTTGTATTTGAGAAGAGATTACTTCTATAATCCATGGAGTCCTACTACAAATCCACGAAATAACATTGTTTGTTTCTTTGGGAACTTCTATAGCACCTTACCACTAGATATCTCTCTCTCATTGCACAATGTAAGTCAAATGGAAAGTGGATCCTAAAGTTTCATCACTCATTGCATGGTCAATAACTTCATTCATTAGCATCACACTCAACTTTTCTAGTCGCCGACCCTTTATGATTTGACAGTCATCAAGCTTTAGTATGAACTTTAACTTAACATTACAATCTGCACAAAAGAGAACCCATTATCTTAATATGACACTTGAATGCACTAAAACTTCAACACCAAATAAAATGTAGTAAGGGGTACCTTTGATTGTTGAACTATAAAAGTGAACCATTGCTTGTTGAAGCTTGTGAAGATCCACAAATATATTGTTGAATTTAGTGTAAGTAAATCCTTGTGTAGATAGGATTTTTGATTGCTTCTTGTTAAGATTTGGATGATAAATAGAGGTAGGCATAGTGTCTTCTATGAATAAATATTGTCCAATAGTAAGAGTCACATCCTCATTTGAAGTTTTTTTTATAGACACTTTATATGGGCATGGAAATATACTTTGAGAAATACCTTGTGCTTGTAAGGCTTGCCTCAGAAGGGTGTACTAATGCCCGCTTCATCACATATTGTCTACACATCTTGCAGTGTGATAAGGTTTTTTAACTTCTTTGAAAACTCAGCTTCAACAACAACTCTAATACACTTTCCTATGGGTGAGTCTAAAGCATAAGTTATTTCTTTGGTGTTTATACAACTATTCATCAGCTTGAATTGGTTTTGTGTTGTTGATGAAGCAATTATGTCTTGAATAAACGACCTACACAATGAAAGATTCCATTACAAATCTTCATTAAAACATATAAAAGTAAAATAAGCACTCGCCTTGTTGCATATATACGTCGTTTGCATGCTCTCCCACCTATTGAAATAGCTTCAAAGGATGACAATGCTCTGTTCCCATGTCTCATACAAAGTGGAGTCTCTTTCAGCTGCTGGAGATTGGCAGTTAACTTTGAAATTGTGCTTTGTTTTGCTTCTATATCGTGTTCCAAATCTGCAAGTTGTTTTTGTAAAGGTATGATTGTGCTTTCTAAAGTGACCACCCTCATATGATGGAGTTGATATTGTTGGAACCAATACTTAGTAGTAGCATGTGAATGTGTAGATAATCGCTTGCAGTAACCTAATAGTCTAGCTTCACCCGCACCAATGAACTGAAGTAAAGTTGAGAGGTTATGGAATGTTGGATGGTAAGAAGATATTGGATCAAGAGGATATAGTGAACCATGAGTCCAAAGATCATTACTTTTTTCTCCAGCTGCACGACATTCATTTTGAGAATTGGCATCATTGTTGCATCGTGTATTTGGAGCAAACTCTCTAGGCACAAGAACATGGATACTTGTTGATGCAGGAGCATGAGGACGTTTTACTATGAAGTTTGTGATACATGTCAACACCATCTTTGCTAATGACCAGCAATATGAAAAAGAAAGACGGAAAATTGGTTGGAAGAGACTCTAAAGCATAGCCCACCCGGAGGGAAGACCATGTTGGTCTTGCTTAAGCGGTTTAGCTTAACCGAGGGCTCAGAAAATGTGTTTTCTTGTATGTGTATGGGTTAAAGTGTCTTTGTCCACTATGCATGGCTCAAAATTATGAAATTTGAAAAACGTCATTTTTTGGGGGAACCATAGTCACGGATTTGATGGTGTGGCACTTACTTTTGGAGGGAACTTGAAAATTAAACTTTTTCTAAAAGAAACTTCAAAAAATGGGCCCAAAAAAGTGACTTCTGACATATATATTAAAAAGTAGGCCCTTTTGAGTTAATATACACTGAGAATGAGACTTAAAAAAAAAACTCATTTTTTTATTCAAATATATGCACGAGTTTGATGATGTGGAAAGTAGATTCTCTTACTCTTTCTCTAAAAAAAGAAAGAGAGAGGCCTAGTAAAGCCTAAAAAGAAGCCTACTCTAGCCTACTAAAAAGTGCCCTATTAAATGCACTTTGTCCCCTTAAACAAGAACATAATTAAGCGTAATCCCTAAAAATTAAGGATCCTTACAAGGCCCATGCAGGGTTCATTTTTTCCCCTAATGTGAAGGATGTAGTTGACAAATTTGGTAGCATTCACAAAGAAATAGAAGAGGAGCAGATAGTAAGGAAGATCATAAATGGCATCAAGGCTGATGATAAGTGGGATTCCTTGATCAAAGCAATGGACCTATGTATGGACATGCATATACCTGACCTCAACACATTGATGGGTCAACTCTTCACACATGAGACAAAGCTCAACAAGAATGGAGACAACTCTAGAGGTAATCAATCTTCTGCCCTTTACACAAATAGAAATAAGAGTAAAGATAAAGGCAAAGGTAAAAAGAATGAAGAAGAGGCAAGTATCTCTCAAGTGAACTTCACAGGTAGAGGTACAGGTACTAGAGGAAGGGCTAGAGGAGGAAAGCAAGGCAAGGGGAGATCATACAACTCTTCACCTTGTAGTATCTGTGTCTTGAGCAATCATACCAATCTAGAGGTAGGTTCAACAATGGAGAAAGCAATTACCATCACAACTACAACCAAGGCTACAACAACTATCAAGGAGGTTTTAAAGGTAGAAGAGATTGTAACAACTATATAGACGAACAAGAGGATTCTCTATTGATCATGAACATGACATCCAAATAAGGTAATGGTGATGAGCATCTTTTCTATATTGATTCTCCTTGTTCCAATATGTGGCTAGAAATGTAGCATTGCTATCTGATCTTGAAGAACCTAAAGAGAAGCATGAAGTCCAGACAGGTAATGCCACTAGGCAATCTATTAAGAAGATTAGAAATGCTAAAGCATTTGATGGTAATATGAACCTTTTAAGTAAGGTATTATATGTGCCAACCATAACAAAAAACCTAATAAGTGTTGGATAGATTGTTGAAAAGGGCTTATAGTTTAGATTCACAAGCATGGAGCATATGCGGAGGACCCTAAAAAAGGCTTCAAAAGGATTGAAAAAGGTGAGAAATCTATAGAATCTTTACATTTGAAGTTGAAGATACTAGAAACATTGCACTCTTCAATTACAAAGATCAAACCCTATTTGAACGAGATATATGACATAAGAGACTAGGTCATGTAGGTGAAAGAGCACTAAAGCAAATATGCAAGGATCAAAGTGTGCTTGGAATTCCAAATGTGTCCAAGCAACACATGATTTACAAATATGGAGCATGCCAATTTGGCAAATCACACAAGCAAACATTCAACAAGAAAGGATACATTTATAAAGACTACTTGGGGCTTGTGCACATAGATGTGTGGTGTCCTAGCAAAGAGCCATGAATCTCATGATCAAGGTATTATGTTTCATTCATAGATGACTATAGTAGAAGCTTGAAGAGCCTCAGATCTGATGGAGGTGGTGAGTATTTCTCACATGAATTTGACTCATTCTTACAAGACAGAGGCATAAAAAGATACAACTTACAATAAGATACTCTACTAAACAAAATGGAGTGGCAGAGAGAATGAATAATCTAAGAGTAGAGGCTACAAGATCAATGTTGAATGAAAAGAAACTTCCAAATTAGTTATGGGCAGATTCTACAGTCACGTACCTAATTAATAGGCTTCCATCCAAATTCCTTGGATGGAATGACACCTTATGAGGCATGGAAGGGCACGAGACCTTCCTTAGACCATTTTAAAATCTTTCGGTGTGTTGCTTATGCACATATACGCTATGACCAAAATCAGAAGGGATATAGGTTTTACAATCCCACTAACAAAGCATTCATAGCTAATAGGGATGTGGTGTTTGATGAAAATAATTCCTACTTTGAGGATGATTATAGGAAAATAAACCTAACCTATGAGTTGGAAAGTGATTTTCCAACTCTGACTCAAGAAGAACCACAAATATCAGAAGACGAAGAGATTGACTAAAAAGCTTGAAAGTCCAAGGGCAAGACAAAATTCAAGCAATTACAAGACATTCCAGAGACATTCAATGAAGCACCTTCCCACCCGTAGCTAAGATGCTCACAATAAGAGTTTTAGTAAGTATTGCTACTTCAAAGAATTGGAACTTGTATCAGTTAGATGATAAAACTGCATTCCTAAATGGATGGATCTCAGAAGAAGTCTACATGGCCCAACCACCATGGTATGAAGAAAAGGAAAAATAATATTATGTATGCAAATTAAGGAAAGCATCTTATGGTTTAAAGACAACTCCTAATGCTTGGAACCATAGGCTTGTCACATATTTGTCGGATCAAGGATTTATTGCTAACAAAGTATATTCTTCTTTGTTCATAAAGAAGACTAACCCCGAAGTTATTTATCTATGTGTTTATGTGGAGGAAATTATCATTACAGGGAATGATGCCAATGGCATCGAGAAAATCAAATCTAAGATGATGGAAGAGTTTAAAATCAGTGACCGGCTTGGTTTGTTAACATGCTTTCTTGGATTAGAACTTGTATATTCAGATTTTGGAGTCTTTATTACTCAAAGGTGCATTCATGATATGTTATTCAAGTTCAAGATGGAGAAGACTAAAGTTGTTGGTACACCCATGGAACTCAACCATAAACTTAGTTCTCATGAGGGAGAACTCCTTGAAGATATTACAAGTTATCAAAGGCTTGTTGGGAGTCTCAATTATGCAACCCTAACAAGAGTGGACATATGTTATGGAGTAAGTACACTGAGCCAATTTATGCATACACCAAGAAAACCTCACATGGACGCTGCGAAGAGGATCTTAAAGTATCTAATGGGTACTATAAATGAAGTACTATTCTATCCATTCACATCTGACTTGGATATCAAGCTACATTCTGATGCAGATTGGGCTGGCTCAAAAGATGATAGGAGGAGTACTTTTAGCTACTTATCTTTTGCAAGTTAAAAGCCAATTTCATGGTCATTTAAAAAAAACCAACTATGGAAGTATCATCGTCTGAAGCAAAATATAGAGGCTTAACAAATGCAACACAAGAAGCTATGTGGCTCAAGCTACTTTACAGATATTTGGGGTTACATTCTTATACTCCAATGATCTTTGGAGATAACACTAACTCACTTCATTTGGCTAGTAATCGTGTATATCACGCAAGGACTAAGCACATTGAAATGCACTATCATTATGTAAGAGAGAAGCTACTTAGCAAGGACATCCAAATGTCCTATGTATCAACCAATTTTCAATGTGTAGATATACTAACAAAATATTTGGATGGAACTAAGATGAATAGGTTCAAGTTGATGATTGGATTGCAGGAAATCAACAAGAAATGAAGACCAAGCATGTTACGCTTGAGGGGGAGCTGTTGGTGCAACTGTGTCCAAGCCTACATACTTGGAAAATTAGCATTTATTTCTTATAGTTACATATGACTATTCCCTTGTAAAAATTAATTTACTTTTATCCTTGTTAAAGTGCATATGTTAATTTCACCACTCTCATGTGGAGTTAGGAGGAATCAAATCTCAAATTACTTGGTAGTTGATTGATGAGACAGAAAGTCCTAAAGTTTAGGATTCACTTTATGGTAAGAGCTTGAATTTAGATTCAAAAGTTGGCTCCAACTCCAAGCTATAAAAATGGATCGAAATTTCAAGTGAAAATGAGCCCGCATTTGAGATCATTTGAGAGGGGCTTTCTGGGATTAGTGAGCTCATTCTATAGCTCCATCACTACCCTCACATTGCGCAATTATAGATTGCCAATGTCATTGTAATTCTATTTGATTTAATACATATACATTGATCATATCTCGATCTCACTTCTCTTTCAAGTTCATCACATAATAGTGATCTTCTCAGACTTGGTTCTCAGTGCATAGTTGCTCATGTGATATGCTTTAAAGTGTTATAGATTCCTATACTATCTATGTCATAGCTACAAAGTTTCATTGTTGTTTCTTTTCCAAATCTTGAAATATCATTACAACTCTACTCAGTGTTATGCATACTGTTGAAGCCTGAAATCATCAAGATGGTCTATTGATTTGCTAAACACAATTCTCATAGTACACTTGATCATTTCAAGTTAAATAACTTGTGATTGGTAGCTTTTTAAGTTAACTAAGTACTCCCAAAAGGAATACAATCAATTGCTAGCAGGTTGAGAGCTCTATTCATTTTAGTGAACATGTGTAGAGACCAAAATAGCAAGTCTTAGCTCATAGTTGAATTTTCTACTCATCTATTTTGATCCATTATTAGAGGATCATACTCCAAAGAATTTAGGTAATTATTTGTGATTTTTGGGAAGTTTTAGAGGGTCTACTCTACTCTCTAGAACTTGTTCTTGGCTAATGTGAAGAAGGCTTTTGCAGCACCACTTCATCTCTAGAATATATCCACCATCTCCTCAAACAATAAGAAGCGTTGAAACACAAGCCACTCTTCTAGACAAGACTCGGGTGCAGACACACACTCTAGCAGCATTCAGAGGGAATGAAGTTTCCCAATATTAGAGATATGTAACACAAGAAATGAAACGTTCCCCTTCTATATATGGTGATGATCCCCCACCTAAGACAACATTCAAGAAAGGCCCAAACAACAAGCAAGGAGATGAGTCATAATGGAGTCAAAGTCAAATTTTGAGTAGACTTGCAATGAAGAAAGTGTTAATGAGCCACTATGGAATGTTGTTCGTATCCTAGTGAACCATCCAGTAACACAAAGAGGCGAGACACTCCTTGTAAGCTAAGGGCAAAGACCAAACAATGAAAAAAGAGAACAAAGACAACATGAAAATATGGCAAAGCATGTAAAAGATGAGGCATGAAAGAAATCAAACTAGAGCCCTTGCAAAGATAAAACATTATCAAAATTTTGTGGAGCTTTATATTCCACGATGCCCATTTGCAAGAATTGTGAAGAAGGATCTCCAAAGTAATTGTGCCAGACTTTGTATTCAAGGGATAGCCATTGACGCACTCCAAGAAGCTGTAGAGGCATATCTAATATCAATGTTGGAAGAATCTAAACTATGTGCTATCCATGTAAATAGAGCGACAATACAACCTTAATATATGTAGCTAGCTAGAGGGATTAGGGGAGATAACCCTTAACACTTGTAGATTCTCTTATCGAGAGAACTTTTTGTATATCCAAAATTATTAATATGATCTTCTTCTTATAAAATTTGCTCCCTAAAGTGTTTGTCACTTAGTCTACTTTCTTGAAGTCTATATGTCTCCTAAGTATCTAAAATTATCTTTGTGTTTTTTCACATGACTATCTTAGTCTTCCACATTGTTTAAGATATTAAGTAAATATTTCATCTACATGGGGTATCTATTCTATGCTTTAAATTCTTGCAATGGCCAAGAATAGCCAAAAAAGGTCCACCATAGAAAGGCAGGATTGGGTCTTGCAAAAGTTTTGCAAGGCCAAATCTCGTGCTTTTGTGGCATGCCTTTTTTTTTTGGCTATTCTTGGCCATCAAACCACATTTCTTGATGGTTGGAGCATATGGTTTGCCTTATTAGAGGTGCACTTCATACAAAGCCTTTCTATATGAGACCAATAAACTTGATGCATATTTACATGTACTTATACCTTGATGCATGTTTATATGTACTTATAACTAGGCAAATGTGCTCTATTGGCCAAGAGTAGCCAAGAAAGGGGCTACCACAGAAACACTGGATTCGACCCTGCAAACATTTTGCACGGCCCAATCCCGTGTTTCTGTGGCATGCATTTCTTTTGGCTATTCTTGGCCATCAAACCACAATTTATGATGATTTGAGCATATTGTTTTCCTTATTATAGGTGCACTTCATGCAAAACTTTGGTACAAGAGAGTGATAAACTTGATGCATGCTTACATGTATTTATACCTTGATGCATGTTTATATGCAATTATAATTATGAAAATGTGCTCTAGTGCACTCTAGAAGGCCTAAGAATGCCAAAAAAATGGTTGTCACAGAAAAGCAGGTATGGGCCTTGCAAAACCTTTGCAAGTCCCATACTCGTGTTTGTATGGCAACCCTTTTTTTGGTATTCCTAGGACTTTAGAAAACAATTGCACTACATAAAATTCAAAGACACATTGATTTAACTATCCAAACCATATGAAGTATGTTGTAAGAAACATAAAGGCACAATAGAAAATTGAATGCACATGGGAATTGGAAACGAATAATTTGTATTTAAACTATTTACAATTGGCTCTTGGCCTTGAGCCTCTCATCTACATTCTTTCTTATTTGGAAATATTGTGGCAATTTGTAAGACAAAACTGAGTAGGATATTACATGGGGGTCTCTCAATCCAAGACTCAAAGCAATTCCTATTTTTCCTAAAAATTCTCCTCTAAATTTAACTCCTATGGTAGTAAGGGCAAAGGAATTCCTAACCAAAATTGCATAGTTGGTCCCTTGCATTATTGTAGATGGGCACAAACGTTTTCTAAAGGCCTTTAGACACTAAGACATGAAGTGCCCTTGAGGGCAATAGTCCTTGTGGACAACTACAAAATCTTCCCTTGGCAATTTCCCTATGTACTTTTCCATGGAATAGCCACCACCACGGGCAACCCAATCACCACCACCTCTTATTGCAAATTATTGGCTCCGTTTGCTTCCTGCACATAAACATTTAATGAGTACAAATATGAAACATAGTCAATCATAAATGTCAGTAAATACTTACATCTTGAAGCCTATCTTCATCCTCTCCTCTTCACATTGCATCGAGAGGAATGAAAGAGTGAGCCATGCCAATCTGCTCCACGGTTAGGGGATGTTGTGAATTTCTTCTCTTAAATTCTTTCCCTTGCTATAGACAAATTCTCTGGCATTTTGGTTGGCATCACTCAAAATATCCTCACACACCAAGGGAAGAGTGTCTGCAATAGGATCACTCAATCGAATGGTTGATTTTTCAATTTTGTCAGCAGAGTCATCCATGCGAACATTAGAGGTCCCAAAAAATTATAAGGCATTCGTCAATGCATATACCGAATCCCTTATCAATTTAATCATGTAAGAATAAAAGCTCTTCTCGATCTACAAGAACCAAAGACAACAATTCAAGCACCAAAGGACTCCAAGTTGGAGGGTGTACTCCCTTGTGAAGTACTAGCTTCATTCAATTTATCTAAAACTAGAAATTTTCTACTTAATCTATCACTCTCTTCTAATAATTTGAGAGATTCTGTTTGAGGTTCCTTTTTTATCGTCTACAATACCCCCAGTAACAAGATGGGGTAGGTCCATGGGCTTAGGATCAGGCTCCTCATTGACAATGAAGACAGTTGTAGGAACATAGGATAAATATTTCTTTCCCATCTTCATCTTCTTATTTAATTGCTTCATTGATGGAACCATGTCATCTAACAAGTGCCCTACATCCTCAGCAATAATCATGAAACACTTTAGATGCTTAGCAAAGTCCCCATATCCTTTATTGATATAAAAAAGTAGGTCACTAGGGACCCATTTACACTCATATGATGGAATATCTATGGAGTATCATAGGATATAGAACTCCATATAAACAATAATCTCCTTGACCACATCAGAGTTCATGGCTAGTGTCCCTTCAAGATTAGGGACTCCACAAACTAGGTCATACAAATCTATACATCCTTCATAGTCTGTTCTACCCAAGAACTACACGAAAAGCTCTCAAGGGGATTTGATTAGAGTGGAGGGTATGGAAGTAGCCATTGCATGTGGGTGTAGTGTTGTATTGTATTGCAAGAATCTATTGCTCCATGTGAGTGCAAATTCGAGAAATGAGCACATAGATTTTTTATAGCAGGTTCAAGGTTTTAAGGTGAGCGAGATCCACGTTTAAAAGTACATAGGGAAATAGTGAAAGTAAAAAAAAAAGGGTTTGTGATGAAAAAAATGCACACAACACCAAAAAATATCAAGAGTTTTGCATCAAAGCAAATGTTCAAACATAACATAACAAAAAACAACATGACCAACCACATTTCAAGTAGTGAACATAGATTTTTGACAATCCAAAATGTGTGAAATTACCAATAAGAAGGTATATAAAATATCTAACATATATTGTTTATCCTAGTTCCTACAAGTCTCTTGCAAGTGAAAAAACCATGAGGTAGAATGACTAGGACCCAAATTGTGACATCATCAAGTTGCAAAAGAGCTATGATAATGAGAGTTGAGTTCCATCTTTAATCCGATTTCTAGGGACTTTCATTTTTTTTTCCAATAATTTTCTACATGTAATCAATGTATAAGAAATTGAGGTTATAGAACTCAAATAAACAATGATGAAAATATTACTTATACAAAAGCACAAAGCATTTCTCACCTAATGTCCTTGTATTTTGAATTTTGATTGAGGGTTTCTCAAAGACAATAATCACCAAATTTTCTCTCACATAAGACAAGATCCAATGATGATTCACTAAAATAGTTTCCATTTCATCGTTGGGCAATTTAAGCCTTATTTCAAATGAAAGTAAAAATCCCTCAAAATTTTGAAATTTTATATATTGGCCAAGTTGCACATCCAATGATAATAGTAGAAGCTAATGTATAATGAAGCACATTTTTCAAATATCAATATGCTAAACCTTTTCCACCTATGTTTGAAGATATTTTTCATCATTTGTAATTCCTTCTTTCAAACCTCATTTTTCACCTTTAGGACTGTTGATATATTTAGGTAGTGATGTGTGTGAACACACTAGGACCGCCGGGGCACTTTTTTCCCTCTTTAGGAGGTTTTTTTCCCCCGGCTTGTATACACGCCTTTTGCTCTAATGGGCTAATTATCTTTGTAAATTCTCTAGTAATACATTCAGTATTGTGTGTTGTGCTCCAAGCTTCTTCTTCGTCCTTGTGCTGTTCGTGTGCTTCCGCAAACATCTAACTCCAAAAATTCGTATCAGAGCAAGTGGTCGCTTCATCTAGGGCACCGTCGACACTCCTCCGTTTGCAGTCTCAGAATCATACGAATTTTGGTGAGCATACTCAAGCTGTTTCCAAGATCAAAACAGCTTTGCTATGTCATGCCAAAATCCCGATCTGAGCTCGTTTCGGCCTCCGAACGCACTATCGTAGCGCTTGTGCTGGCTATTTCATCTTTTTGTGCCAAAGGTATATACCTATTTCTGTTTGCCAGTAGACTACAAGTTTAGCAGAACTCGTCTGGGTAGTTCCATTCAACTTTTTGAGATACAGTCAATTTTTTGCATCAAGGTATTTTAGTCACCGGCCATGGCTGAAAGCAGTGATGTATTTCGTATGTTGGCTGTTGAGGAAAAGTTGGATGGTACCAACTACCCATTATGGGCTTATATGATGCGACATGTATTGGTTGCAAAAGGATTAATGAACATTGTGCAGGGTGTTGAAAGACGTCCTTTTACACCTGTAACAACAGCTACTGTGAATACAGGTGCTGAAGCTGATGAAGATGGTGTTGAAGATGATATTGTGCAGATTCCTGTTCGTGCTGCTGTTTCTACTGCACCTACTACAGAGCAGATTCATTGGGATGGCAGAGATTCCCAGGCACATGCATTGATAGATTTGTCTGTCAAACGTGCCATTATTCCTCATATTTGCTCTTGCATAACAGCTAAGGATGCTTGGGATACACTTACCACATTGTACCAAGCTAGGAATGAGGCTCATGTTGCTTACCTCCGAAAACAGTTGGAGAGTGAGCACATGAATGAAGGGGATTCTATGGACAGTTTCCTAACAAAGATCAAAGACTTGAAGGAACAGTTGATTTCTGCTTATGAGGTTATACCAGATAGCTCACTTGTGTAGACCGTTCTGAATGGTCTTCCTGATTCATATCAGAGTTTTGCTTCTACTCTTCGGTTGATGATGAAAGGAAATCCAAATGCCTTGTCATTTGAGGAGTTAGTCTCTGTTCTGTTGCAGGAAGATCAATCCAGGCAGAACACGTCCATTAGTAAGCAGAAATTTGCAAATGCTGCACATTCAAAGAACCAAGACAAAGATGAGAAAAAATCAGAAAAGCAGAAATTGTTTTGTAAGTACTGTAAAGGGAATGATCATATCATAAAGAACTATCCAAAACTGGCTACAAAAGAGGCAAAGAAGAAAGAGGCTGGAATGGTTGTTGCAGAAGCCTCTACACCAAAAACAGAGTCTGCTAATCTTGTGCAAGAAGAAGAATGGGCGTTCACTACTGTTTGCAGTTTTCACCCATCTTCTCATGAGCAGTGCATGTCCGTAGTAGACTCAGATGTTTGGTACTTTGACAGTGGGGCGACCAAACATATTACCTCACAGCGCAGTTTCTTCTCTTCACTCGAGCCTGCCCCTATAGGGAATATCGTTACATGCACCAACAACTCCTCTTATCCTATTATGGGAGTTGGTAAGATTATTTTGACTACTGCTGATGGTAGTTCTTTCACTTTATCAGATGCTTTATTTGTACCAGGGATCAAGAAGAATCTGTTATCAGTTTCTGCATTAGCCAAGATTGGCTTGGTTGTGAAATTTGTTGATGACAGATGTACAATTCATGATTTGTCAAATGGCGATGTTATTATTGCTTCTGGCATTTTATGTCGTGGGATGTATAAGCTCATAGACTATGAAAGATCTGAAAATGATTTGGCATGTGCAGTAAATGATTCTCAGACTATGTCAGATGCAAAGCTTTGGCATGCACGCTTTGGTCATCTGAATTTTGCTAGTTTGCTACGCCTGTAGAAATTTGAAATGGTGTCCTCTTTGCCCAAACTTAAGGCACCTGGAAAACATGTTTTTGAAGGCTATATTTTGGGCAAAATGTAGCATTCCTCCTTTCCAAAAGATGGTTGAGTTCAGGCTACAGAGAAATTGCAGCTTGTACATAGTGATGTTTGTGGTCCTATGCAGACACCCTCTTTTAGAAATTACCTTTACTTCGTCACTTTCATTGATGATTTTTCCAGACATGCATGGGTATATTCACTCAAAGAAAAGTCCAAAGTGTTCATGTGCTTTAAACAATTTTTAGTTTTGGCTGAAAATCTGTCAGCATGTAAAATGGGCACCCTCCGTTGTGATCGAGGGGGGGAATATATGTCTTTTGATTTTAATGCATTTCTGGCTGAACGTGGGATAAAACACCAGTGTACAGTGCCTTATACACCTCAACAGAATGGAGTTGCTATTAAAGAACAGGTCACTCATGGAGATGGCGAGGTGCATGGTCAAAAGTCAGGCTTTACCACATAGTTTCTAGCTTGAGGCTGTCATGTGTGCAGCATATGTACTGAACAGGTGTCCCACTAAAGCGCTACAGTCTATCACTTCATATGAGGCTTGGCATGACCGCAAGCCATCTATTGCTCATCTGCGTGTTTTTGGTTGTTTGGCATATGCACTAGTGCCTGAACAACATCGCAAAAAATTGGATGATAAGGCAGTAAAATGTATTTTTGTTGGGTACAATTCTAAAAGTAAAGGCTATCGTCTGTATCATCCACAGACTAAACACATTGTGGTTAGCCGTGATGTTGTCTTTGTGGAAGATGCTATTCAGTCATTGCTTTCATGTACTAAGGAAACATCTGTTAGCTCCAAAGACATGTATGATACTTTGATGCCTCTTTTTACAGGTGGACAGTCTAGTGCTGGTCCTAATGAGGCAACTTCTCAGCCTTTGCAGGTTTTATATGATGATGTAGATCATTCCATTTCTGATGCAGATTTACATGATGCACTTGTTGATGAGAGAGCTGATATTGAGCAAGCAAAAACTATGCCAAAATGGCTGGTGCAAACTTTGCGTGAGAATAAATTAGATGCACCTTTGTCATATCGTACTCGTTCAGGCTCTCATAGTGCCTCCTTTGCATCAGATTGCTATATTATGGCTGCGTCTAGTCTCTATGATGAGAATGAGCCTGTTTCTTTTGATGAAGCAAAGAATTCAATTTCTCTATCAGCAGGCTGTTGGATGCTTGATTTACTTATGCATTACTCGACCAGATATTGAGTTTGCTATCTCACAGATGAGCAGGTTTATGCATTGCCCATCAGTCACGCATTGGAAGGCGGTTAAGCGCATCTTTTGCTATTTGAGTGGTACTCAGCTACTTGGGTTGTTTTATCCCAAGGGGGGATCACTACCGCCAGATTTGCATGCTTTTTCTGACTCAGATTGGGCTGGTTGCTATGACACTCGTGTGTCCACAAGTGGTTTTTTCTTCATGCTTGGTAGCTCATGTATATCTTGGTTGAGCAAGAAGCAGCCTACTATGGCCACTTCCAATTGTGAGGCTGAGTATAGGGCACCTTTCACAGCGACTGTTGAGTGTGTGTGGTTGAGACGCCTTATGGATGATTTAGTGTGAGAGCGCATTGGCAGTTGCGAGGAACCCTGTGTTCCATGCTTGCACTAAGCACATTGAGGTGCATTATCACTATGTCAGGGAGAGCTTCTCTGCTGGGGAGATCAGCTTGGCATATGTGCCCACACAGGAGAACATAGCAGACCTTTTCACGAAGGCTCTGCCTAGGGAGAAGTTTGAATCTTTCCGCAAAGCTTTGGGCTTACTTCCTTTTGTGGAGTGATTTCCACATAGCTTGGCACTTCCTTATACATGAGTGATAGCTCCTTGGTCACTGCATCACTCCCAGGGGGATTTGTTGATATATTTAGGTAGTGATGTGTGTGAACACACTAGGACCACTGGGGCACTTTTTACCCTCTTTAGGAGGTTTTTTCCCCCGACTTGTATATACGCCTTTTGCCCTAATGGGCTACTTATCTTTGTACATTCTCTAGTAATACATTCAGTATTGTGCGTTGTGCTCCAGGCTTCTTCTTTGTCCTTGTGCTCTTCGCGTGCTTCCGCAGACGTCTAACTCCAACAAAGAATTTAGACTTGCTAGACGTCTCTTGTAATGCAAATCCTTGAAATAAATATACAAAACAATGGATGGAAAAACACTAGTGCAAACCAACAAATCTAGATACCTTTGTGAATTTCAAAAAGTTACATACATCCATTACCGTCTTGTGGTTTCAAGTTGATATGGACCATACATCAGGTTTTGGCCACACCAATCTAAGAAGATAATCTACTTCAATTCTCTCTAACCTTTTAACACCATTCCCTGTAGAGAGCACAACATATCTATATGTGTAAAAGAAAACTCTATCATGCAAAAGATACTTCTAGAAAGACCAGTGCACCAATAACTACATGCAATGCCTAGAAAGTACCTGTAACACTATGAAGTGGTTGCTCTTCCACCAAATTAGAAGTAAATATATCTCAAAACAAATAAAAGCATATCTAAATAGTTCAAAAATATATTCAACACTATAACGCATACAATATTGTAGACTAATACTTACTATTGATAGGATATTCCATTCTAATAGAGTTTTCCAGTTTCATAGTTGCCATTGTAAAATGATGTTGTACAATAGCATCCATTCCATTGTCTTTGTGCTTCTTGAATCCAAATAACTTTCCCTTACAATGAAGATCCAAGTTTCCATCTTCTCTCACGCAATGAGGCACACCCTTAGAGGGTTGCATGTACACCCATGCACCTTTGGAGTACTCATATGATAGCCATTGTCCATCTATAGCTTTGATATTGTGACATCTTAATGTGAGGACTTCATCTTTTGGTCGCCTAGAAGCTTTAGATGTTGCCATTGAAGTGAAAAGTTTTCAATGCATAACACTAGCTTGAGACAAGAGATGCAGATAGGTTGGAACGTAGAAAAAAAATGCTTTAATGGTGTGGTATAGTGAGAAAGTAGTGCAAAACGATGGGAGTTGGGTATGAAAATGTGAGATTTAAGAGGGAAATAACTCTTTTTGAAGTTTATTTTAAGTAACCTTTTTAGCTCAAACACACACATATTTTGAATTCTTCATAAAAAAGAGTGCTTTTGATGCCAAAAAGTAATAAAGGGTCCATTCAGGTATTATGATGATTTTTTTTTTACATTTTAAAAATTTTGAATTTCTAAGCCTAGCCATGTTATGAGATTCCTTCTCTGTAGAGGCAGCTCATTAAATAAGGGAAAATTATGTCCCCTTCCCCCCCCCCCCCCCCCCTTCAGCCTAGTATTTTATAGGGTGTATATTATGACCACCACCCTCTTCTGATTGGTCCATCACTAATCACTACTTTATGTAAAAGGCCCATGCCGAGTTCATTTTTTCCCCTAATGATGTGAGTTTTTTGTGTGACTTAACTAAGTGTATATGCATCGATAAGTGCATGTACATGTCTATAAGTTTATGTATTTATAAAATTAAGCTTTTTGTGTGCTTTTTTGATATGTTTTTACAAAACTAATGAAGTGATGAGAAGATCAAAGATAATTGAGGTGTTTTGAAGAGCTTAATGAAGTGACTTCAAGGGGAAAGTTGTTGATACGTGAAGTTATTTTCTCTTATTATTTGTTGGTGCAAAGAGACTAAGCCTACATACTTGGATAACTAACATGAACTTGAAGAAACTATGCTACGGGGTAATATGTTTGGATCACCACTATCAAAGTATGAAACATATGATTCTATTGCTAACATATAGTGCTTCTGAGAAGATGCATCCTAGCTATAGATAGTAGTAAATGCTCAGTCTTCATTTCCAACAAAACTAGCAAACTTAGTTCTAGGTGTAGAGGCCTCTCTAACTACCATTCCAACCTCTTTTACAACTAGTTTAGGACAATTTTTTTTTGACATGATCATTTCCCTTATATTATTTCCAATTTTTTTTGTTTTCTTCTTATCTTTTTCTTTTTTCTTTGATTGTGCAACATTAGCATATTTTCTCTCTAATGGATGAAATCCATTTTCCTTTGCCCTTTTGACTGGCTAAGAAAACTTGATCTACACCACCATGATTGATGTGTTCTTCTTGGGCTTATCTTCCTACAAGAAAAAAGAGACTAACTCCTCAAATATTAAGGCATTTGGAATGCATTTCCCCATCAATTCAAGAGTAGAAGAAGAACTTTGATATGAATATAGAAGACCATTAAGAACAATTTATACAAGTGAACTATCTTGGAAGACATCTATTAGTAGCAATCAATTGCTCCTTCAAATCTTTGATCTTTTTCAAAACACTATCCATAGTATCTCCTTCATTCATATGCTCATTCGCCAATTTTTTTTAGAGGTAAGAAAAACAAGCCTTAGTTTTTGCCTGGTATAAAGCGGTAAGTGTAACCCCAAGAATCATTCGATGTTGTGGATAACGGAAGGTTTTCCCCAAGGTGCTCAGTTGAATGGATCAATTCCAACTATCCATGTTCCAAAAGATGGCAAACGTGGGGTGCTTCAAGCAAACTCAAGTGATAATTGAAAAGTCAAGGAGGATGATTCGCTTTTATTCAAAACTTTATCATATCATCAAAAGATTTGGAAAAACAATTCTTTATACACTTGTACAAAGATGATTTTAAGCATATCTTCATTTACTTACAAGGATGACTTGAAACAATGGAAGAAATTCCAATAAATTTGCATATGAGATGGAGAAAAAACATGTTCTCTTTCGTTCTTCATTCATGGAAATATGAATGGATTTTCATAAAATCTACGTCCATCATAAAGAACAAGTTCTAAAATAAATTGTGTTTGATTTGAGGAGAGATCCAAAAGGTAAAAGAAAAGGTTTTTGCCTTTTCTTTTGTATCAAGGGACTCAAATTACGGAACTATTTGAAGCAAGATATGCGATTCACCCATAACACTAATCTGATTTAAGCCATGAGCATGTGTTCTTCAAGGTCTCTTGAAAGATTCATTGTTCTTAGCACTTCCAAAGAAGGTATCAAATGAATCTAACATCATAAAAAGATGCAATCATAGGCACTATTTAGCAGCTCTTCTTAATCAAGTTGGATATAATATGAAATCAACTTGTATTATTCAATTCATCCCATCCACTTAATACTCTACAAAAAGCATCCCTGAACTTTTGATTATGTGCATATTTGGATAAATAGGATGAGTTAAACTAAGCAATATACCAAAGCGTAAGGAATCAAGTGACTATGTGACACTCACACCTTATAATGAACATATAATGCAAAATATGTACCAATCATCACTTTTCACATCGCCTACTCAAGTTTATCAACATCAAGACTTGTGAACCATATTCCTTTGCTTCACTCAATGCAGACGTATTCATATTCCATCTTCAAATATATTCATATCTACTCATTGTAGGATTGTTGTCACCACCATCAAGGTAATAGGGACTAACCTTAAGCACCTCTGCTATGTCGAAAGAAGAAAGGAATTTGGAGAATGATTGCTTCTCTTCCCACGATATAGAAAGGCACACGAACAAGAAGTATTGATCATGACCTTGTTTTGAGAAAAAGAAATCTATGTACTTGTTTTCCATGATGCAACCCCAAAAGCACATAGGCTCAATCATCCTAGAAGATGGTCTCTCACTTTTGAGTCTCACTGTTCCATCTGATCTTGGGCTTTCTCTTGCAACAAAGCTAGAGAATGTTGTGAAAGCTCCCCTGGAGTTTTGCTAGCTTATGAATTTTTTTTATTCATTTAAAAAAAAAAATTCAAAACCCCTAGCTAAAAATAATTCGAATTGAAATCATTATGAAAAATGGTGAAAGAATGATAAGATAATTTAAATTTGAAACTAAAGTAAGAGGAGCCATTTGGTCTATATAAATAGGAGTATGTACGTGCAGGAGAAGCATATGAAAAAGAATGCATATTTTTGCATTATTATTTAAAAACATTCTTCAAACCCTTTCTAAAGATGATTCAAATTGAAAAGTGAAAACTATTTGACTTGAATAGGAATACAGTTCTTTGAGGTTTTGTTTGAAATCATTATGAATAAGGTGAAGGAATGACATGAAATTTTGAATTTGAAGATGAATTAAGAGGATTGATTCAGTTTATATTAATAGGAATATGTATATGCATGAGAAGCATGTGTGATTGAGGTCCTATTTCTTACATTTCCATTCTTATGAGTCACATTGCTTCTCATCTTTTTAAAAGTGCTTGTACTTAATACTTTCATGAGGACTTAGGAGGAACCAAATCTTGAATTACTTTGTAGATGATTGATGAGAGAATATATTCTATAGTTTAGGACTCACTTTTTGGTGAGCATTTGAATTTGAATTCAAAGATTGGCTCCAAACTCAACTATAAAAGCATATAAAAAAGACTCGCATGATGAGCCCGATTATAAGATCATTTTGAGATGGACTTAATTGATTAGTGTGCTCATCGCATAGCCACTTCACTACAATCACATTGTTCAATTGAACATTGCCAATGACATTGTATTACTATGTGATTTAATGCATATACATTGATCATATCTCTACCTCACTACTCTGCTATGACCATCTCAAAATATTTCATTTCTCAGAGCTTGTTCTCAGTGCATGGTTGATCAATTGATGTGATTTAAAGTGATATAGAGTCATCATATTTTCTAGTTCACATCTACAAAGTTTCACTATTATTGCTTCTTTGAATCATGAGATATCTTCTAATCATTATTGTCTCATCTAGATTCTCAAGCATCGAAAAATTATTGTTGGGCAAGTCCTCTAATTTGCTAAGCATCATCCTCAATGTGTAGTCCATCTTTTCTATTGAATAACTCATGATTGGTAGCTATCTAAGCTAATTAGATACCACCAAAAGGAATTTGGCTAATTGCTAGCAGGCTGAGAGCACTATTCATTCTATTGAACATGTGTAGTGACTAAAATAGCAAGTCTATGATTTTGGATCAACTTCCTACTCATTTGTTTTGATCAATTGATACGTGGATCATGTTCCAAAGCACATGAGTGATTATTTGTGATCATTAAGGAGATAAAGAGGTCTAGTACATCTCCACCACTTGTTCTTGGCTGTTATAAAGAAGGGTTTTGCAACACCACTTCATCTCTGAAGAATATCCACCATCTCCTCCAACAGTGGTATCAGAGCAACATCAAAGCACGATGGGAGATGGATTTCCATCATTCATTGATAAATTGGATATGAGCAACTATTTTGCATGGTCACTAAGGATCCAGTCCTATCTCCAAGGAAGAATTCTATATCGATACTTCTCAGGAGATGAAGAAATGCCAACAATCAGGAGCAAACATCAACCCATAAGGGAAGGAGAAGAAAGGCTCACCACATGGTGTGCAAAGGATGCTCTTGCTACGTCTTATCTACTAAACTCAATATCTAATTTCTTATTACCTCACATTAGGAATCACAAGACCTCCCAAGATACTTGGGAAGTACTTTCTTCATATTTTTTGTCAAATACAAGAGCTAGGAGGAACCAGCAATGGATGTAGTTTACAACCCTGAAAAAGCAACCAAAACAAAGTGTAGCTGATTATGTGACCAAGATGAAGGATGTGGTTGACTAGCTTGCAAGCATTGGAGAGGAGATAGAAGAAGAACATATAGAAAGGTAGATCATAAATGGCATCAAAGCTAATGATAAGTGGGAGTCCTTCAACACAACAATGGGTTTATGTAGATAGCTGACCTCAACACCTTGATGGGACAACTCTTCGCCCATGAGACAAAGCTCAACAAGAATGGAGACAACTCTAGAGGGAACAAATCTTTTGCCCTTTATATAGATAGAAATAAAATTAAGGATAAAGGTAAAGGCAAAAAGAATGAAGAAGAGGCTAGTACCTCTCAAGTGAACTTCACAGGTAGAGGAAGAGGTACTACAGGAAGGGGCACAGGAGGAAAGCAAGGCAGGGGGAGATCTTACAACACTTCACCTTGCAATATTTTTTGCCTAACCAATCACACCACACAAGAATGCTTCAATAACACAAGGAAACATAGGGGAAGAGGCTTCCATAGAGGGATCTATGGACAATCTAGAGGCAGGTTCAACAGTGGTGGAAGTAATTACCATCACAATTACAATCAAGGGTACAACAACAACTAGCAATGAGGCTTCATAGGTAGAAGAGATTATAAAAATTATACAAAAGACCAAGTGGATTCTCTACTCATCATGAACATGACATCCAAGCAAGGTAAAGATGATGATCATTTTTTCTATATTTATTTTGGTTGTTCCAATCATGTGGCTAGAAATGTACCATTGCTATCTGATCTTGAAGAACCTAAAGGGAAGAAGGAAGTGCAGATAGGTGATTACACTAGACACTCTGTTAAGAAAATTGGAAATATCAAGGCTTTTGATGGTAACATGATCCTCTTAAGTAAGGTTTTATATGTGCCAACCATAACAAAAAGTCTAATCAGTGTTGGGCAGATTGTTGAGAAAGGCTTATATGTCAGATTCACAAGGCTTGGAGCATATGTGGAAGACCCTCAACAAGGCTTCAAAAAAATTGCAAAAGGTGCAAAATTTGGTAGACTCTTTACATTTGAAGTTGACGATACCAAAAATATTGCACTCTTCAATTACAAGGATCAAACCCTATCAGAACTAGAGATATGGCATAAAAGGCTAGGTCATATAGGTGAAAGAACACTAAAACAAATATGCAGGGATTAGAGTGTACTTGGCATTCCAAATGTGTCCAAGCAACACATGATATAAAAATGTGGAGCATGCCAATTTGGCAAAGCTCACAGGCAACCATTCAACAGAAAAGGGTACATGTATGAAGACTACTTGGAGCTTGTGCACACTGATGTGTGGGGTCCTAGTAGAGAGCCATCAATCTCAGGTTCAAGGTAGTATGTTTCATTTATAGATGATTAAAGTAGATGGATAATTCTTTACCTCATGAAGCACAAAGATGCAGTAATCACATATTTCAAAACTTTTTTGGCAATGGATGAGAACAAGACATGTAGAAGCTTGAAGAGGATTAGATCTAATGGAGGTGGTGAGTATTTCTCACATGAATTTGATTCATTCTTACGGGACAGAGGTATAAAGAGAGACGTCAGAACCAGATACACTCTTGAATTAAATGGAGTGGCACAGAGGAGGAAAAGAGTGATAGAAGGGGCTGTAAGATCAATGTTGAAAGAAAAGAAACTACCACACTACCTATGGGTAGAGGGTGTTTCCACAACCAGATACTTGATTAGCAGGCTCCCATCCAAATCCTTGAATGGAATGACATCCTATGCGGCATGGAATGGTAGGAGACCCTCATTGGACCATTTCAAAATCTTTGGGTGCATTGGTTATGCACATATACCCTTACAAATTAGAGTGAAGCTTGATCCAAAAGCTAAAAAGTGTATATCATCCAAAAACAGAAGGGCTATAGGTTATACAATCCCACTAACAAAGGGTTTAGAGTTAGTAGGGATGTAGTGTTTGATGAAAATAATTTATGGTTTGAAGATGATTGCAAGAAGATCAAGTTACCTTATGATTTGGAAAGTGAATTTCCAACCCTCACTCAAGAAGATCAACAAATACTAGAAGATGTCATTTCAGAGCATGAAGAATAGATTGACTTCAAGGCTTGGAAGTCCAAAGACAAGACTAAACTCAAGAAATTGGAAGACATTCCAAAATCCTCGAATGAAGCACTCGGAAGATCTCAAAGGGAGAGTAAAAAACCTATAAGGTATGGTTATGACACATCATTAGTCACCAAGCATTCTATGTATATCACTAAAGACTATGACAGAAGAACCTTCTTCATTTGAAGAAGCTAATTAAAAGAAAGAATGGAGAAAAGCCATGTAAGAAGAAGCTGAAGCACTTCAGGAAAACAATACTTGGGATTTAGTTCCCAAGAAGCCAAGCATGAAGGTAATAGGATCCAGATCGATATATAAAATCAAGAAGAATTCAGATGGTTCTACAAACAAGTACAAAGCAAGGCTAGTGGCAAAGCAATTTTCTCAAACCCATGGAGTGGATTATGAAGAAATGTTTTCACTTGTGGCTAAGATGCCAACAATAAAGGGTTTTGGTAATTGTTGCTGCTTCTAAAAATTGGAATCTATATCAGTTAGATGTTAAGAATGCATTCCTAAATGGATGGATCTCAAAAGAAGTGTACATGGCTCAACCACAAAGGTATGAAGATAAGGACAAGCCAGGTTATGTATGCAAGCTAAGGAAGGGACTTTATGTTTTAAACCAAGGTCCTAGAGCTTGGAACCATAGGCTAGTCACATATTTGCAGGATCAAGGATTTGTTGCTAGCAAAGTAGATTCTTCTTTATTCATAAAGAAGACCAACTCATAAGTTATATACTTATGTGTCTATGTGGATGAAAGTATCATTATAGGGGAATGATGCTAATGGCATCAAGCAAGTTAAAGTTCAAATGATGAAAGATTTTAAAATCAGTGACCTTTGTTTGCTAACATATTTTCTTGGTTTAGATCTTGTGTATACAAATTCTACTGTGTTCATTACTCACAGGAAGTATATTCATGATATGTTGATAAAATTCAAGATGGAGAACACCAAAATTGTAGGTACACCCATGGAACTCAATCATAAACTTAATTCTCATAAGGGAGAACTTCTTGAGGATGTTATAGGTTACCAAAAAACTTGTTGGGAGTCTCAACTATGCAACCTTAACAAGAGTAGATATTTCTTATGGAGTAAGTACATTAAGCTAGTTTATGCATACACCAAGAAAACCTCACTTGGAAGCTGCTAAGAGGATTCTAAAATACCTAAAGGGTACCATAAATGAAGGGTTGTTTTACCCATTTGCTTTTGATTTAGACATAAAGATGTATTCTGATGTAGAGTGGGCTGGCTCCAAGGATGATAGGAGGAGCACCTCAGGAAACTTGTGCTTTGCAGGATCAAAGCTAATATCATGGTCATCAAAGAAGCAACCAACTATGGCATGGTCATCTACAAAGGCAAAATATAGAGGCTTAGCAAATGCAATGCAACACAAGAGGTTTTGTGGCTCAAACAACTGTACACAAATTCGGGGTTACATTCTTACACTCCAATGATTTTTGGAGACAATAATAGTTCACTTCATTTGGCTGCTAATCATGTATATCATGCAAGGCAAGCACATTGAAGTGCACTATCATTATGTAAGAGAGAAATTTCTTAGCAAGAACATCCAATTGTCCTATGTATCAACTCAATTGCATAGATGAACAAGTTCAAGATGATGATTGGATTGTAGGAAATCAAGGAGGAATGAAGACTAAGAATGTTAGGCTTGAGGGGGAGCTATTGGTGCAAAGAGACCTAGCCTACATACTTGGATAACTAACATGAACTTCATATAGTCATATATGATCACTACCTTGTAAACGTCACATTACTTTTCATCTTTGTAAAAGTGCTTATACTTAATCCTTTCACAAGGAGTTATTAGGAATCAAATCTCGACTTACTTGGTAGATGATTGATGAGACAATATATCCTATACTTTAGGACTCACTTTTTGGTGAAAATTCAAATTTGAATTCAAGGATTGGCTCCAGAATCAGCTATAAAAGCATATAAAAAAGACTCGCGTGATGAGCCAGATTATGAGATCATTTTGAGAGGGACTTAATTTATTAGTATGATCATCTCGTAGCCAGTTCACTATGCTCACATTGTGCAATTGAATATTGCCAATGACATTGTATTACTATGTGATTTAGTGCATATACATTGATCATATCTCTACCTCACTTCTCTCCTATGACCATCTTAGAATAGTGAATTTCTCAGAGCTTTTTCTTAGTGCTTGGTTGATCATTTGATGTCATTTAAAGTGCTCTAGAATCATCATACTGTCTACTCCATAGCTAGGAAGTTTCATTGTTATTGCTTTTCTGAATCATGAGATATCTTCTAACCATTACTCTGTGGTCTGCAATTTGAAGCACCCTGAAAATGTCAGGCAAGTCTTGTAATTTGCTAAGCATCATTCTCACTGTGTAGTTTCTCTATTTTATTTAAATAACTCATGATTGGTAGCTACCTAAGTTAATTCTATACCACCAAAAGGAATTTTGCTGATTTCTAGCATGCCGAGAGCATTGTTCATTCTATTGAACATGTGGAGTGACTAAAATAGCAAGTCCATGATCTTGGATCAACTTCCTACTCATCTATTTTGACCAATTGATTAGTGGATCATGTTCCAAAGCACATAAGTGATTATATGTGATCATTAAGAAGCTAAAGGGGTCTACTACACTCTCCACCACTTGTTCTTGGCTGGTGTAAAGTAGGGTTTTGCAGAACCACTTCATCTCTAAAGGCTATCCACCATCTCCTCCAACATTATCAACATTGAACTCATGTGTTGTGTCGGATGGCATGTTTAATGCCACTTCCAAGGGGCTTAAGGGTGCTTTGGTGGCGAGGATTCATGTTGATTACTTGAGTTGTAGTATCCAATGTCACCTAGGTAGTGACATTTTCTTTCTATCTATATTGTCTAATTCACTGCTTCATGATTAATTGCATTGTATTAGACCATTAGTCAAACATTAAATTTATTATATACATATGAAATAGCTCTTTTATATGAAAGATATTATTAAACGCAGTTCTAACTGTCAGAAACGCATTTAAACGAGTATTGGGTTCTTGGGAGTGGAAGGGGTCTGTAAAGACAGAGGCCCTATGCTTGTTTCCCAAAATTACTTCACAACACAATATACCAACATTCAAGATTTTATCAAGAATTGGTATCCCTTTCTTGATCTTTACGGTTCATCATTTTAACTCTATCAGAGTCTGCTGAACACACTGTACCAGACTATCAGTATCGTGATACCGAATTACCTCAGAACCCTTTTTTCGAATACATACTACTGTAACATTTAACAGTAGTTCAACCTTCACCGAATAGCGCTCACAATCCAACAAAACAAAAACACAGAAGGACTCAACAGTTTCAGACACACAGTGTTGAAGACTAATACACACTGGAGATAACCATTACTGTAGCCAATTCTCACCGTACAAGAATAGATCTCAATACTAAAGACAACACAATACAACTCAGAATCCCAGAACACTACCATAGCAACATAGACTTCTTCAACGGCTGGCATAACATTCCAAGAAAGAGTACCACGATACGCGTAATTAACACAATAATCACATTAGGGATTCGCAGACTACTCACTCAGACAACAACCCGGAAAACTTCTGGATGTCGAGAAAACTCACAATAGACAAGTCTCGATAGACAACAGAACAGAATCAAGAACCATACACTACAGTATACTCAGAATACTTGGAATTAGACAACAACACTACAGTAACGACACAGACAATCACCCAGACAGACAGTCTGGTGATTCCACGAATCGTTACCCGCGTATCTCTTTTTCATTGCTTTATATAAAGATAACAACCATCTTGTAACAACCTTTCGCTCGTGCTGAATCTAAAAAGATTCAGTTTTATACAAATGCCAATCCGGCGGCCGACTAACACCTGGCACGCACGATGGACTCGAACCCACAGGTTTTTACAAAATTACTGTTCGTCTATAATGCCTTCTAAATACATGTTTCTGGCTAATCTAAAGGTTCGAGCAATTTTCTTCTTTAAAGTTTCTAACATCTGTTTAAGAGTATCCGGTTCTACTAATTGTGCATCTACTCTTACAGAACTTAATGAAATAGCTTCGGTCAGCAAAATTTTTGCTTGCATTTGCAGAAAGGCTTCTTGTAAATAAAATTCGTTCGAGAGCGCCGCATCTCTGGATACCTTCATATCTGCAACTTGTTTCTCCATTTTGATTACTCTGTCTTTTTGATTGTCCGGTTGATTTTCCCTTCTTTCGATCTCTTGATTCTGAAACTGTATGGTTCTGGAGTATGCATCCCTTTCTCTTCGGAGATCTGTTATTACCTTCTGTGTTTGAGCTTCCTTGATCAAATAGTGTTTAAGAATGTTGTTGACATCTGATAAAGTTTTGTTTGTTCTTTGTAGTTCTTCTTTTGTTTTCATAGCTTGCTTATGCTGTTCTTGGCTTTGCTGTACTACTTTGTGTAGGTGAACTCTGGTTTCTTCTAATAAATTGCCTAAGGCTACTTTGGCATCTTCTTTATCCTGTAGCTTTTGTTTCATTTGACTGATGATGGTATTTGCCTCAATTAATAACTCTTCTTTGGTTTTGAGGTCGGCTAGTGCCGCATTTCTCTGGTTGGTAAGTGTCTGCTGTTCTGCGAGTTGGGCTTGGAGATGGGTAATCTGGTAGTGCAGCTGATGGTTTTCTGCTTTGACCGCATCTATCTCTTCCTGTAGAGGTGTGATGTCTGCTTCTAGGACATCCACCTTGTGTTGTAACTCATTTCGGATGTTATCAACGACCTCTTCCATCTCGATTGGTAATTACTGTGATAGATGAATGAGCAATTGACCCATGTTGGCAAGCTCAAAAATTACGGGAATGGACAGGAGCGGAAGGTGAGGACGAGGTTGAGATGAGGATGCGGTGAAGAGTTGTTGGGAGTTGGGTGGTGAGTAATTCGGGGATGAGGATGAAGAAGCAGTGGGTTCTTCGGGACGAATGGGTTGGTTAGGGATAATGGGGTTGAGTGGCGGCTCCGGTGGGGGAGTGGGAAGAATAGAGTTAGACTGTGTTACCTTATCTATGGTCAGTTGTGCAATGTCGACAGCTGTGGACTCGACTGCTTTCAGTAGCTCTTCGAAAACTTCTTTAATGACTTGTTCTCCGTCCTCTTGTCGTTCCTGCTCAGATTGCTGCTGGTATGTTTCTTGTGACGAGCTTGTGTCAGAGTCGGTGTGATCCTCCTGTTCTTGTTGCCCTTGTGACGAAGACTGTGCTGATGATTCGTGCTGCATAGATGTTGCAAAGTCATGGAAGGTTTCTTCGTCCTGCTTCTTTTCTTCTTTGTCATCTTCCTTATTTCCTTCGGCTGAACCTTGTGCTTCACTTTCAGAGGAACTAATTCTAATTCTTTTCCGGTGAAAGAGTTGATTGAGTTCCTCTTCGTCTTCTTCATCATCTTCCTATAATTGTGCCGACTCTTCATGGTGCAGGACAGGGCCTCTGGGTGGTGGTTTTGCGGAAAGTATGGCCGGAAAAAGGAAAGATATTATGTGCGGCAGTCTGGACCTTGGCATTCCTCCTTTGTTTACATGTTTGATTATTGATACGCATTCCTTGTGAATGCGGTGAAAGAAGTAGGATGCAAAATTGACTGGTTCTCGAGCAGCTAAATCAATAGCGGAGTAGAAAGGCCTAGAGATGCCATAAGTTCGCTTCTGGAGGTTAAGAATGGCTACTAGGAATTGCAGTGCGGATCTCTCAGGTTCCGGTCGACATAGGATCGCGTATTCGTTAGAGGAAATCCTAGGGAATAATCGATTCATGGTGGCAATCGGTAGATTTGGACCATTTTCCCGACCTTGCCGAGGGAGTCTAAACGCTTCAGCAAAAGCTTGGAAGGTGATTATGGTTCGGGAGGGAGGGATGTAATAGCCCAACTTTGCTCGTTGGCAGGTGTTTTAGCGATAGCGGCTATTATCTGGGCAAAGAACGGGTGGGATTCCACTGAATGCCACGACAGTTCAGCGAAATTGGCCAACCCACGTATGCGCAGGAACTCTCCTACATTGGCAGGGAGTCCGTCACGGAAAGCGGCATAGTTTGCCAGAGCTTCCATGGCGCACACAGAAAACGCAAGCACAAGACACAAAGCACAGGGTTTACACAATCACACAAATCACGCAAACACAATAGCGATTTTTGGCGAAACGGAGAAGGTTAAGTAGATGCGCTGCAGTGAAGAGCAGTCAAAATCACTAATCATCGTGCGACGTTGAGATGATAACTTCTTAACTTTGGTGTGCATGTATGAGCAGCTGGACAGGGTAGGGTGGCTCTTGTAATAATTAGGTATCAAAACGTGGATATTTACAGACTTTTTTTATTAAGCGTGCAGAAACAAAAGAAAGAAAAGAAAATAAAGGCAAAGAAAAGAGAACACCAAAAGACGCGGCCAACCACGAAATGTTTCAGTGCGGGTTAGATGTTTGTTGATACGGCCGCAGCTTCGAACCAATGACGACTTTCGGAAGAGGAATTCTGGTCAAAGTAGTCAACCAAAATGTTGTTGGGACCATTTGTTCAGAAATCGGGTAGGGGTCAAACCATCGTAACTTGAATTTGCCAGCAGAGCGATTCGGCTTTGCATTGTAAAAGAGTACAAGTTGTCCCACTGTAAAAACTGGAGTCCTTAGATATCGATCATGTGTTCGGGCTTGTCTTAACTGAACTTCATGGATCGTCAGAAAACTTGTCCATCGATGCTTATCTAGTTCTCTGAGTGTATCTAGCTGAAAGGATAAAGAATCTTCTGGTATCAGTTTCTGAGTGAGAGCTACACGTAGACTTGGCACAACAATCTCCACTGGTGCTATGGCTTCCAATCTATAAGCTAGTTTGAAAGGTGTTAGTCCTGTTGCTACCTTGTAGGTAGTTTGGTATGCCCAAAGGACTATAGGTAACAGTTGGTCCCATCTTTCTGGTGCTTCCATAATGAGTTTTCGAACCATATTCAACAGGGTCTTGTTCGTACTCTCAGCCAAACCATTTGCACGAGGATAATATGGTGAACTGAATTTATGCGTAATCTGAAAAGAATGTGTGAGTACTTTCATTAGATTGTTAACAAAATAAGTGCCCTGATCTGTAACAAGCTCTAGACGTAAGCCAAAATGCGGAAAGATATCTTTCATTAGACACTTTGCTACCGAAACAGCTATGGCAGACCTTAAAGCCCAAGCTTCTGCCCATCTGGTTGCGTAGTCTGTACAGGTCAGAATATAACGATTTTTACTGAGGATTGCCGGAGGTGTAATAGGTCCATTGAAATCTAGACCCCACTTTTGAAAAGGTTCTAATGGAAAGACAAGTTGTAGAGGGAAAAAATGGCGCTGTAATGGTTGTCTAGATCTCTGACAATTATCACAATTTTTGACAAACTACAATACATCACTGTACATAGTAGGCCACCAAAGTCCACTCTGAAGAATTTTTCGGTGTGTTAAATCTGCAGCAAAATGGCCGCCGGATGGAATTGAATGAGCCAACATAATGACTGAGTTAACTTCATGTGGTGGAATACAATGAAGTAAAATTCCAGTGTGATCCATATAGTATAATTAGCAATTAACCGAAATTTGCGACTGTACACTGCAATCTTCCTACACATTGCAGGAGAAGCCTGAGAAGGAAGGCATCCATCAGTAAGAAAAGTTAATATCTGATCATAATATGTAGATGGCATAGGTGGATCTGCAATTTTATCATTAGTTGGTTCAGAAACATAAATTGCTGGTGTTGTGTCATCTACACCAATCGGAGCTTCACCGGAATCTAAACGAGAAAGGAAATCTGCTAAGACATATGAACTGCCTAGCCGATGAATAACTTCCTAATCAAATTCTTGTAAAAGTAGAACCCATTGCGCTAATCGAACACCTAGATGTTGTTGTCGTACCAGGTAGACAAGTGCAACATGATCTACATAAAAAGTAAATTTTCGGCCAAGTAAATAATGCCTGAATTTCTTGACAGAGTATACTAAACCCAGACATTCCCTTTCAGTTACAGAGTTATTTTTCTCAGCAGGAGCAAGCCTTCGGCTGGCATAGTACACAGGCCAAAACCACTTATCGGTGTGTTGCATTAGAACACTGCCAATGGCAATATCTCAAGCATCAACAAATATATGAAATGGACGATCCCAGTCAGGAGGCTATAGGATTCGAACCTGTGTTAGTAAATCCCTTTAGACGATCAAAAGCAATTTGGCATTCCTGAGTCCACTCAAATTGTCGAGGAGTCTTGGTTATTAACCTGTTCAGTGGTATTGCCAAATGAGCAAGCCACCGTAAGTGCCGACCATGCCATCTTACTTGGTCCATGAAGCGCATCACTTCCTTAGGTGTAATGGGCATAGGTGCTTCTAACACAGCTGTGATTTTATTTGGATCCACCTATATACCTTGTGCAGATACAATGTGGCCAAGTAGCTTTCCACATGAAACCGCAAACACAGATTTGTTTGGGTTCAAACAAAGTCTGTATTCTCTGCACTTCTCAAAGCAGCACCGTAAATGGAACAAGTGTGCTACCATTTTTCCAAATAACAAAAAATCATCAAGATAAACTTGCATAAACGAGGTAAGGTAAGGGGAGAATATTTCCTGCATACACCTTTGAAAAGTACTTGGGGCATTTCTTAATCCAAACCACATTACAGTACAAGCAAAAACACCCCAATTGGTAATGAAGGCGGTCTTCGGTATATCCTGCTCAGCCATTCTAACTTGATTATACCCACTGTATCCATCTAGGAATGAATACATTTCATGTCCTGCTACTCTATCAAGCATCGTGTCAAGAAAAGGTAGTGGAAATGGATCAGGCACTGTAGTTGCGTTCAGTTTTTGGTAGTCCACACAAATTCGCAGTTGCTTATTCTTTTTAGGAACAATAACAATTGGTGAGATCCATTCAGCATGCTCTACTGGTACATGAATCCGACTTTGAGTAGCCTATCAAGTTCTGCCTTTACCTGTGATGCATAGTTCGGATTCATCCGGTAGCTAGGTTGCTTGATTGGCTTTGCTTCCAACTTCAGCATGACCCTGTGTTGATAGATGCGTGGGTCCAAACCTTTCATATCTTTGTAATCCCATGAAAAGACGTCAGAGAACTCTCGGAGTAGCTGGATTAAGTCTGCTTGAAATACTTCCGATAGGCTTTCCTTTATCTTAACAGGACGTGGATTTTCTTCATCCCCTAAATTATAGGTGATCAGCTGATCCTCTGGAACATAAAATTGTCGAGGTTCCTCTGTATCCTCAACTAGCTTAAAAATTTGTTGTAGGTCAGCGTTATCTATAGCAGCAATATCTTCCTTCTTATCTTCTTCCGTTACAGGCATCACCGTACAAACTGAGGGATTCCAATTATCTACAATAGATTGTAGATCAACAGTTCCTAGGGAGATCAAGTCAATGTTATTTTTCAAGAACTCTTCTTCTTCATCATCTGACAAACCATCTAACATGTGAATTGGTTCTGCAAAATACGGTCTAACATGCAATTCGCAAGGTTGTATAGCATCTAATTTTACAACATATTTACGAGTATTGTCTTTGAAGGTGAGCTCCTGTGCAGACCAATCTTGTATAACCTTAACTTACTTCAGCCAAGGACGACCAAAAAGAAGATTATAATCAAGGGTGGATTCCGGTAATTCTAGGATTACAAAAGTCATCTTAAAGGTGGTACCCTGCAAAGTTATTGGTACATTCCAAACAAGACCTACTGGATGGACTCTTGACTGATCAGCCATTCTGACAAAGAACTGAACTGGTTTGATTTCGGTCCATCCTAACTTTTTACATAGTGCAGCAATAGCAATGTTGACACCAGATCCTCCATCAATTAGTACCTGTGTAATTTTATGGTTTTTATACCATACCATAATTAAAAGAACCGAATGATCGACCGTAGAATCAGGTTCCGGTTGCACTGTCGATGTTGGTGGAATGCAAGAAGGCACAAGACTAAACTGTTGTTGGAATTGTTGTCGAACTCTTGGTACTAGTGCAAGTAATTGGCCAAGAGGAAGAGTAATGGACACTTTAGATAAAATTTCCCAGGCCTTATGTGATTGAATTGTGTTTTCCGCCGATTCTGAAGATGATGCGCTGGCTGAAGATGATGTTTCTGCTGAAGATGATATGCCTGCTACTGAATTAGAATCTTGTTTTTGTGTTGCTTCCTTATTTAACGGAGCCTGGGTCACCGGAATAGGATCTGGAAACACTGGAGGTTCGGTGGTGGTCCATTGACTGGCCTTATCATACATCCTTTGTTGTTCACGTATGCTTGGTTCAAATACTTCTGCTGTTGGTTGCAGTTGCTTACCGGATCGGGTCTGAATTACTATAGTTTGAGTTTCTACTAGTGTGATTTGTATCATATTAGTCATTGGGTTTTGACGATCTTTCTTCTTCTGATCATACTCAGTTGCATCCTTACAAAATCTTCTAATGTGGCCGAATTCACCACAAAAATGGCAGCGAGGTGGTGGCAAATTAGTATTTTCCTGTGCTGGTCCGGCCTGCCAATGGTTTGCATTATAGTTATTATTTCTCTGTCCTCTCTAATTTCGATAGCCGTGTTGCTGGTTGTTTCTCATTTGCGGAGGTACATAATGATTGGCTAGCTGTCCTAGGCAACTGATTAAGTGCACAAGTGACACTAGTGTGCCCTAAGTTTTTGCAAGTGGTGCAGTATATCTATCTGGTCGGATGTTCTGCAACAGTTTTATTTGCTTTTAACCACTCCAGGTCTTCTGTAAATCCTCCAACCTTGTTTTCAAGCTGCAAAGCCATTGCTATCACCGCATCTAGTGTCATAGCTCCTACACAGCGTATGATCATAATCTGTTTGAGTTGTAGAGTCAAAACATTGATAAACCATTGAGTGATAACGTCATCCGGTAGGTTGGCATGTGCTGAAGGTAACTGCCTCAAATGAGTTCTCAATAGGGTGGCATATTCCTGCACTATTTGATTTATCTTCTGTCTATTGTTTTGTAGGTAGCCGAAAATTTTGGCTGGATTCTTCTTTAGCGTGAATCTCTACAAAAATGCATCCCTTACTGCTTCATAGGTGCCGAAGTGGTTAATATCATATTCTGTAAGCCATCTGGCTGCTTCGTTAACCAATGTAGACTGGAAGACAATAGCTTTATACGCCAGCTCAGGTGGATGATTGAGCACTGCATAACTTATCTCAAATGTGCGTACATGAGCATTTGGGTCATCCCCTGGAAATCCACCAAATTTAGTGTACGTTACTCCTGTTGGAGTCGGCCTGGGTGGGCATAGTTGTTGTTGTTGTTGATGCTGCTGCTGCTATTGCTGTTGTTGCGGTTGTTGCCCGTTCATCGTGTTGATGGTTGTATTGTGACTATCTTCTGTATCTTGGGGCTGAATATCTGAATCATTGGAATCTGTATCGTCAGCCTGTGCACTTTCTGGTTTGATAATATTGTTCAATATGTTCCTGATCTCAGCTTCGAATAGGCTACCTTCCTTTTTGATGTCAAATGTAGGAAAGCTTACTCCCAATAGCGGTGACTGGGCTGATGATTCACCAAGAAATGGTAAACTGTCGCCGAAAAACTGTGAATTCTCAATAACTTGTATCGAAATAACACCGAAAGGTGTCGATTTTTCACCAAAACAAAGTGTTTTTTCTCCTTCACTGATTTCCTTGGCCAAGACGTTTCTATTCGCAAACAACTTCGAATCTTAACCTAATGGTGTTAAACTAACTTCATGCTGCATCTCGGTAGATTCTAGGATTACTATACCTTCGACAAACTGTGCCGAAATTGCACCGGAATCTGGCAGAGATGTAGTACGTTCCACCGGAATATGACCGGAATCGCTACTAGGGTTCTTCACTTTCTTGACAACTGGGTTAGACCTATCTGTGCTTCTACCTCCTGGAGGCGTCCTTAGCAAATTAGGTACCCAGGGCTGTCGGTTCTTCGGATACGTTTCACCGGATCGAGTAACCAGCATGTATCATCTTTTGGTATTAATCGCGTACTATTACTGTCGATTTACAATCTATAGTCACGTTACCACAATCGATTTGCAACAGTCTAATCTGTTGCCACCTTCCCACAGACGGCGCTAGTGTTAAATGCAGTTCTAACTGTCAGAAACGTGTTTAAACGAGTATTGGGTTCTTGGGAGTGGAAGGGGTCTGTAAAGACAGAGGCCCTATGCTTGTTTCCCAAAATTACTTCACAACACAATATACCAACATTCAAGATTTTATCAAGAATTGGTATCCCTTTCTTGATCTTTACGGTTCATCATTTTAACTCTATCAAAGTCTGCCAAACACACTGTACCAGACTATCAGTATCGTGATACCGAATTACCTCAGAACCCTTTTTCCGAATACATACTACTGTAACATTTAACAGTAGTTCAACCTTCACCGAATAGCGCTCACAATCCAACAAAACAAAAACACAGAAGGACTCAACAGTTTCAGACACACATTGTTGAAGACTAATAGACACTGGAGATAACCATTACTGTAGCCAATTCTCATCGTACAAGTACAGATCTCAATACTGAAGACAACACAATACAACTCAGAATCCCAGAACACTACCACAACTACACAGACTTCTTCAACGACTGGCATAACATTCCAAGAAAGAGTACCACGATATGCATAATTAACCCAACAATCGCATTAGGGATTCGCAGACTACTCACTCAGACAACAACCCGGTGAACTACTCGATGTCCAGAAAACTCACAACAGATAGGTCTCGATAGACAACAAAACAGAATCAAGAACCATACACTACAATATACTCAGAATACTTGGAATTAGACAGCAACACTATAGTAGCGACACAAACAATCACCTAGACATACAGTCTGGTGATTCCACGAATCGTTACCGGCGCGTCTGTTTTTCATTGCTTTATATAAAGATTACAACCATCTTGTAACAACCTTTCGCTCGTGCTAAATCTAAAAAGATTCAGTTTTATACAAATGCCAATCCGGCGGCCGACTAACAATATGATGCATATGTCTTTTCTAATTTGAGTATTTCTACTTCCATTTGACTCTCCAAGCTTCCATTATGCAAAAATCCTTAAAGGAAACTACGTATCACTAGATGAACGATGGATGACAAGCTTGATCCAACCGATCATCTCATCACACTCCTTCCTTCCCAAAATATTTTCGATAGAAAAAGATATCAAACCATGTGACTGAGAATTTGTGCCATCCCAATGAAGTTGCTCTAGAGTAGGTGTAGCAAGAACCATACCACAAATAAGAGTTTGAAGATCATCATATTCAACACCATCTACATCATCTTCAATAATTGTATTTGCATGTGCAGTAGGATGCTTTTCAACACCATACACAATATTTCAAAATGATTTTGCTAACAATACATGAGGCATCATATGTGCCCACAATGGGTAATTAGTACCATACAACTTTAGTCCAATAGCGAGCACACAAAATACATCATTGCTTTGACCCATGGCCACTAACTAGATACCCTTGTACAAAAAAACATTATTTTGACATATAATGTTGAGCCAAAACACCCTATCTAGCTCTGCTAAATTGTATCAATCTTTGATCCATTTGTGCTATGGAATCGACAAATGTATATATGTTTGGAGCAAAACAATAAAATTGCCTACATAGCAGTTGTGAGAGAACTCTCCTCATTATTGAATAATGATTAAAACTTCATATCTATATATATCCTTCTTCATTTCTTCAAGGTAGAGAGATGAAAGTCATTTCGAAAATACATAGCAATCTTTCTTCAAATATTCCTTATTATGATAATAATGGCACTTGATAGCCCTCTTCATTGATCTTTCTAATCATATTCCATTGACCATTCGTTTCCTATTTCTTGCTCCTACAATGTTGATCACTCTTTCATTATTAAGAATCATGATCACTATATGCATCTCCACTCTTAGTGCTAACTATAGACTTTCTATGGATCTCTTCACTTGAGTGCTCCACATATGTCATCATACATCAGTTTACCACCAAGTGCACTATTGCTAATAATTATGCAATCATATCCCATGATGATGGTAACATGCATAACAACAAGTCTCCTTTAATTTGATTATTCATGTCCATTTTTTGAGCTTGTAACTAAGAAAATATAGCATCAAAATCATTTAGATGGGCAAAAACACTATTTGTTTCCTCCATGCAAAGTTCATATAACTTTCTCATAAAATACACTTTATTTGATGCCATTTCATTTCTAACTTCTTCTAGAGAGCCTCTGCACATTTACAGTTCAATACTATAAAGCAAACATCATTTGTGAGGTGTAATTGAATGGTAGACCTAGAATTTCATCCAAATAATTCTAATCATCATCATCGAGGTTAGAAAACGTCTTTGACATTCCATTTAATGGCTTCCATTGCATCCTCTAAATCAAAACATCTTTAATGTGATTCCATAGAGCAAAGTTTCTGCCACCAAATTTCTTGATCTCAAAATGGTCTTTGGCATAGAATTTATAGCTCCTTTTGGGACCACCGACACCAAAAATTAATCCACTAGATGTGCTTTCTACATTGGTTATCATGATGATAAAGAATTAACTAGAATGATAATGAAGTTAGAATAGTCGAAACAACACTAATGCTAAAAAAATATGATCAAATGTCAAATTTTGGGAGACTTTCAATCAAGTCTCTTGAGAAAAATTGATCAATGAGCAACAATGGCCAACCAAAGAGATTATTTGAGAATAGAGGTGCTCACATCCATAAGTGTCTCAAGTAGTAAAGTCAACCACTATATATTTGAAATTTTCCAATCTAGAAAAGTCTTGCCAGAGTCTCCTCGGAAGAATGAGCATATGGATAATGTTAAAAACTAATAAATCTATGACTACTCACATGTGAAATTGCATAGTGAATCGTTGACTCCACCAAATATAACCACTTAATAAAAAGAAGCCAACTAGGCATACCAAGCAATTAAAAATAACTAGCATATATCTCTTATGGAAAGGATGGGTAAGGTTCCTATGTGCATTGCCAAAGAGACCCCATCATCTCAATGACTTTAACTCGAGAAAACCCCTCCACAATCCTCTTTATCAATTCCCAATACTTTATGTGAAAACATAATTGTTATATCAATGAGCACATGGATGTACATAACCGATATCCACAAAAGCATACATAGTGTGTATGTGCCTAGTATATGCAATAAAATGACACTAAAATGTCGAATTTATATCCCAAAGACTAGCCAATGCCAGTATCACTCAAATCTATTCTTTAGACCTAAACATCGGCATAAACTTTGTGGTTGCTCCCAACGCAACTCAAATCCTTCCAAGAAACATGTAAAAAGACTCAATAGCTGAAATTTATGCAATAAACTGAATGTGCACAGTCCAAGAGACATGATCTCAAATGCCTATAGACACAACATTGATCTTTGGACCAATCTTTCCACCTTTGTAGTCCAAATTATCCCAAAACTATAAATACAACTTCTAGTTTCCCTCCATTTTACACCCAAAAAGACTCCCAAAAAAATTGATGGAAAGAACCCAAGAGGAAACTTTGAATGCTCCAAAATAATGTTAACATTAAGTATCTTCACGAGTATAATTGTCAAGGAGCTAGGGCTTACTGGTAAGGAAACATTCGAGTTAAACGAGCTTTGAGAGAACTGAATAATGTCATATTAAGGGAGATAACTCAAAATGTCCAACGAAAAGAACTAAATGCACGATGTAAAAGTTTTGGATGGAAGAAGAACTATTGTAAGAATATGAGTGCATAAAGAAAACTTATATGAAAGAGATAATAGTAGACTTTTAGATATTATTCTGGGCATCTCATACTTTTTGTAGTTAATTAGGATAAAATCATGTTACATCATGTCAAATTTCACTTGGAGCTACACATTTATGATTCATGTATCATGCACTGCCTTATGGAAACAAGTTCTCCAATTTATTCCACATTAAATGGCTGCTACGAAAATGAGGTGCATAGTAGTAAAAGTATTTTGAGGCAGGACAATGAACTCACTTCTCATTGTCCACGTTCCATTGTTCTAGTGGTTGAGTCTTTGGTCTCTTGAGGTAGAGGTCCAGAGTTGAATCCCCGGTTGGACATGTAATAGCTTTGGCTAGTTTAAATCATTTGAAATGAGTTGTAATGTTGTCAAACCCTTCTTTTCTAGGGTATGGGGGTGGTCCCGTGGGTACTATGCCCGTTCACCTTTACAATTGTTCTTTCAAAGTTAAAAGCTCGGAACAGGCACTTGCCGAACCTCCACTAAAAAAAAATAAAAATTGACTTGTCATCTTATACACTTTTACCTTTAGCCCTGTTTAAATATTTAAGAGACAGATCACTTTGGTACAAGGGCTCCCGTGACCTTCTCTACAGCACGTTGGAGCTGCTGAACTTCAGTACGTTGGCACAAACATACCTCCTATGCCATGGAGTTACATGTATATTTCAAAAGCCTCCTCTATGAATCGAAGCTGTTTACACGGACTGATGAAGAAGACGTCTAACCTTTTGTCAGAACATATAAAACGTCGCTATTGTCTGCATTTTAAAGTGTCTCTGTGGTCTGCATATCTGTCTTGAAGATCTGTAAAGTCACTGAACTTCCAAAATAATGTCCAAGAATCGAATCGGCTTCCTCGATATGTAACTATAAAAGCAGATGTATGATCGTGGAGATCTTCTTCATATCAGATCACTGACATATGCTTCGGATAACTGTGAGACGACTCAGCTTGATTAATTACTGGGTTTTTTTCTATACCTTCATATCAGATCGTGGATATCTTCTTCATATCAGATCGCTGACACATACTTGGGATAACTGTGAGACGACTCAGCTTGATCGTCATTAGAGATGGTATCAGAGAAGTCTATCGATTTGTACAACGACAAAGATTTTAACCGTCTCCAGCAGCGCCTATGATTACACCACCTTACAAACATAGATACATACACAGCACTAGAAAAATATTGTTAAAACGACGTACCATGTATTGTTAATATCATGGATGAGCAAACTTTCATTTATACCAGCCGTGGAATTCGCTTTACTGTTTACTTCTTTATGTCAATTCGAGTGCATTGCAGCCAAGCATCCAGCAATGCATTTATGATGCAACGCCTGGTGATCAACCTTTTTTGTAATGCCATCTAAACTCTGTTAAAGCAGCCCTTACTTTGTGGGATTCAGGGGATCCCATGGGCTCTTGTCCTCTCTCTTGTACCTTTCTTTTCATTAATTCAAGTCTCGGAGAGTAGGCTAAGGCCGAAACTCCTTTATTTTAGAAGAAAAAAAAAAAAATCTGATAATGAAGGTCGGACTAGAGTGTCGAACAAACTGAAGCTAAACGAACGTAATCTCTCAGCTACTTAGCAACATAAAGTTCCTGAAAATAATGATTAATAACTAGGTTTTTTTCTGAGCAACTAGAAAAATATGATGAAAACCAATATGACAGGTTCACTCAAGAGTCTTCACATAGTAAAGATGTCCCAATGACTCAAGCTGAAAACTATGAAACTTCTCTGAATTATAGTGGTAAATCCAAATCGAAGGACCCAATGAGAACATCTGGGGCAATGCTTAAGCCTCCCAATAACCATAAGAAATGAGATTTGCTTTTTTCTAAGTATTTGTAATAGCCATTGCATGCCTCCTCTCTTCACGGATTTTGATTTGCTAGACGTTTTCTTCTTTCTTTTCTTAGTTTACAATATGAAGTCCTTCAATTTTTTATCATTTTACATGAAAGGACTCACTCGTCCAATGCGATGTGAAGCCTTCAATAGTTGTTTGAAATATTGGTCTTTCTTCCCCGATTTCCTCGGTCTTCAGGAAGTCAAAATTGGAGGTTCTAACCTCAACACTAATCTTAAATTCATCTCCAACTCTCATGTTTGGTTCTTCAGCAAGCATGGGATTGGAAAAGGTGGGTCGGTTATAGGGTTGTCCTCTTCTTTTTCTCACCTCATTTTCAAAGCTGAGTAAAGTCCCACATACCTCTGGATTTTAATATGGTTATGCACATCCAAGATAGGCTTAACGGTAAAGGGAGCACCATATATATTTAGGGCCAAGAGATTTTCTTTGTTTGACCTTGTTTGTGGTAGAAATCTAATTCACATCTCTTAGGACACCAGCTTTAGTTGGTGCAAGCATAAAAAAGGCAACAATCATCTTGCTACTCATCTTGACAAGTGCTAATGTAGTGTTACCTATCTTAATAGATTTTGGGAGATCAAATCCTACCTCGATCAGTTGATCTGGTTATCCGAGCACATTATCCATTTTTGTGTCTCTTTACAAAGATTCCCGCAAGAGCAAGACTAGATGGACTAATATTGATATTTCTTTACTTAGAATTCCTTGCACCATTGAGAAATTCAAGAGCATCTTTACTTATTACTTTTCTCAGCCTTATTCCCCCTTTCGCTCCAAGGAGAAGTTGGCCAAAGACACTTAGAGGTTATTTTCTCATTTGAAGGATCTTGTTAGAACCATTGGAGCTCACAGTGGACATAAAAGAAGGAAAGATTTGCATCTCTATTACAAGTCCTCTTCTAGGGACATGTCTTTTGAGAATAAACTTCATGAGATTAGGGATAGATGCAAACTTGAAGACTACCTTATGGTTAGTAGTGTTCTTTCTTCGTTAAGAGAATTTTTGGGAGGTCCAAGAGATAGACTCAACAAAAACATCTTTAATATCATGAGAAAGAAAAACATAAGATTTTATTCCTCTGTTGAAGAAGAGTTCAGTAGGTTTGGCTACTAACTATAAGGATAACTTATAGGAGTGTCACTATAGCACAATGGTAAGTACCAATGCGAAGAGATCCACCTCATGAATGTCAATCCGTGGAGATGTGAGGACTAGTATGATGACTATGAGCAAGTGAAGGCACAAGTGCGTGAGTGAGAAGCATACAAGCATGCACACACATACACATAAACACCCACATAAGGCAAGAACAAAGAGAGGAACAATGGAGTATTTTCTATTACTCAAGAAACCTCTTACCATAGCTCAGAACGTTATCAAGCAACCTCAAAAATGAGCTCTCTAGCTCTTTTTATAGTTTTTAACTAGCTTTTGGCATTGTCCAGACCTAGGGTCTAGGCTACTTAAGATTTGGATTCCAAGGCTTATTTGAGGGATCAAACGGAGTCTAAAAATTATGAAAATTAATACGTAGATGATTCTAATACTCCTCAAGCTCGAGGACTCCTCGTCTTGAACAAAATGGAGTCTAATTGGCCAAAAATGGTATTTAGAATGTTTTTGTAGTGATGAAAATCATTTTTGATTAAAAATAAGTTTTGAAAAAAATGGTTAGGTCTCTTCTGTGCCATATTGTACTTGACTGCTCTATCTCCTCATTGCTTCTAGGCCAACACTCCCCCCTCTCTAGTGCCTCTCGCCCCTAACAGACCTTTGTTCTGTAGGGTGGTCGATATAATATAGGATGGCATCAATGGCCAACTCGTGTTCGCTGAGCTTTAATCCTCTTGCCACATCAGCTTGCAATGCATTCCAATTGATGGCACTTCCGATATTCAGCTCTGGTGTCATGTAGTACTCTGAATACATAGCTTGCTGGCATGCAAATAAGTGAAGCAAGTGTGTTGGTTTCAATGCAAACACCTCAGAGTGATACTCCCAAAAGCCTGTAGTGAACATATCTTCAAAGGTTTGTTTGTAACAAGCTCGGAAGTATTTGATACGGGCACGTCACACATAAGCTACTCTGATGCTTGGGGTCGTGTTGATGTCGTATACCAAATCATCATTGCCATTTGTAAAGCCCATGACCTTCTCTACAGCACGTTGGAGTTGCTGAACGTCAGTTCGTTGGCACAAGCATACTTCCTAAGTTCCTATGCCATGGAGTTACATGTACATTTCAAAAGCTGTATCTAAGCTGTTTACACGGACTGATGAACAAGACGTCTAACCTTTTGTCAGAACATATAAAATGTCGCCATTGTCTGGATTTTAAAATGTCTCTGTTGTCTGCTGTCAGAACATATAAAATGTCGCTATTGTGTGGATTTTAAAATGTCTCTGTTGTCTGCATATCTGTCCTGAAGAGCTGTAAAGTCACTGAAGTTCCTCAATGACATCAATCAATCGAATCGACTTCCTCGATATGTAACTATAAAACCAGATGTATGATCTATACGTCATATTGTGGATATCTTCTTCATATCAGATCGCTGGATATCAGACCTTCACATGAGATCGTGGATATCTTCTTCATATCAGATCGCTGACATCTCCTTCGGATAACTGTGAGACCACTCAGCTTGATCGTCATTAGAGATGGTATTAAAGAAGTGTGTCGATTTGTATAACGATAAAGACATTGACCGTCTCCAGCAGCGCCTATGATTATACCACCTTACAGACAGAGATACATGCACAGCAATCAAAAAATATTGTTAAAACGACGTACCATGTATTGTTAATATCATGGATCATCAAACTTCATTTCTACCAGTTGAGGACTTCGCTTTACTGTTTACTTCCTTATGTCAACTCAAGTGCATTGCAGCTAAGCATCCAGCAATGCACTTATGATGCAACGCCTTAAATATTGTCGGAAAAGTGTTTGGTACAAGTAACCACAATCATGCACCGAGGTCCGCCGACACTCCCCTTACTGTTTACTCTCTTAAATCGATTTCAGCACTTGGCAGCTAGGTGTCGAATAATATATGGATCGTGCGACGCCTTCATGTCTGCAAAATTATTGGACACAAATGACCACAACTTAGAGGAGTCCTGCACAGAGTGAGAAAAGAACTTATGATGGGACAATGGCTTGATTTTGTCGTCTGATGCGCTTCTTGAATTTTGGCTTTGTTTAGATCTATGAAACTCGCCACTTTTCTACAAAGAACTAATCGGAAGAAATAAAAAGAAGAGCACAAAACCTTTTAGTCCTTTGTTGTTCTTTTGGAAGATGTGTTTAATCCTCTGGTTGCCTGTGACAATAGGAAAACTGAAGGTCTACATGTGGATAACAAAGAAAATATCTCGCCCAACATCTCTTCCATTGGAGTTGTAAAAGAAAAAGAGGGCTTTAATTCAGGTTTTGATCTTCAATCTAAATCTGATAATGAAGGTTGGACGAGAGTCATGAACAAAATGAAGTTAAACGAAGTTAAGCTCTCGGCTAGTTAGCATGATAAAGTTCTTGAAAATAATGGAAGAATTAATACCCGGATTTTGGTCTAAGCAACAAAAAAAACATGATGAAAACCAATATGAGAGGTTCAGTCAATAGTCTTCACACAGTGAGGATGTCCTAATGGCTCAACGTGAAAACTATGAAACTTTTCAGAATTCAAGTGGTAAATCCAAACAGAAAGACCCAATCTGAACATCTAGGACAAAGCTTAGGCCGTTCAAGAACTACAACAAATGAGCTTTGCTTTTCAAGTTATTTATTATTGCCATAGCATGCCTAGTCTCTTCACCAATTTTGATTATCTTGGTGTTTTCTTCTTCCTTTTCTTGGTTTACAATATGAATTCCTTCAATTTTTTATCATTAAACGTGAAAAGGCTCACTAATCTACTAAGATATAAAGCATTTAATAGTTCGTTGATAGATTGCTCTTTCTTCACCGATTTCCACTATCTTCAAGAAGTTAGATTTGGAGGTTCTAAACTAAGCTCTAATCTTACAATCATCTCCAACCCTCATGCCTGGTTATTCACCAAGCATGGGATTGGAAAAGGTGGGTGGGTGTAGTGTTCACCTCTGCTTCCTCTCACCTCATTTGCAGAGTTGAGTATAGTCCCACACATTAGTGGGTGTCTATCTCTTTAGGCAGTCCTTTTGATATAACTCTTATGAGTGTGTAAACTAGTAATTATAGTCATCTCGAAAAGATCTAATGGGAAGATATCTGGGACCTTAACTACTCCCTTATGTTACTTGGGTGTTTTGATATGGTTATCCACATCCAAGATAGGCTTAATGGTAAAGGGAACACCATATTTAGGGCCAAAAAATCTTTTCGGTTTGACATTATCTCTTGTGGAGATCTGAATCGTTACATTTCTTAGGACATGAACTTTAGTTAGTGCAACAATAAAAAGGGAAACAATCTTCTTGCCATGCTAATATAGTGCAACTTATCTTAATAGATTTTGGGAGGCCAAAAGCTACCTTGATCACTTTATCTAATTATCTTATCACATTCCCCTTTGTGTCTCTATTCAAAAAGATTACCTTGCATCATTGCGAAATTCAAGAGCATCTTTACTTATCACTTTTTTGAGTGCTAGAACCACCAGAGCTAACAAAAGACAGAAAATTATTAAAGATTTGGATCTCTTTTACAAGTCCTCTTCTAGGGAAATGTCTTTTGAAAATAAAGTTCATGACATTAGGGACATACTCAAAATCAAAGACTACCTTATGGCTAGAAGTGTTCTTTCTTCCTTAAGAGAATTTTGGACGGGTCAAAAAGATAGACCCAATAAATACAAGTTTGATCTCATGAGAAATAAACAAAATGGATTTTTTTCCTTTGTTGAAGAAGATTCATGAAGGTTTGGCTATTAAGTATAAGTATAACTTATGGGAGTATCTACACTTCTTTGTTAATGTTTTCTCTAGCACTCCCAACTGGTGGGAGCACATCGAAAGGTCGAGAGCTACTAATGCTCTTAAAAGGAAAAAATGGTACCTTAAAGCCTAGTTACCTTACTCGAATTGCCCCTCACCGTCAGTCAGGTTAAAGAAAACATTAATAAATTGGGTTAGACAAAACATTAATAAATTGAAACCTTGTAAGTCTCATGGCCTTGATGGTATTCTAAATGAATTCTACATTGAACTAGAAAGAACATTTACCCCCTTTATTATCTTGATTTGGAAAGAAGCTATTTTTGAAGGTGGTCTCCTTATTCATCTTAATACTAGAGTCATTAAGCTTATCAGAAGGGAGTCCCCAAAGATGATTTGAATAGCTATAGACCCATCACCTATCTTAGTACCATATATAAAATCGTTGCTTGTATTCTTGCTAAGTAGAAAGTGTTATAGTTCCTTAGAAGAAAGGCTTTATTTTAGAGAGGTTATTCTTGATGCTATCATTTCTCTTTGGGAAGGTATTGAGTATGCACAAGAGTCTAGTCAAGATTACTTCTTCTTTAATGTTCATTTTGACAAAGCTTACTTTAGGATTGAGTAAGATTTTATCATTCAATCGTTGCATGGTATTGGTTTTGGCAAGAAGATCATCAAGCCTATGTGTACTTTGGTTGAAATGCTTTTTCTAGAGTTTCCATCAATGGTAAGACCTCCTCCCCTTTCAAAATTAATAGGCTTGTTAGACAAGGATGTCCCCTTCCCACCTCCTTTATGCTATAGTCGGTGACTCTCTTGGTTGGGTAGTAAAAGTTGCCAAGAAACAAGACTCCATTTCATGCAATTCCATGCCTAATAGAGATTACCCTCTTAGGTTGCAAATGTATGCTAATGACACTATTAACATAATCATGAGAGCTAATGAGAATTCAGCCTCCGCTTCCTAGATTTTCTTAAATTGTTCTTTCATCCTAGTGGGTATGTTCTTAATCACAAGAAAAGTGCCTTTAGAACCTTGAATGATCAAATTCCTTTGTGCATTCTTAAATTATAGTGTGAGATTATTAAAAATGGGAAAACTTTGTGTCTTTAAGGGATCCTAATCCATTTTAATGTTTTTATTAATTAGCAATGAGATTGGATGGTCAATAAATTAAGAAGAAAAAATTTCAAGTGCTTTGGTCTGCAAAGCACGTTGAGTCATAGATTCTTCATTTAAACCATTAAATTTTACCTTGTTTGACCTATTTTGTGTCCTCCTAGTTTCCCTCAAGAAAAGAAAATAAATCAGGTGGTTTCTTTAGCTAGAAGGTTTTTTGTGGAGTGAAGATATCTAGTCTCAAAAAATCATGAAGGTGGTTTGGCATATATGTTGTCTTCCTAAAAAGAGGGGTGATTAGCTATAGACTATCCTCTTAAAAGGGCTTGAAATTGGGCTACTAAGTGGGTTTTGAGATCTATAGAGTCAAATGACTTCTCTACTGTTCTTATTAAGAAAAATATTCACTCTTTTTACTTGAAAGGATATAAGTCTTTGACTGATCACTTCCTTTGGGATATTATTGCTTCCCCTCAAATGTTTATACGTAATGGAAGAAAATTGTGATGCATGTGCTAGAATGCTTGGATGGAGGTAAAAAACAGCGTATTCTATTAATGATGAATTTTCTAACATGTCCTCCTTCTTTCTTCAAGAACCCATTTGGACAGGATGGATCTTATTATGGAAGAATGTAAACGTTGTTATAAGAGTAAAAAATGCCTCAAAAGGGGAATTAAATGATGGATTCAATGTTTTGAAAGTGGTGTGTATTTTTCTAATCAGAGTATCAATAATATTCCTTATTTGTCTTTTGGGTGCAAACAAGTGATTTTGGAGCACAAAGAGTTCTTGAATGAGAAGCTACGACAATGCCATTGTAACAAAGACATCAAACTTTGGGAGGTTGCTAAAGCCATATTGGACCAGCTCAAGAAGAGAAAGGGTTATGTCCATAGAATCATAAAAAATCTCAATTAAAGGTGGGAAGTCAAATGGTATGCAGATCAATGGAGATACATATTTAATTACATTCAAAATTTTCCCTTTGCTATCAAGCACTCTTATCTATGGTGGCTTATAATTCACAATGCTATATAGAGAGGGAGAAAGGCTAAATATATTAACGAAAGTGAAGTAAAGTATTGTTTTTGTGACAATGAGCAGGATTTAATCCATCTCTTTTTCTTATGTACAAATGCTCAAAGAGTATGGCAGCCTATCAATAAAATTTGTATGGCTTTCAAAATGTAAAATCCAAATTGTAACGAAATTCCAATTGGAGATTAATCCACTATGTATCTTCTTCTATGGGAGTTCTAAAGAGCTCAAACCGTTTGGAAAATCTAGACCACCAAAAATAATAAGATATTTTAGAGGAAAGGTATGTACAAAGAGTACTCCCATCTCTCTACTCTTAGGAAAATTGGAATTCAATCCATTATAGATGCCCTTCTAAGTGATTGTAATATCCATAAAGCTATTATAGAATGTAATAGAATGTTGACCTTTCCCATAGAAGAAATATGCCCTTTCTTTTTATTCTAAGGATAGAATTTTCATGGTTTTTACATTGTTACATTGGGTCTCTGAAATCTCAAACTGTTTTTCCCCTTTATCTCAAACTAATTTTTCCCTTAGTTATAACTTTTCCCTTAGCAGTTTCAACACATGACGCGTGAGATGATGTCCCATGGATGATAATCTGAGGCTCGTAACACCTTCAGAGCATGCTAACCAAGCTTGTATGGTTAGACGTTGAGGAGTGGAATATGATTCGTGATGAACAATAGTAGACTCTTGATCGATATGGTCGGCTGCGCGAAGTGGCAGCCACATCTTTACATACAATGGAAGCATCACATTTGGGTAGCGACAGGTGCAACACTATGCATCACGATTTTGTAAGTATCATTTTGATGATTGAATTTGCTTGTGTTAAGCATGTCATGTATGTTCATCAAACATTTTGCATATTTGTTGCAATGGGTTGTCTTGTGATACGAGAAAAGGGTTGCACTATTGGAGGGCTTGAAGGGGATGCAATTCGGTCATTTCATGGGATCATCTTTGATGTTGTGAGCTTATAAACTTGGTTTGATGTTTATTGGTTGTTGTTTTTAAATATCATGTCAGTTTGTCTCATTTCATGAATGTGCTTTGTTACATATGTATGGTAGTGATGTGCCACAAATTTGTATTTGCCTCATATATGGTGGCGGTGCACAACAATTTTATATTCAATTCCTATATGGTAGTGGTTTTCCACATTTTGTATTTGGCTCATATCCAGTAGTGGTTTGTAGCACTTTTGAACATGGTTCATTTATGGAATATACATCCCTTTTATACATGGTTCATTATGGAATATCTCTTTTGTACATGATTCATGGTTGATTCTGCTCAACTCTTTTATCTTTGACAATGTGTTTTGCTTTATTAAATCATGTTTTGTTTGCATGTCATGTAAATCCTAAATCGATAATCACTAGAGTACATGTCACATGTACTCCGTTTTTTTGGGCAGAGTGTATTGTCTTTTGCTACAAGAGAGCATGATAATGTTGCTATAGCAATAAAAAACACTCCCTGCCAAGAATTTTTTTTGTAGATATGGTCATCGGTTTAGGAAAAGATATCTGCATCAGTATGAGGAGGGACATACTGATGCTTTTACCGATGCTTTTTCCCAGACGTATACCGGTGATTATTATACCAATGTGCATATTGTCACTTATACCATCAACTTGCAGATACATACCAGTGCCTATACCATAAAAAACGTACCGATGCATATACCAACTTTGATACTGATGCTACTTGAGAATTACTAATGCTGATAGTGATGCATATACCAGTGCTTATATCGGCATCAATGCAAAGATGGACCCGACCTTGCTTATAGGGAAAACTTTTGGAGTTAGATGTTTGTGGAACCACGCGAATATCACAAGGAAGAAGAAGAAGCTTGGAGCACAGCACACAATACTGAATGTATTACTAGAGAATGTACAAAGATAAGTAGCCCAATAGGGTAACATGCATATATATAAGTCAAGGGAAAACAACCTCCTGAAGAGGGAAAAAAGTGTGCCGATGGTCCTATAGTGTTCACACACATCACTACCTAAATATATCAACAAATCCCCCGTGGGAGTGATGCAGAAAATAAGGAGCTATCACTCATGTATAAGGAAATGCCAAGCTATGTTGACATCGATCCACAAAAGGAAGTAAGCCCAAAGCTTTACGAAAAGCTTCAAACTTCTCCCTAGGCAGAGCCTTCGTGAAAAGGTCTAAAATGTTCTCCTTCGTGGGCACATATGCCAAGCTGATCTCCCTAGCAGAGAACATCTCTCTCACATAATGATAATGCACCTCAATGTGCTTAGTGCGAGCATGGAACACATGGTTCCTCGCAACTGTCAATGCACTCTAACTGTTAGTGAAATGCTGGTGGCAGAAGACTGACCAACACCCAAATCAATCGTAAACATGTCTCCATAGGAGTGGCAATAGGTTTACAGTATTCAAGGCCAAAACACTGCAATAATGTGTCAATATATTTTTGTTTGAAACAAAGCCATTCCACCATCAACATGCATAAAATGAATGCCCAAATAATGATGCAAATGCCCCAGATCAAGCATCTCAAATGAGGCATGTAAATCAGCCTTGAAATCAGCAATATACTTCTCATGAGGAGGAGTGAGTAGCATGTCATCAACATACACCACAATGATCACAAGTACATCATTAGCATGCTTAACATATAAGGTGCTTTCAGTTGGACCGTTCTCAAAACCATGTACAATCACATAGGCATGTATCTTTTCATACCAAGCACGTGGTGCTTGCTTCAGACCATATATAGCCTTTGTTTAACCCGCACACTTGGTTTTCATGCCCTTCCTTCACAAAGCCACATGGCTCAAAAAACATACACTTCTTCATGCAAGTCACCATTCAAAAATTCTCTTTTAATGTTCAACTGATGTACACTCCAACCATGATGAGCTGCAAGTGCATAGATGCTATGAACAGTAGTCATTCAACATGTAGATGCAAAGGTTTCATCAAAATCAATGCCTCTTTCTTGCACATAACCCTTTGCAACAAGCCTAGCCTTATACCTATCAATTGTTCCATCAGGCTTATGCTTCAGCTTGTAAACCCACTTAGTGTCAATGGCCTTCTTGCCAAGAGGCAAGTCACATAAAGACCAAGTACCATTCTTCATTATAGCATCATATTCAGATTGCATAGCAACCATCCAATTTTCTGAATTTTGTGTTTCATCAAATGAAACCGGCTCATTCTCATCACAAAGACTAGATGCAGCCATAGCATAGCAATCTGATGCAAAAGAGGCACTATGAGAGCCTAAATGAGTACGATATGTGAGAGGTGCATCTAATTTGCTATCACACAAAGTCTGCAACAACCATTTTGGCATAGTTTTTGCCTCCTCAATATCAGCTCTCTCATCAACAAGTGCATCATGTAAATCTACATCACAAAAGGGATGATCTACATCATCACATGAAACTTGCAAAGGCTGAGAAGTTGCCTCATTAGGACCAGTACTAGACTATTCGTCTGTAAAAAGATGCAGCAAAGTATCATACATATCTCTGGAGCTAACAAATATCTCCTTAGTACATGAAAGCAATGGTTGAATAGCATCTTCCACAAAAACAACATCATGGATAACCAGAATATGTTTAGTCTATGGATGATACAAAGGATAGCCTTTACTTTTAGAAGTGTAACCAACAAAAATACATTTTACTACTTTATCATCCTATTTATTGCGATATTGTTCAGGCACTATGCATATGCCAAACAACCAAAAACACGCAGATGAGCAACAGATGGCTTGCGATCATGCCAAGCCTCATATGGAGTGATAGTCTGCAGTGCTTTAGTGGGACACCTGTTAAGTACATATGCTGCACACATAACTGCCTTAAACAAGAAACGTGGTAAAGCCAAAACTCTTGACCATACACCTCGCCATCTCCATGAGTGACCTCTTCTTCCGTTTGGCAACTCCATTCTCTTGAGGTGTATATGGCAGTGTACACTAGGGTTTTATCCCATGTTCAACCAAAAATGCATTAAAAATCAAAAAACATATATTCCCCCCTCGATCAAAATGGAGGGTGCCCATTTTACATGCTCACAGATTTTCAGCCAGAACCAAAAATTGTTTGAAGCGAATGAACACTTCGGACTTTGCTTTCAATGCATATACCCATGCATGCCTAGAATAGTCATCAATGAAAGTCACGAAGTGAAGATAATTTCCAAATGAGGGTGTCTGCATAGGACCACAAACATCACTATGAAGAAGCTGCAATTTTTGAGTAGCCCGAAGTGAACCATCTTTTGGAAATAAGGAATGCTGTATTTTTCCCAAAATATAGCCTTCACATACATGTTTACTAGGTGCCTCAATTTTGGGCAAAGAGGACACCATTTTAGATTTTTATAGGCATAGCAAACTAGCTAAATTCAGATGAACAAAGCGTGCATGCCAAAGCATGCATGCCAAAGCTTTGCATCTGGCATAGCCTGAGAATCATGTATTGCACATGCTAAATCATTCAAAGATCTTTCATAGTCTATGAGCTTATACAACCCACGACATAAAATGCCAAAAGCAATGATCACATTGCCTTTTGATAGATCATGAATTGTACATCCGTCATAAACAAATTTCACGACCAAGCCAATCTTGGCTAATGCAAAAAGCCCCTATAGGGAATCCTATCACATGCATCAAGAACCCCTCTTATCCTTTCATGGGATTTGGTCAAATCACTCTAACTACTACTGATGGTAGTTCGTCTATATTTTTGAACTTCGTCGTGAGTTATAATATTTGTGGACCACTCAGGATATAAGCAGGCAGATTTGTTGTACAATATGTAACAACAATGGACATTCCAATGCTAATTGTCCTAACAAGGTAAGCTGTCAATTTTGTGGAAAGGATGGCCATGAAGCTAGAGCCTGTTACTACCTCAAGGGTACACAGTAATGAGGTAACCCTCAAGCTTTGGATTCATATTATCCTAGTACTTAAAATGCACCTAATAGAGAGGAAAATCGTACAACGAAGCCTAGATATAGTAGGCCATTGATGTGTTACGGCTGTGGTGAGTATGGACATATGCAAAATAGGTGTTCCCTTCCAGAAGATGCACCTCCTTGTCAGCATTGTCCTCAGGCTAAGGATCACTAGACCAAAGATTGCCCAAGAAGCCGCCCCGCTCCAATTCATATGATTGCAGTCTCCCCACAAGTAGAAGGTATGGCCACTCAGTCTTATGCTGTTTCATCTTCTTCAATACCCATGATGACTAGAGCGAGACAAGCGGCAGCAACCCGTAGAGAGGAACAAGAAGGACTCCAAGATAAATAGGAGGAAAAGAAGGTTGGGTGGAAGGACCACGTAAATATTGAAGGAGCTTATGAAAGGATGGCTACTTCACTAAAGGAGCAACCAACAAGTCTGCACGAAGACACACATATGGTAAACATTGAGCAGATCTTGAAAGGTATTCATCATAAGGTTAGTCTATACAAACTCATAAAGATGGATTCAAAAATAAGGAGTGACTTATTAAATATTATACACTCTGCTCACTTTAGCCAGCCACCTAGCATAGATGATTTCATGGTTGATTTTCCCCCTATGCCCTTGGCGGACTACCAAAGCTCACGGTTATCTGTTTTTATAAAAGATGAAGTCTCACATGTGTGATTATAGATGGAGGCTCTAGCATTAATTTGATGCCAGATTTCACAATGAGGAAACTGAATTTGAACCCCACCAAGATGGCACCATTCACAGTTACCCTAGCATATCAACATCGAGTTGTGCTAGTTGGCATTATTGAAAAGGTACTAATGATAGTACAAGGTTGTCACTTTGTTCTAGATTTTGTTGTTATTGCACTTCAACAGGAGACTTCTTACCCACTACTCCTCGGGCGGCCTTGGCTAAGGCAAACAAAAGCTTTGCAAGATTGGGGAAAAAACAAGCTGTGGATTTCAACAAACACCAATAGCTAACTACAACTACATTTTGAAGAAGGATTCGACTCAGGGAAAACTATACTGTGGATACTTAGGTAATGCCCTCTTTACCCCAAGAAGACGATACATTATTGAATTGGATGATGGAAAGTACAGAGTGTTGCACGGTGGAAATCAATGAAATAGATGAAGAAGTTGTAAAGGAAGGAGTTACAGAAAAGGGCCATGAAGTTCACAAGGAAGTAGAGGATGAGAGTTTGAACTTGAATACAAACATTGAAGGGGCAACAAATATAGAAGTTTTAGAGAAGGAAAGTTATGTGCCTGAATGCAGAGAAGATCTCCCCTTTTTGGATATACCTCAAGGATGGACCAGAGAACATATTGCAGAATATAAGCTAAATTCCACTCCTACATACAGTGGAGATGATTTCTCAAGTAAGACCAATCCTGAAACACTTGTTCAAGAAGTAGATCTAGGAGATGAAGAGAATCCTCAAGTAGTCCACTTGGCCTCTTGGCTATGACATTATCCCCCTTTACTACAGAAGGTAACTTCTTTACTTTTTGCCTACAAAAATGTCTTCGCATGGTCCTACAAAGATGTAACAGGGATACCAGAGTAGCTCAGATTACATCGGATACCCTTAGTTGAGGGAGCCGTGCCTGCAAGAAGTAGGCCCTATCGACTCAATCCAATGTATGCAAGGGAAGTAAAGTTGGAAATTACAAAACTAGAAGAAGCAGGTATAATTGTTCCAGTAGAAAATTCCCAGTGGCTTTCTTCTATGGTTATTGTACCCAAGATAAATAGTGGAAAAATAAGAGTCTGCATTGATTTTTGTGCCTTAAATAAGTGACTGTTCAAGATGGATTTCCTCAGCCCTTTACAGAGCAAGTACTTGAGGAAGTAGCCGGCCACACTTTGTATAGCTTCTTGGATGGTTTTAGAGGCTACAATCAGATAGAGGAAGAATGATCTTCTTCTTCTTCTATTACATAAAAGGAATGTACAAGAATGACCTAAAAACAAGAATACAACAAGTGCAATATATAAAGATCAGTACATAAGGAAAGACCTAATTTCCACAAATGAGTGAGCTGGCAAGAAACAAATGTGCCATCACTCTCGGTAGATAAATCTAATAAAGCTCAATGAAGTATCCCTGACATATACCGGCGTGACCACTATACATGTCAGAGAAACAAAAAACTGGTACATGTCATCCTGGATCATCACATGTTGAGCTTGATATCTCAATACTGCCCCTCAAGCTCAATGCCATATCTTGTAATCCAAGCATCTCCCAAAACTTCTTCAACTTCTCAGCTCCAAGTGCTTTGGTGAAAATATCAGCAACCTGCTCATCTGGTCTCACATAAACAAGATCAATATCACCTGCTAATACCTTCTCTCTGATGAAGTGATAATGCACCACGATATGCTTTGTTCTAGCATGGAAAACAGGGTTTCGTGCTAAGTGTATGCTGCTAAGATTATCACAATAGATAGTGATAGGCTTTTGTACTTCCACACCTAAATCTGCAAGTAACATCTCCAGCCATGATGCCCCACATGCTGCCATTGCAACACCTCTAAGTGAGAAAAGAAAGCCACTAGTAGACCTTCTATCTAGAGTACTACCAGCCCAATCTGCATCGGTGTATCCATGAACCTGCAAATCTACACCAGCTTCATAAAACAATGCATAATCCAAAGTAGCACTCACATAACATAGAGTGTGCCTCAGAGCATCCAAATGTGGCTTCTTGGGAACCTACATAAACTGATTTTCAAGTCCAATAGTATAACTTAGATCAGGTCTTGTAATTGTGAGATATATAAGACTTCCCACAATTTTCCTGTACATAGTAGCATTTTCCAATGCTTCACCTGATGTAGTATCCAATTTCAAATTAAGATCCAATGGCATAGAAATTCGCTTACAATCAGCCACACCATACTTTTGGAAATAGCGCAGCACACCAAGATCTTTCATGTCGAATTCTTGCATAAGAAGTTTCTTTACCTCTTTGATGCTTTCTTCATTATCACCACCTACAATCACGTCATCAACATAAATAGCCACAATAGTGATGCCATCATCACCCTTCCTTGCATATAGCGAGTGATCTACATCACACATAGAGAACCCAATGTTGGTTAAGTAATCAGCAATCCTTGTATGCCATGCACGAGGGGCTTGCTTCAGCCCATACAAAGCCTTTTGCAACCTGCAAACATATTCTGGATGCTTTGAATCTTCATATCCTTGTGGCTGGTCCATATTTACTTCTTCCTATAACTCACCACGTAGGAAAGCATTCTTCACATCCATCTGATGTAAAGTCCATCCATTTGCTATAGCTAATGCAACAAGTGTTCTGACAGTAGACATTTTAGCTAGTTTCCTCATAATCAATGCCATATATTTGTGCATAACGTTTAGCTACCAATCGTGCTTTATACCTGCTTATGCTACCATCAACATTATGCTTTACCTTGTAAACCCATTTGCAGCCTATGGGTTTCTTTCCTTGTGGCATTAGAACCAGCTTCCATGTATCATTTCCATAAAGTGCAACCATCTCCTCATCCATAGCTTTTTCCCAATCTGCATTACCAATTGCATCTTCAAAACAAGAAGGTTCAGCATCTTGTATTACCTTTGTCATGTAAGCACAATGGCAAGCCATGTAGCTATCATATGTCAATCATTGCACTGAATTACGCATCCTCCCAGATCTTCTTGGTCGTGGGTCACTTCTCCTTGTATCACTTGCATGTGCCCTTCTTACTACTGGAGTCTTCATAGAGGGCAATCCAAGTTCCTCATCAAGACTCTTTTTTGAACCACTTCAATCTCCATCAACATCTTCAGAACCTGCACATGTTTTACTACCAGTAGAAAGCTTTTCTTTACCTTTCTTGTATGCATTTGATGAATTTGCTAGACTGAAATTTCCACGCAATCTTCCACTCCATAGATTTGAGTTGGAACTATTGCTTGGTAATGCATCTGGTCCACTCAAAACTTGAGATTCTGCACTTGATTTTTTAGCATTTTCCTTGTCATTTGGTTCAAGATTCAGTCCTTCTTTGGCATCTGCATAGAAGCTTGACATTTCATCAAATACCACATCTTTGCTCACCTTCACCTGTCGTGTGAGTGGGTTATAACATTTGTACCCTTTTTGCTCAAGGGAGTATCCAATGAAGACACATTTTTGTGCTTTCCGATCAAGCTTCGTCCTAAACTCATCTCGAACATGTACATATGCAATACAACCAAAAACTTTCAGATGTGATAAGTTTGGCTTTTTCACTTGTAAACTTCTCTTCAGGTGTAACTTGATGTACAACAGCATTCAGAGTTCTATTCATGATGTATACAGTAGTATGCATAGCTTCTGCCCAATAATAATGAGGCATATTCTTCTCAGCCATCAAGGCTCTTGCTATTTCTGCAATATGTCTATTTTTGCGTTCAGCAACGCCATTCTGTTGTGGTGTGTACCTACATGAAAACTCACGTCGAATTCCATAATTTTTTAGAAAACTGCTGAACTCATTTGACATGTATTCATCTCCTCCATCAGATCTTAATGTCTGAATGTACTTCCCTGTCTGCTTTTCCACCATAGCTTTAAAATTTTGGAAGTGAGTGAACACCTCGCTCTTCTCTTTCATGAAATATACCCATACTTTATGTGTATGGTCATCAATGAAAGTAACATAAAACCTGCAACTGCCCATAGATGTGGTCTTTGCTGGACCCCAAACATCTGTATGTACTACTTCTAGTACATTCTCACTAACATGTTTGTCATGTGGAAACGATGCTCTTGACTGTTTACCAAATTGACATGCTACACATACCTTTTGCATTTCTGCAACTTTGAAATTTGGTAGTCCATGGACTATCTCCTTTGACTGCATCAGTTTCAGCCTTTGCAAGTTTGTATGTCCAATCCGTTTGTGCCATATCTCTATATCTGCAATAACTCCTGCACCTTTTGCAAACATGGCTGCATTCATTTCAGGAATCTTCACATTTAAGGTGAACATCCTACCCACTTTGTTTCCTTTGGCAACCAATCATCCATCCTGCTTGTACTCTTCTACATATAATCCATCAACGAACCTGACTTGTAATCCCTGGTCAACCATTTGTCCGACAAAAACTAGATTCTTTGTTATATTTGGAACATGCAACACATCAGCAAGATGTTTTACCTTCCCGTCCTCCATAGACAATGCTATGTTTCGTGTATGCTCAATAGGATGTGATGTATCATCACCTGTTTCAACATATCCAGGAACTGGCATTTTCTGCAAACTACTAAACCATTCTGCATGACTATTCATGTGATTTGAAGCACCTCAATCAACATACCAGACATTATCATGGGATTTTGAAACATCAGCAGACATTGTATTCATCATGTGATGTTGAACCATAAACAGCTTCTCAGAATCATCTCCACTTCTGGATGCATAGTTTTTTTGTTGCCTTCTGTTATTTTGATTCTTCAACCTCCAATCACGTTCAAAGTGTCCCGGTTTACCACAATTCCAGTATCCTTTACTATCATTACTTGAATCATTTCTTTGGAAATTTCTGCAACCTCTTTGGCTCCCCCTTCCCCGAAAGTGTCCTCTTCCTCCTCCATGATTCTGTTGTTGACCTTGGTCTTGGTTACTGTTTCCTCTTCCACTTCCAAAACCTCTACCTCTTCCTCTACTAGAGTAGAATATCTGCTCAGAACTAGGATTTCCTTGGGGGTTTGAATCCTCACCAAGATTCTTTTCTTCAATAATCAGCATGGATACCAGATCAGCAAAATTCGGAATATTTTCCCTAGTTTGTATGAAAGTTTGAACTGCTTATATGTAGCTCCTAAACCACGAAGGCACACTTCCACCTTATCATCATCATCTACGTTCACGCCAATAGATGCAAGTGACTCACATATGCTTTTGATTTTTAGAGTGTAGTCACTTATTGACATGCTCTTCTTTTCCTATGTATGCAGCTCGTTCTTAAGTTGCAATTTCCATGCCTTTGTATTAGTCTCATACAAAGTGACCAAACTGTTCCAAGCCTCTTTTGGAGTCTTGGCATCCTGTATATGTCCAATCATGCTATCCTGTATGCTAACAGATAGCCAATACATTACCTTTCGTGCTCCTTGATTCCATTCCTCATATGCTCTTAACTGTTCTGCAGTCCGATTCCTCTCTGGTAACTATGGAGCATTTTCATTCTCTTCTTCGATGTACTTCCAGTAGCCTTTTCCCAACAGGAAACTCGTCATCTGAATCTCCAAGCATGGAAGTTGTTCTTGTCCAGCTTATTGCTCATAAGCTGCCTCATTCCATCTGCGTGTGCCATTTCTGCAACAATTCACAACACTACAACACACTACAAGCAGCACTTCTGCTTGAACACTGTCCCACTATGATGTGATAGTTTGATCTCAGAAAAACACAGTTTTAGTGTATCAACAGTACATGGAATCGCTTGAAATTCTGGATTTGGAATATATGCGTGCATCGAACACAACGCAAGTTACAGTTTCTAAAACTCACCTAGTTTTTCTGTGGGCCCCACCTTGCGGGCTTGAAACGGAGGTCAAGATGGCTCCGAAACTTCGATTTTGAGGTCTTCTACCTTCATGCCGATTTTTGTAGCAAACAGGGGCAATTTGTGAGATCACATTTTCTCCATGCCTTGCCGCGTAGTCTTCACCGTCGCCTTCTCCACGAGCTCTCTAGAGCCACGCTGGCTCTGGTACCATGTCATGAGGAAGGAGATAAGGAAGAGAGCTCACACACACACTCTCACTCTCAAGAAGAAGCACACACACAGATTGAGGCAAAGAAGAATGATCTTCTTCTTCTTCTATTATATAAAAGGAATGTACAAGAATGACCTAAAAACCAGAATACAACAAGTGCAATATATAAAGATCAGTACATAAGGAAAAACCTGATGTCCGCGAATGAGTGAGCTAGCAAGAAACAAATGTGTCATCACTCTCAATAGATAAATCTAATAAAGCTCAATGAAGTGTCCTTGACATATATCGGCGTGACTACTATACATGTTAGAGAAACGAAAAACTGATATGTGTCATCCTGGATCATCACATGTTGAGCTTGGTATCTCAACACATCCATCATGAGAGACTCATGGTCATGTTCAACCAAGTCATTGACAGTTAGAGCACATCAACAGTTGTGAAGAACCCTATGTTCCATGCTAACACTAAGCACATTGAACATTGCACACCCTTTCACAAAGGCTTTGCATAGCGAGAAGTTTGAAGTTTTCTACAAAGCTTTGTGCTTAGTTCCTTTTGTGGATTGATTCCACATAGTTTCACACTTCCTTATACATGAGTGCTAGCACCTTGTTCACCACATCACTCCGAGGGGGGATTTGTTGATATATTTAGGTAGTGATGTGTGCAAACACACTAGGACCACCAGGGCACGTTTTTCCCTCTTTAGGAGGTTTTTTTCCCCTGGCTTGTATATATGCCTCTAACCCTAATGGGTGACTTATCTTTGTACACTCTCGGTAATACATTCAACATTGCATGTCGTGCTCCAAGCTTCTTCTTCTTGTGTTGTTCACATGCTTCCATAGACCTCAATCTCCAACATGCCAAAGCTTTGCATTTGACATCCATGATGTAGGTAATGTAAAACATATGTTCCACCGTTAAACATCAATACCTAACTCCTAAGACCATTCACTGTGATGCATAGGAACACAAAATGCTCTCCATCGCCCTATTCGAATCCAACATTTTTGTTTAGATTATGATCGATTGGAAATACACACTCACACACCCAACATCGTAAGGTAGAGGCACCCATCATGAGAGACTCATGGTCATGTCCAGCCAAAGCTTGAACTCAAGACTTCCTCCCACAGCTTCAAGACATCAAACACTAGGCTACTTGGGCTCAGACATTTGAACCCAACGTTACTTTCTAAATTTGGAATAAAGATTGAATCCACGCTTCATACAGACGAGAAGTATTCTTGGAACAAATCTTGAGCATGGACAAACGCATTATCCAATAATTTCTAGTTGCATGGGTGGAGATCTCTATTTCTATGGTAACTGCCTTAATATAGATCCAGAAAACGGAAAAGTTCAGTAAAACCTGTTTTGGATACGGAAAGGAAGATGTGGCACACATAAAAGAATGCACATTTTCTCTTTTTTTGTTTTTTTGCATAAAGTGTGATGGTAATGGGAGCAGAATTCCGCGATACGAATTCTAAACTCGAAGATCTTGAATGCTTGAGGAAGACACCAAATATGTCCAAATCATGGCTGCTGCTGCTGCAGAATGTATATATTTTTTTGAATATGAACACACAGAAAGTCGCTTGCATTGTCTGCTATCAATTTTGAACATGAAGGACTAACCAAATCCTTAGTTTGTTGAGGCAAGCACGCTTAATCAATGCTTGATAACGGCAAAGAATAGATGGATAAACCATGTGCACGATTCCCTGATACTACAACCAAACGCGAACAACCTTCGTCTGCTTCCAGGTACTTGACACGGGCACAAAGAAGATGGTATTACTTACGGCAAAAGGCGAACCATGGTGGGCTGTGTTGGGAACAACTAGCAGGGTGACGAGTTACGCAGGACATCGGCATGGATCAGGAGTATGCTGGGGTTGTTGAGGGGATGGCGATGAGGATGAGGCCAAAACCAGGTAAAGGGGATGGTGAAGAAGGACCTAAGTCAACTTAAGGCGAGCGAGGATATCTTTGACCAAGGGATCGTGTAGAGTAGCGCAAGGCGGACTAGAGGGCGCCATCGGAGATGCAAGATCTGGGCTCAATCACCTTCAAACTCTTATAGATTAAGGAGGAGATGCTGCTATGCAGGAGTGGTCTGAAACAACAGGGACATCCGGCAAACCGTGCACACATGGGCATAAAATGCCCTTGCTTTGGCCCTTGTGGATGGAGCTGAAAATCATGCATTTTGAGGCTTTTTGGGAGGGGAGTGGGTAAAATTCACATCATAGACATGACAAATGTTGATCCGGTTCTCTCATGCTACCAGTGATAACGAGGAAGCTCACATGAGTCGACGCTTTCATCTCCAGGAATTCGACCTCATTCTCACAGTGTTTCGATGTTCATACATAAACCAGGTCTCTTTCGCATCATTATGTATAAACAGCTCAGAGACAGGAAACTTTTCGAATACGCATACTACCAAAACGTACATTATAAGCGTGTGCATGTGTCAGCGTCTTGCAAGTGAAAAGACTACGCGGCGCAGAAAAGCTCACAACTCCTTGGCAGCGAAGTGGTGAGTTTCATAGATCTAAACAGAGTAAAAGGTGAAAAGCGCATCAGACGTCAGGTCAGGAATTGTTCTATCATGCGCACTTTGTCCTCACTTCGCGCTCACTTGTGTCCAACAAATCATGTAGACATGAAGGCTTTGCATGATAGATAAATTGTTGGACGCGTAGCGGCAGAGCGCATATAAGAGAGTCAACAGTAAAGTAGAGCGCATATACGGTTGCTGATGCATGATATTAATAATACAAAGTACGCCGTTTTAACAATTTAATGTGACTGGTGTGTGTGTGTGTGAGGCGGTTTAATCGTACACGCTGCAAGGTATCGTAAATGTCTTTGTAGTTATACACAAACAAATCGTGCTACTTCCCTGATACCATCTCTGATGACAGATCAAGCTCAGTCATGTCACGGTTAATTGAAGTAGATGTCCGCGATCTGATATGAGGAAGATATCCGCGATCTGAAATGAAGAAGGTATTAAAAAATCACAGGGGCAGGAAGCGATCATACATCTGCTTTTATAGTTAGATATCAAGGGAGCCGATTCGCCTCTCTGATAACATTGAGGAGGAGGATATAGAATAGCGACATAGCCACGTTTTACATGGTCTTACAATCGATAAGGCCTTGTTTCACGTCGATATGTGTATAAACAGCTTAGATACAGCTGCGATACATAAAGAGGCTTTCCGTAAACATGTAACTGCAAGGCATAGTAAATATGCTTGTGTCAACGTTCTGAAGATCAGCAGATCCGATGTGCGCTGCACACAAGGTCTCTCATATATTTGAAGAGGTCTAAAGGTAAAAGCGCGTTTGAGATGAGAAGTCAGTGCATTGTCGTATCTGGAAGTGTTTATTTTACTACTCTGCACATGATGGTCCTCAGCTGAAGTCACTTAACGGTCAAATATTTATGCTTAATGCAATTCAAGATACATGAATCAGTAGAAACAATGCCATATTTTGTAAAGGAAATAGAAATTTCATTTACTCTATTCCAAAAGTCCTGAAAAAAACCTCTGAAAAATGTATTCAATGTATTTGTAAAGCGCCTAATCCCAAGGAGAATACTCTCAGTCTTCTCAAGTGTAGTAAATTCTGTAATTGGAGAAAAGCTATCTCCTCTTTGTATTCAGTCCAGAGATTTGATATGGCTCTATCTTTGTAATGGTGACTATGGCTCTTGCCCCTTGCACTGATTGTAGTGTCCTCTATTAATATAATTTTCTTGTTGATTAAAAAAAAAAAAAGATACATGAATCATTAAATACAGATCTTGAATGCACGAAAGTTGACATGGTGCAACACGCTTTCTTCTCATTAAGTGCAAAAAATATGAGATTCGCAGATTACTTGTGTGAGAGCTTATTTTTATCTCTTTTATACAAGTTTTCTATATGCACTTCTTCTCTTATGAGATCTTGTTCCATCCAAAACTTCTGCACATCCACCTTCTTTTCTTTTTTTGAGCAAGAACAAAAAAGTATAAAATTGATGCAGGAATAAGAAACATTACAAATCAGAGGCACATCCTTTATAATGGATGACCACAATCAGACAGACATAAAGGGAGTCCCAAACTAGAGTTAAAGCAAAGGGAGAGACATATAATTACATAGAATTCAGACTAAGGGGAGAGGCACAAACATTACATAAGCTGACTTCACATATATGATTCCAAGAAGTGAATCATGGTCATCTTGGAATCAGAATAAAGAGTTAACATTTTCTCCCTCCAAATACTACTAACATATTTTTTTATCACATGGATGGGGTTGTTGAATTCAATGTGATTGCCCTTAGTGGAAAAATACAAAGATTTAGGATTCTCTTCATTCCAACAGTACAAGAGAACAGAAAATCTTTGGTGCTTCTAGAAAAATGTTTGCAAGTTTTTTTCTTCAAAATAAACCAAAGTATATGAGCTCTCAACAACTACCACAAGACAATATCCATATTATTGGATTCTCCAAGCAAGATTTCAGTGTATCTTAGAGTCTTCAAACATTGTTGTAACAAAACAAATTGATCCCTTTCCAAAATCTTTGTGCCTTCAAACAATTGATAAACAAATGAGCCAAATCTTCCACTTGATCACAGAAAGAACAAATTCCTGCATCAATGTTAAACTTCTTTGCTCTACTACTTTTCGAGAAGCCTTTGTGTATACTCATCCATAGCAAGAAAGACTATTTAGAAGAGAGAGGAAAGGCCCAGATGCTTTCAAATCTGTACTTCCATTGATGTGGACTCCATTGGATATTCCATTTTTGTTCAACGATTCAATAACCAACTTGATGAGAGTATGAGATCTCTTAAAACAGGAGCATTTATCCTCAACCATAGCATCCACAGTAACTTTCTTATCTTTAAGATTTTAGCTCAGCGTTTCCTAAAGAAATTGATTCTTTTCTTTAAGAATCTCTTTGCAAGAAATGGATAAATTGTTAATACCCATTATAAAACTATCATCAATGAGAGCTTCATTTTTGTACAAGCTCAACCAATTTGAAGAGCCAACTTTTCTGCACTTATTCATTCTTATAGACAAGGAGTCATATTTATTATGCACCATCCAACCTACCCACATACAGTCCTAAATCAAGGAAAAATCATTAGCAAAGTTAGCAGGGAGGGTCTAACAGTCTTTGACCTTCATCCAAGCATTCCAAAAGTTACAAACAAGCCTATTGCCTTTCGGAACAAAAGGAATAGGAGAAATTCTAATATCTTATAATTAAAAATTAGACCATTTTTTATTGTTCTTGTGGATATGAAATATATCAACATTTCTCCTTATCAGGAAATCCCATATGCTTTCAGAATGAGTGGCTCTCAAAATCCACTTAGCAACCATCTAAGTGGCCATCCTAGTAGGACATGTTAGAGCCAAGCCACTCTCATAATTCCTCATGTAGTAGATCTTCCAGGTCACTTTACGAATCTGGGAACCACCGCATATGAACCTTCTAGAAAGAGAGATGGCTTGAGAGACCCGTTTTTTATTTGGCTACCAACTTGCCAACAATAAAGTCATAATAGGCAAGATACAATGTTTTAAAAAAGAACTCTTTGAGATAGACTTTGTTGGAAAAGTTTTATTTTAAGACATTATTACAAAATTTTTCGAGAACCCAATCCACCTCTGCTAATAAGTAATATCAAAACCCATAGGAATGCCTTGAAGATCAAAAAGTATACCCTGATGATTTCACAATCAACTTTCTTGACAAAGTTAAGAATGATTCTATTAGAAGCATAATAACCAATTTTTCTGTGATTTACAATAGAACCACTAGAAATACAAAACAAAATTCAAGCAATTTAGAGAATCCTCAGTAGAATAGCTATCAGCCCTAACAATCATGTTGGTGTCATCAGCCAACATTTGTAAGCAAAGTTGGGAAGGGGCTTTACGAATCTCAATCCCTTTGATAGTACCATGATCAATACAGCTCTTAACAAGCCAACCAAGGGCATCATTGGTGATGGCAAAGAGGAGAGGGGCAAGGGGAAATCCTTGTCTTAAAGATCTACACAATCTAAAAGGAGCAGAGATTTGACCATTTATAGCAATTTCTAAAGTGGGCATTACCAAAAGGGATACTAGTTTACTTTATAAACTTTTTTCCTCCTCCTATATCATGAAGGGATTGAAGAATGAACTTCAAGTCAATTCAATCCTAGGCTTTATCAAATTCTACTTTGAAAATGAAAGTGCCCATATTCTAATCTTTAGTATAATCAAGGCCTTTCCAGATGGAGATAATAACATCGACAATAAATATACCTTTAATGAAAGATTTTTGCTACTATCCATTAAAGGGATCAATCTTCTAGCTAGGGAGGAAGCAAATATTTTATACAATGAACTCAGACAGGAGATGGATCTCCAATTATTCACGTAATCCTAAGATCATTCTTTATACATAGGTTGAATCACTCCAGTGTTAACGTAGGTGGAAAGAGTACCTCTCCTAATGGCTTCTTGCCAACTCAAAAAAATTATGCTTTAGTGGATTTGTTGTCAGCAGCGAACAACGTTTTGAACAACTTTCAGGCCATAGATTGTGTGTTTTAATTCTCATTGCTTTTTGAAAAGATCGCGTATGAAGCCTCATTTTGAAAACTCTATTTATAGATGATGTAAGTCACGAAGATGTATCATCTTGGCTTTCGCTACTTTGTCGCATATTTGTCTCTTATCTATATTTCACTACAGCAATACACATGTCTGTTATATGACAGCTTGCACATCACTTACCTTTGGTGTTATAAGCTGTTATCTTTCTTTCCTTCTGTGCATATAAAAGACTTAACTCAAGATATTTGTTTTCAGAAGCTTCACATGAATAGCTACTCATGTATCTCACACAGACTAATATCTCGACACACAAATAAGGGAACGTTTTTGCGTAAAACATTCATAGGGTATATGACCATATTGCTAGCTTCACTTATAACTTTTGCCTTCGTTAGAGAAGAACTAGCTTATTTTGAAGAAAATGATTTCATGTATGATAACTGTTGGAGTTAGATGTCTATAGAAGCACACGAACAGCAGAAGGAAGAAGAAGTTTGGAGCACAACACACAATATTGAATGAATTATCACTAGAATGTACTGTATGTCTGTCATTCTATCTGTCTGTCTATCTATCTATCCATCTGTGTATCTATCTCTATATCTATCTCTCTATCTGTCTATCTGTCTATTTATCTATCTGTCTATCTGTCTATCTATCTATCTATCTATCTATGTAACTAACTAACTAACTAACTAAAGATAAGTAACTTGTTAGGGCTATAGGCATATATACAAGATGGGAGAGAAAAACCTCCTAAAATGGGAAAAAAGTGCCCCGATAATCCTAGAGTGCTCACACACATCGGGACCTAAATATTCAACCAATCCCCCCTAGGAGTGATGCAGTGATCGAGAAGCTGGCACTCATGTATAAGGAAGTGCCAAGCTATGTGGAATCAATCCACAAGAGTAAGTAAGCCAAAAGCTTTGTGAAAAGCTTCAAACTTCTCCCTATGTAGAGCCTTTGTGAAAAGGTCTACAATGTTCTTTTGCATGGGCACATATGCCAAGCTGACCTCTCTAGCAGAGAACCTTTACCTGTCATAATGATAATGCATCTTAGTGTGCTTAGTAGCATGGAACACAAGATTCCTCACAATTGCCAATGCACTCTAATTGTTAGTGAAGATGGTGGTGGCAGAAGACTAACCAGCACCCAAATCATCCATAAGGCATATGAGCCACACACACCCAACAGCGGGTGTGAAAGTTACCCTATACTCAGCCTCACAACTAGAAGTGGCCACAATAGGTTGCTTCTTGCTCAACCAAGATATACATGAGCTACCAAGCATGAAGCAAAAGCCACTAGTGGACACATGAGTGTTGTAGCAACCAACCTAGTTAGAGTCAGAAAAAGCATGTACATCTAGCGATAGTGATCCCTCCTTGGGATATAACAATCCAAGTAACTAACTGCCACTTAACTAGCGAAAGATGTGCTTAACCGACTGCCAAGGCTTGACACCTGTGCAATATATTTGTTGCATCTATATTCATATTCACATTAGTACATTCTCTTGATTTTTTCACTTGCAAAATTACCTTGTGCACAATGTTTCCTTGCAAAGCCATCCCACCTTTGATTATACTAACAATCATGGGATATATGAACAAATTTATCATAATTGAAACATGTAATACCTTGATTAATTTGATATGCAATAAGTCCTCTTCTATGATAGGAATATCTCCGCTTGCAATACATCTCCTACCTAAGATTTCTACATTATCAACCTAATTATTGTGTAATTGGTTTCTACCTCCACAACCTCTAAAGCTTCCCCTTCTTCCACCTCTATGAATACGTTGATCTTTTGCAAGTGCATGACCTACACTAACCTTTTTTAGTTTTCCATGATTTAAGCTAGTCTCTCAGGTTACTATTGATATACTTAGAAAGTGATGTGTGTGAACACTCTAGGACTTCTGGGGCACGTTTTTCCCTCTTTAGGAGGTTTCTTTCCCCCGGCTTGTATATATGTCTATAACCCTAATAGGTTACTTATCTTTGTACATTCTAGTGGTAATACATTCAGTATTGTGTGTTGTGCTCCAAACTTCTTCTTCTTCCTTGTGTTGTTCCGTGCTTCTACAGACCTCTAACTCCAACAATTGGTATCAAAGCAAGCTGCCGCTTCATCGAGGGCATTGTCAACACCCGTTTGGTCATAGTCTTAGAATCATAGGAAATTCGGTGAGCATACTCAAGGTGATTAGGAGATCAAAATTGCTTCGCATTGCATTGTTGAAATCACGATGTGACATCATTTCAGCCTCCAAACACAGTATTATAGTCCTTTGCAGGCTATTTTGTCTTTTTGTGCCAAAGATATATACTGGTTTTGGTTCGCCATTATAAGCATCTTGAAGTTTGCTGCACGTCTAGCACAACTCATTAGGGTAATTCTGATCAATTTTTTTAGATAGAGTCATTTTTTGCATTAGGGTATTTTAGTCAGTGGCCATGGCTAAAAGTAATGTATTTCGTATGCTAGCTGTTGAGGATAAGTTGGATGGTACTAATTACCCATTGTCGGCTTATATGGTGTGTCATGTATTGGTTGCAAAAGGACTATGGAACATTATGCACGGTGTTGAAAAACGTCCTATTACACCTGAAAAATATAGGTATTGAAGGTGATATAGATGGTATTGAAAATGATTGATATTCTTTAGATTCTTGTTCGTGCTATGCTTTTCGCTGCACCCACTACATAGCAAATTCATTTGGATGGCAGAGATGCTCAGGCACATGCATTGATAGCCTTGTCTATCAAGCATGCCATTATTCCTCAGATTTCCTCTTGGACAATAGCTAAGGATGCTTGGGATACACTTACCACATTGTACCATGCTAGGAATAAGGCTCGTGCTGCTTAGCTCCGAGAACAATTCTAGAGAGCATATGAATGAAGGTGATTCTATGGACACTTTTCTAACCAAGGCCAAAGACTTGAAGGAATAATTGATTTTTACTAATGAAGTTATACCAGATAGCTCACTTGTGCAGAGCTTTTTGAATGGTCTTTTTGATTCATATGAGAGTTTTCCTTCTACTCTTTATTTGATGATGAAAAGAAATCCAAATGCGTTGACATTTGAGGAGATACTCTCTGTTCTGTTGGATGAAGATCAGTCTAGGTAGAATAGGTCCATTATGCATGTTGTAGATCAAGCTTTCCTAGCTAGTCAGAAGGGCAAAGGTAAATGGAGCTCATCTACTAGTAAGCAAAAATCTGCAAATGCTATACATTTGAAGAAGGAAGACAAAGATGAGAAGAAATTAAAAAATCCAAAACTCTTTTTTTAAGTACTGTAAAGAAAGAATCATATCCTAAAGAACTCTCCAAAATTGTCTACAAAAAGAGGCAAAGAAAAAAGAGGCTAGAATGGTTGTTGTAGAGGCCTCTACACCTATAATAGAGTCTACAAATCTTGTGTAGAATGAAGAATTTGCGTTTACTACTGTTTGCAATTTTGATCCATCTTCTCATGAGCAATGTATGTCTATAGTAGACTCAGATGTTTGGTGTTTTGATAGTGGGGCAACCAAACATATTACCCACCAATGTAGTTTCTTCACTTCACTTGAGCTTGCCCCTATAGGGAATATTGTAACATGTGCCAACAACTCCTCTTATCCTATCATGGGAGTTAGTACGATCATTTTGACTACTATTGAGGGTAGTTCTTTGACTTTATTGGATGCTACCTCTTTTTAGAGGTGGAAAGTCTAGTGGTGGTCCTATTGAGGCAATGTCTCAACCTTTACAAGTTTCATGTGATGATGTAGATCATTTTATTTGTGATGCAGATTTACATGATGCACTTGTTGATGAGAGAGCTGATATTGCAGAGGAAAAAACTATGGCAAAGTGGCTGGTGCAGACTTTTCATGATAGCGAATTAGATGGACCTCTATCATATTGTACTCGTTTGGGCTCCCATACTGCCTCTTTTGCATCAGACTTCTATGTTGTGGTTGCCTCTAGTCTGTGTGATGAGACTCAACCTATTTCAGTTGATGAAGTACTAAATTCTGAACATTGGATGGGTATAATGCAAACTGAATATGATGCTATCATGAAAAATGGTACGTGGTCTTTATGTGACTTGCCTCTTGGCAAGAAGTCCATTGTCACTAAGTGGGTATACAAGCTGAAGCATAAGCCTGATGGAACTATGACAGGTATAAGGCTAGGCTTGTTGCAAAGGGTTATGCTGAGGAAAGAGGCATTGATTTTCATGAGACCTTTGCTCCTACTTGCCGAATGACTACTATTCATAGCATCTATGCACTTGTTGCCCATCATGGTTGGAATGTACATCAATTGGACATTAAAATTGCATTTATAAATGTTGATTTGCATGAGGAAGTGTATGCTTTTTGGCCATATGGCTTTGTGTAGAAAGGGCATGAAAACCAGGTGTGCAGGTTAAAATAAGGCATTATATGGCTTAAAGCAAGAACCATGTGCTTGGTATGAAAAGATACATGCCTATCTGATTGCACATGGTTTTGAGAATAGTCAAATTCAAAGCACCTTATATGTAAAGGATGCTTATGATGTACTTCTATTCATTGTTCTATACATTGATGACATGTTGCTCACTGGTCCTTATGAGAAGTGTATTGCTGATTGTAAAGGTGATTTACATGCCTCATTTGGGATGTCTGATTTGGGGCATTTGCATCATTACTTGGGCATTTCGTTTATGCACGTTGATGGTGGAATGGATTTGTGTCAAACAAAATATATTGACACATTATTGCAGCATTTTGGCCTTGAAGACTATAAAAGTATTACAACTCCTATGGAGGTAGGTTTTCAATTGACTCTTCATGATGTTGGAGATGCATTTGATGTTCTCCTCTATCAGCAAGCTATTGGATGCTTGATTTACTTATGCATTACTCAGATAGATATTTAGTTTACACACACGCATATACATACAAATGCATATGCATAAACACATGCATATGCATATACATAAATGCATATGCATACACACATGCATATTCATACACACATGCATATACATGCACATGCATATGCATACACACATGCATATGCACACACATGCATATGCATACACACATGCATATACATACACATGCATATGCATACACATGCATATCATACACACATGCATATTCATACACATGCATATGCATACACACATGCATATGCATACATACATGCATATGCATACACACAAGCATATAAATACACATGAATATCCATACACACATACAAATGCAGATGCATAAACACATGCATATGCATATACATAGATGCATATGCCTACACACATGCATATGGATACACAAATGCTTATACATATAGATGCATATGAATACACACATGCATATGCATACACATGCATATGCATACACATGCATATGCATACACATGCATATGCATACACATGCATATGCATACACATGCATATGCATACACATGCATATGCATACACAGGCATATGCATACACATGCATATGCATACACATGCATATGCATACACATGCATATGCATACACATGCATATGCATGTGTATGCATATGCATACACACATGCATATACATACACATGCATATGCATACACACATGCATATGCATAAACACATGCATATACATACACACATGCATATACATACACATGCATATGCATACACACATACACAAATGCATATGCATAAACACATGCATATGCATATACATACATGCATATGCATACACACATGCATTCGAATTTGACCTCAAATACTTCACAAACTCAAGGGTTCAAAGAAAAAACTTGGTTGTATTTTTTCAAGGGCTTCTCAAGAAACTTCAATGGTTCTCCAAGGGATATTGGACCCTTGAAAATCATTTTCTTTTTGTTTCTTGGACCTATGATTATACTACAATATCCCCGTTAAAACATTTTTCCTCGTGAAAATGTTTGGAATTATATTATGTGGATTGATCTCTTGTGCGCCATTATCAATACCATCGACCATGATCTTCATCTATCTTACTCACCTCTTTATTCTATCTCGGAGTAAATTTGAAAAGAGGGGTTGAAAAGATCATTTTAATACCAAATCACTTTGTAGTTGACACGATAAATGTGATTTGACTTTGTAGTTGAGAAGATAAATGAGGGGAAAAGTATGGAGATAATGAAAGGGAGGATCTAAGATATGCTCGCCTAACCTATTATTGTTTCAGTATGTGTAAAATGGCATCCATAATATAAACATATGAAATAGTTGGATTTTATATATTTCTATGCAAATAAATTTTTTGGTTCCTTTTTGGGCACCATTTCTACATGGAGATAGCAAAGTAGATAAGATCCTCTCACCAATTTCAAGACTTTGACAAATCTCCTTAATTTTGGTTTTGAGAAAATGAAAATGAGGTTGACGAGAACATCTAACTTAGATATGTTTACTATGCTAAACAATTTGAGAGAAATTTCCTCTCCTCACTTTCGTGGAAGAAGAAGCAGAGAAATTAGTTGATCAAGACTATTGGCTTTTAGTGTGCAATGGGCATATCCAAAAGTCTCTGTCCAGGGCGGCATTATGGGGAGACTTCCATGCTCTTAATCCCAATGGAAACGGTGAAAGAGAACCAAAATGTGCATCCATCAACCCTTGCACGTACCTCTGTTAATATCCATGCCATCCACTTGAGGATCGTTATACCACAGTCATTGCTTCCTTATCATCAACAAAACGCCTGCTTGGTGGGCAAGTGTAGACGGAGATTCCACTGTTAGATCAGGGTTTGTACTTAATTTTATAATTGAAGGTACGAATCACTTTTTCGTTAGTGGCAAAAAAAGCAAACAAGTAATTTCCTCCATTAGACATCGAAAAGGCATCCGGTAATTGCCCCGTGCCGAAGGAGGCATTTCTAGCAGAGTACTCACACAGAATAAAAAAAGCACAAACAATTTGAGTACTCACACAGAATTAAAAAAAAAGCACAAACAATTAAAAATTTCCACATCTATGCGATTGCTTAAGCCTCAAGTCATGCAATAAGAGAAAGCCACTCTGAGGAATATTGCTACAAAGAATTCAGCTAATTTTCGCAACAAATGACGCTATCCCTGATTGCTAGAAGGAACATTAAAAAATTATGATAATCCTTGAATCTTTAGAGACTGCAATGGCTTGTCTGAAAACATCAATGGTAATGATAGTAAAGATGTGATGGTGTCGAGATAGTCTTGCTAATCAACATATGTCTTCCATGATTAAGTATTATCCTTGCTGATCATTATTAGAAATAACCTCCATCACCATTCAAGGACCACCAATTAGAGCTATGGACACTAAGAAGCTCTTGGAAGAAAAGGGAGAAACAAGTTCATAACTTTTTTAATCAAAGCCTGTAGTGCTCTATCATCAATCTTGCTTATGTAGGTTTGAGCATGATCATTATATGTATGTTTTATTGTTCTACCTATTTTTTGTTCAAAGTAAGTAAACATGTAAGGGATTAGACATTATCTACGCCATAAACAATCCTATGAGACCTTCCCATAATTTTGTTTCCAAGTGCCAAAGAGCATGCAAAGCATTGAAGAAAATCAAGGACCAATGAGTCTATCAGTCTGTTGGATTTCGGGATCGGTGGAAGCATGTGAAGAGCACAAGGAAGATGAAGAAGCTTGGAGCACAACACACATTTCTGAATGTATTACCAGAAGAATGTAAAACAAAAAGTAACCCATTAGGGCTATAGGCATATATACAAGCCCAGGGGAAAAAACCTCCTAAAGAGGGAAAAAGTGACCCAATGGCCCTAGTGTGTGTTTACACACATCACTACCTAAATATATCAACAAATGCCCCCCAAGAGTGATGCGCCGAACAAGGAGCTGGCACTCATGTATAAGAAAGTACCAAGCTATGTGGAATCAATCCAAAAATGGAAGTAAGTGCAAAGCTTTGAAGAAGGCTTGAAACGTCTCCCTAGGCAGAGCCTTTGTGCAAAGGTCTACAATGTCCTCGTACATGGGCACATATGCCAAGCAGATCTTTCCAGGAGAAAATCTCTCCCTGATATAATGATAGTGCATCTCAATGTGCTTAGTACAAGCATGGAAAATTGGGTTCCTCACAACTACCAATGCACTCTAACTATCTACGAGGATGGTGGTTGCAGAAAACATACCAACACCCAAATCAACCCAAGGCATTTGAGCCACACACACTCAATAGTCGGTGTGAAAGCTACCCTATACTCATCCTCACAACTAGAAGTGGCCACAGTAGGCTACTTCTTCCTCAACCAAGATATACATGAGCTACCAAGCATGAAGCAAAAGCCACTAGTGGATGCACGAGTATCATAGGAACTAACCTAGTTAGAGTAGTGATCCCCCCTTGGGATAAAACAATCCAAGTAGTTGGGTACCACTGAAGTAGCGGTACTGATCCCCCCTTGGGATAAAATAATCCAAGTAGCCGGGTACCACTAAAGTAGCGGAAGATGCACTTAATCGCGTGCCAATGCTTGACACCTGTGTTGGTGTATTTTATCCAAGGCTAATGCTTGATTATTTATAAATGTAAAGCATTCCTTATGCACTCTCTCAATGAGAGATACATAGAAGCATGCTCTTGTAAATGTTGAAGAGTTATTGCCTTGAAAAATAAAAGTCTTTGAAGAAACTTGTGGCCATGTTAGGCACAAGTTACGAGCTCCATTAGTAGTGATTGATTAGCTAGATGATTCCTCAACGTTAGGGGAACTTTTAGGTACAATCCCTTGAAGATTTGAATTCAAATATCACTATATACCACATGTGTGTAGTTGCAGATCAAGGAAACACTTTGAGGTACATTCTAGAGGGATTTTGATCAACCACCAGTCCACAAATGAAGCATACATTGTGATCCTCCTTCTCAAGCTTCATGTCCATTCATATCATGTATAATATGTTCAATAAAGATTGATTTTAAAGCTTTATTTTGAAGTTGTTGTTATCTTCTCCTATAGGTTCATATTCTCATTTTTAGTCAGCTTCAGTGAGTGACTTCTTTGTGGATACTTGATCTTTTGTTGAGCTTTAAATTGGTATAGGTAACTAGATAAGTCTATTCTCATCCTACCGATTTTCATCTTAAACTAAATTCATTTGAAGCTCACTAGGTATACTGGCAAGGTAACTCCTAGAATGTCGAGATGATACTTGTATGTTGCTAGATTGATTTCTCTCAACATGGTTGATAAAAAATCATCAAATTTGTTACTTTAGATTCATTATCTATCTAATTAAAAGTGTGCAACAGATCGTTGTTCAATTTTTAATAGGTTGTGAGCTTTGAGTAAATTCCCAAAGTGCAATCCAACCAAAAATAGCAAGTTTTTTGCTTCATCCCTTTTTTATCAACTAGTTTGTTTTGATCAATCAATTTGGGATTGATACTCCAAAAGTGCTAGAATGGTTTATATGCATCCTTGGCAAGCACAAGGTGATGACTTATCATCTTTGAAGTTATCTTGGCAGATGTAGAGCAGGTTTTGTAGCACAAGGCACATCTTTGGAGTGTATCACACATCTTCCTTCAGAGTGGTATCAGAGCAAAGATAAATCAATATGGGAGATAAATTTCCTTCTACCATTGAAAAATTGGATAGAAACAACTACTCAATTGGGTCCCGTCAAGGGAGAAATCTATTTGGATACATATCGGAAGATGAAATAATCCCAACAATGAGAAGCAAAGGACAATCATCACATGAAGATCAAGAAAGGCTTACAACTTGGTGCTCAAAGGATGCACTAGTGAGGTCCTACATCTTAAGCTCAGTCTCGTATTTTCTCTTACCTCATGTGAAAGGATGCAGGACCTCAAGAGAAACTTGGAAAGCACTTGCTTCCTTCTTCTACTTAAATACCAGAGAAAGGAAGAATGAGCTATGGATGGAGTTTACTACCTTGAAGAAAAGTCCCAAGCAAAGTGTGACTTATTATGTCATCAAAATGAAGGAGATCTCTGATCAATTAAGAAGCATTGGTGAGGTAATTGAACAAGAGCAAATCATATGGCAAATCATCAATGGAATCAAGGCTGATGACAAGTGGGAATCTTTCAAAGGTGTCATGGACCTATACATGGACATGCAAGTGCCTGAGCTCAACACTCTTATGGGCCAACTCTTCACACATGAAGAACAGATAAGCAAGAATGGTGAGTCCTAAAGAGGTAATCAGTCTTCTTCCATATACACTAACAAAGCTAAAGCTAAGGATAAGTCAAAGTCTAAGAAGAATGAAGATGAAGGTAGTTCTTTCCAGGCCAACTTCACAGGTAGAGGAAAATCTAGAGGAAGAGGCAGAAGAGGAAAGCAAGGAAGGGGCCGGAGACACCAAGCATCTCAATCTTGTAACATTTGAGGTTACTCTAACAATAGCACTCAGGAATGTTATAGGAACCCACGAGATTACCGAGGAAGAGGATTCAATAGAGGTCTCTATCGATCCAATAGAGGCAGGTATAATGGAGGATACAACAACAACTACTTCAACAATAATAATCATCAAAATGGATATAGAGAAAGAAAGGATTACAAGAACTACAGGGAAGATCAAAGTCAAGTAGACTCACTAATCCTCATGAACCTATCACTGAATCAGGGTAATGATGATGATCATGTTTTCTTTATTGACTGAGGGTGCTCAAGTCATGTATCAGAAAATGTAGCATTGCTCTCGGATTCAGAAGATTTAAAAAATAAACATGAAGTGCAGATAGGTGATGATACAAAACATTCAGTGGAGAAAGTAGGTAGTTTCAAGACCTCATATGGCAACATGAGTCTTCTAAGCAAACTTTTGTATGAACCTACCATAACCAAAAATTTGATAAGTGTTGGACAAATTGTGGAGAAAGGATTGTAGGTTAGGTTTACAAGGCATGAAGCATATGGGGAAGACCCCAGGCAAGAATTTAGAAGAATTGCCAAGGGAGAAAAGATAGGAAGACTTTTCACCTTTGAAGTGGAGGACACCAAGAACATAACATTATTTAGCTATGGACCTCAAACACTCTTTGAATTGGAGGTATGGCACAAACGGGTTGCTCATATTGGTGAGTGAACTTTGCAGGGATCAAAGAGTAGTTGGATTGCCCAACATCACAAAACAACATATGATATAAAAGTGTGGAGCTTGTTGATTTGACAAAGCTCATAGACAACCCATCAACACGAAAGCGCTATATCCATAAAGAATTATTGGATCTTGTCCACACTGATGTATGGGGTCCAAGCAAAGAAACTTCCCTTTCAGGTTCAAAATATTACGTATATTTTATTGATTATTGTAGCCAATGGACAACTATGTAATTTATGAAGCATAAAGATGGTCCTCAGTTGATTCAAAAATTATCTTGCTCTTGTAGAAAATCAAACAGGTATATGTCTCAAGAAGGTTAGATGATATGGTGGTGGACAACACTTCTCAACTGAACTTGATGCTTTTCTACATGAAAGATGCATCAAAAGAGAGGTAACAACCAGATACACACCTAAACTCAATGGACTAGGTGAAAGAAGGAACAGAAACATAGTTGAGGGATCCAGATCCATGCTCAATGAAAAGGGTTTCACTACAACATATCGAGGGTATACCAAGGCTTTTACTGAGGAAAATGAACGGGTGCAATTTGCCCACGATGTCAGTGTTGCAGTCGATATGCGCATCAGAAACATAGCGCCAGTATGGGCACCGGTATAGGCATCGGTATGAGCACCGGTACAGGCATCGGTATGACCATCGGAAATACTGATGCTCATATCGAGGATTATACCGACGCTAGGAGTACCGACGCTTATACCGGCGACTGTGCTCGAAGTACCGATGCTTATACTGACGACCATATCTGCAATTTTTTTTTGGGTAGGGTGTGTTGTCTTTTGCTACAACAACATTACCATGATGTTTTTTAGCAAAAGGAAATACACTCTGCCCAAAAAAAATCAAGTACAGTGATATGTACTCTAATGGCAACCAAAACATGCTTTTATATAGCAAAATACTATCGGATACAAAAGAGATGAGCAAAAATGAACCATGAATCATGTACAAAAAGCTGTATATTCCATAAATGAGGGATGTACAAGAGTGTGGCAAAGCACTTCCATATAGGAACCGAATACAAAATGTGACAAAGCACTTCCATATAGGAACCCAATACAAAATTATGGTGCATCATTGCCACATAGGAGTGTAATACAAAATTGTGACAAAGCACTACTATACATATGCTCAAGGGGATGAAAACCTCTACACCTACAATCCGACAACAAAGCATATGTGTAAAATGAGATACATTGACATGACATTTATAAACAACAACTAAAAATATGAAACCAGGCTATAAGTTTACCTCATCATAGATTCCCCCATGAAATGATCGCACCTCGTCGCTCTAAGTCCTGCAAGAGTGGATCCAATCCTTGACGATATCCATAAGCTTCTTTGGTTCACATGGGAGGACGACCCACTACCAAATCCTATAATAAATATGCAAAATGTTAGATGAACATACATGATGTGCTTAACACAAATAAATTCAATAATTAACATGATACTTACAAATTGGTAGCGCATACTCTCGTATCTGTCGCTACCTAAATGCGATGTTCCAACTGTATCTAAACGTGTGGCCGCCATATCTCACTGCTGACAATCAGGAGTGTGTTGCTGCTTATCCTGAATCGATTCCCACTCTTCAACATCTAACCATATAGGCTTTGGTAAGACTGCTCTAAAAGCATCCCGAGCCTCAAACCATCGATGAGACATCACCTCACATGCCGTATGCTGAATCCATTCTGGGCTCATAAAAGGATGCCCAGATGCTGGCCAGTACTCTTGATATATCGCATGTGTGATATAATTTTTGGAATCCTTATCCTGTTCCCTCAATTTTAACATCACAAAATGTCCACACTCTATGCTGTTAAATGCCTTGACACATGGACTCTTTGGCCGCATCCATAACCGGAGCTCCATCACGTATGTGATATATCATAGAGTCATCATGGTCATGCACTCCCCAAGGTGTACGTGGAGATCCCATCTCATCCAATGTGGAGATGTTAAAATTATATATATATATATATATATATATATAAACCCTAAAAAATATATAGATTTATTTCTTAGATATTTTCACATATATGTGTGTATGTATATGCATTTGTGTATGTTTGTATATATATATATATATATATATATATATATATATGCATGTGTATGTATATGCATGTGTGTATGCATATGCATGTGTATATGTGTGTATGCATATGCATGTGTGTATGCATATGCATTTGTGTATGTGTGTATGCATATGCATGTGTATGCATATGCATGTGTATGCATATGCATGTGTATGCATATGCATGTGTATGTATATGCATGTGTGTATGCATATGCATGTGTGTATGCATATGCATGTGTATGTATATACATGTGTGTATGCATGTGCGTGTGTATGTATATGCATGTGTGTATGCATATGCATGTGTGTATGCATATGCATGTGTGTATGCATATGCATGTGTGTATGCATATGCATGTGTATGTATATGCATGTCTGTATGCATATGCATGTGTGTATGCATTTGTGCATGTGTGTATGCATATGCATGTGTATGTACATGCATGTATGTATGCATATGCATGTGTGTATGCATATGCATGTGTACGTATATGCATGTGTGTATGCATATGCATGTGTGTATGCATATGCATGTGTGTATGCATATGCATGTGTGTATGCATATGCATGTGTGTATGCATATGCATGTGTGTATGCATATGCATGTGTGTATGCATATGCATGTGTGTATGCATATGCATGTGTATGTATTTGCATATGTGTATGCATATGCATGTGTGTATGCATATGCATGTGTGTATGCATATGCATATGCATGTGTGTATGCATATGCATATGCATGTGTGTATGCATATGCATATGCATATGCATGTGTGTATCCATATGCATATGCATGTGTATATGCATATGCATATGCATGTGTGTATGCATATGCATGTGTGTATGCATATGCATGTGTGTATGAATATGCATGTGTGTATGTATATGCATGTGTGTCTGTATATGCATGTGTGTATGCATGTGCATGTGTATGTATACGCATGTGTGTATGTATATGCATGTGTGTATGCATATGCATGTGTGTATGTGTGTATGCATATGTATGTGTACGTATATGCATGTGTGTATGTGTGTATGCATATGCATGTGTATGTATATGCATGTGTGTATGCATATGCATGTGTATGTATATGCATGTGTGTATGCACATGCATGTGTATGTATATGCATGTGTGTATGTAAATGCATGTGTGTATGTGTCTATGCATGTGTGTATGCATATGCATGTGTGTATGTATATCCATGTTTGTGTGCATATGCATGTGTGTATGCATATGCATGTGTGTATGCATATGCATGTGTGTATGCATATGCATGTGTATGTATATGCATGTGTGTATGCATATGCATGTCTATGTATATGCATGTGTGTATGCATATGCATGTGTGTATGCATATGCATGTGTATCTATATGCATGTGTGTATGCATATGCATGTGTGTATGCATATGCATGTGTGTATTCATATGCATGTTTATACTTGTTGTAGAATTGAACTTGTAAGAGCACTTTTGAGTAATCTAAAGAATGCCATTGCTACTCTCTTTGTCGTGCCGTGTGTGCACATGTGTGTGTATGTGTGTGCATGTTTGTATGCTTCTCACTCACACACTTGTGCCATCACTTGTTCGAGGTCTTCGTACCATCCTCACGTCTTCCCGGATTGACATAAAAGGAGGTGCTACTCATCACTGAGCTACACCAAATTTTGGCACCGTTGCTGGGGATCGAGCTTTGAGGACGAGCGTGTGATAGTAAGACGTAGAGTTGTAACGTTGGCGTTGTAGGTAATTTCTTTACTTCTCCTTATTTTTCTCTTTCTTACTTCATCATCATCACCATCATCATCCTCACCATCTCCAACCTCCATCTCCATTATCGCGAAAAATTTCAGTTTTTGATCATATCACCTTCTCCCTTCCATTTCCCTCTTTCCACTTGTGAGAGAGAGCAAGAGAGTTGTTTGTGTGTGCTACTTTTGCATGTTTTTTGAGTTTCCTTGCAGGATCTGGTTGTTCCATCATCTCTAGCACGTCGCGTGGGTACGAAAAAGCTCGGTCTTGTCTCTATGTCGTAGACCTCTGCCGATCGCGATTGACAGAAAAATCGCCCTTTGGTAAAACTAAGTGCACCACAGTAGACTAGAGGCCTTGCACATCACCAATCCATAAAAATTTCTAAAAAATTTGTATTTTTTCTGTCCATCGCGATTGACAGTGTCCATCACGACGGATAGCCTATCCATCGTGATTGACAGACCCCGACGGACACGTGTCCATCGCGATGGACAGCCCTCTCCATCGCGATCGATAAAAAAATCGCAATTGGCACCCCATTTCGATGAGGTTCTTGACCATCGCGACGTATAGAGGCCCGATCAACACATAAAAACAAGAAAATCCAAAAAAATCCATCAATCGCGATTGATACCTCACGATGGACTGCTTGTCCATCGCGATTGACAGCACTCCATCGCGACCAACAGCAGTCCATCGCGATTGACATCAGTCCATCGCGACTGACACCCCCAATCCATCGCGACCGACACTCCTGTCCATCGCGACTGACACCCATCAATCGCAATTGACACGTGTCCATCGTGACTGACCGACCACAACGGACAACTCTGTCCATCGGGATTGACAGCCTAGTCGATCCCGATTGATAGCCAATTTTGGCCAAATTTCTAGGGTTTTTAATTTGAGGTTTGTGGTTAATTTTGGGCATAAATGTTGGGCTATAGAGCATATAAGGAGGCTATAAGCAAATAATCCGAGGAAAACCTTTTGCCCTGTTAGCCTGTTTGAACCCTGTTTTAGCCCCAAAACCCTGAACTGGCATAGCTTACACTGGTTACGATAAAATTAATATCAAGATTATTACATATAGTATTTTTAAGTGGACCATACCCAAGGGGAACCAGACTAAGGGATGTCTAGAATTGTTTCCATAAAGACACAGTGCAAATTGATAACTGAATTGCATGAATGAAAGTGATGTGTTAAGTCTTTTGAATTTAAGTCTTGAGCTAACTTTGGGACTTTTACAGGTCCATTGAGAGCACTTGAGGGCATCCAAAGCAAGGGATTTTTGCAAGCTCGAGAACCAGGTTCTTGAGCACCAAAGGGCAAGGGATCAACAAGTGAGGTTGGAATATTCTCAATCCCCTTTGTCAATTCCTAGTTTAGGCTACACACGTGTAGTGCTAGAAGTAAGTCAGGGTGACGATAGGCATCTATCAAGTGGAAGACTACCTAAGCACTCAAGTTCAAGCGGAAAGATAATCTCTCTATGCGATCGATAACTTTAAAGGAAAAAAGAACTTAACTTGGAACGATCAACTTAAAAGTGCAGAAATTGACTCAAGTATTCCTGACGACGCAACATCAGACAAGATCATAAACACGATAATCAACTAAAAAAAAAGAACAGGTAACTGATACAAATTGATCGACAACGAGGCTGTACCTTGGGTAAAAATTGGGATTGCTTAGTTAGGCATATGAACCTTAGATCAGGACGACACCTAGGGAGAGATAGACAGAGTCTTAGGTCTTCAGAAGCTAGTGTCGATCATACTGATAGGTCTTGGGCCCAGCAGTTGAGCCACTATTCACACTACCTTAGCTCTGAGACTAGTGAATCAGGGATGTCTCAAGGTATGGAGAGACCCACAGGAAGTTCCAGTGTGCCATACTTACAAAGGGTCTAAGGCCCTTACAAGATACAACTGGAATACCTTAGGACCAACCGATTAGGTGCTAGCATCTATGAGGACGGCATAGGAAGATTTGTGGTCCAAATTAAAAACCCTGACCAACCCATTGGAATTGAACATCCAGCTGTCAAGTTTGAAAATGGAGTATACCTGGACAAAGAAGGAACCATATACGTAGTCACCAGCCACCCAGATAGGACAGGCAAATTCGGGAATGTGATCCTAGAAACGGACATAGGTGACCTAGAGCAAGGGAACATAGAGGGGGAGCCTAAAACACCTTGAGGTAAATCAGTGCTTACTAGAATTATCACACCAGAGTGGATTCCACATGACAACAAGAGCATAGATCTACTCTTAAACTGAGAGACTGATGAAGCCTTCTGGAGAAATAAGCCTAATCAACCAAATGCGCTAGGAACAATCACAATCTATGAGTTCAAAGATCCTGATGGCCCAGGCAAAGTGACCTATTTAGACCATACTTCGGAGAGGATCTTTGTGGTCACCGAGCATGGAAAGCATGCCTACACTTGGAAGGGAGAATTTATTTTTCCCCAACCAAGATCTAATGTCTCTTTTGGCCACCAAGGAGTTGGAACATCCCAAGCTCATGGAGCTCACAGGGACAAAAGTAGAGATAGACCAGAAGTGAGTTTCGCCAACCCAATGGGAAGAGAAAGAACGAGAATGGAAATGGATAGAGTGGAACCTGAGAGATTTAGAGAGAAATCCTAGAAATGTAGATGAATTCCCTCTACCAAGACCTAGAGAGCACACGAGAACTTTGAGACCTACACAGCTAGTTAAGTCCATGAAGAATTACTTCGATGGCACTGGAGATCCATACGATCATGTAGCCGAATTTAGACAAGTCTTGAGAGCGGAACAAGTGGAGGACCTATTCACGCAGTACAATGCCTTTGGTCTAACCCTTAGGAACACCGCTCTTACGTGGTTTCAACCACTAAATGAGAGACACTTTAGAACATAGACCAACTTCTAGAGGCCTTCATTATTGAATTCTCTAAGAGTGGCATAAGGCATAACACTTCCTCACTGATTCACAGCTTCAAGCAAACCCCTCAAGAGACAGTTAGACTTGCAGGAAGAAGGTTTAGGCAATACCTAGAGAGATGTCCTGTTCCTGAGTTACCCACACTAGCCAAACACGTGCCTTTATTCCTAGATGGACTGCTAAATACCAAATTGAGATCATATGTGTACTTGAAGGATCCTAGGACCATAGAAGAGTGTGTACCCATGTGCATTGACATAGAAGATAACTTAGGGGAGGAATTAGAACTTTCCAAAATCTACAAAGATTCAAATAGTTCCACTAGCCTCTCTTCCTCGCAATCCACATCAATCGAGGAACTCGCTGAGAAAGTAGCTCAAAAACTAGGTGTCTCTAGCAAACAAATCCCAAGATTTGCTCTAGTGAGGCGTTGCTATACTTGTGGAGGTGACCATATGGCGAACGTATGTCCCATCATGGCTCAACCCCAAGTGAATCCCAGTAGCCAATACTGCACCATAGAATGGAGATACACAAATCACACTGTGCAAGATTGCCCCTACAATAAGCAAGCAGTTAGGCAAACCTACCCTCAGCCATATCCACAACAGGGAAGATAACAAAACCAATACCCTCCACAACAATATGGTAGGCCACAGCAACCTTATCAACATCTCTACCGAAATCAACAAAGGCCTCAGCCTGTGTTAGCTCAGCAACCTCATACCCCAACCAATGTGATTCCTATAATGTATGCAGCTGCTGAAGAAAATTTGAATAGAGCCATAGTCCTTGTAACTCCATTATTTTCAGAAAGTGACCCTAGTGACCATAGCCTTGATTCTACACATATTGATAGCCCCCAGGCTTATTACATGTAGTCTCCTGAACATGGTGAGTCCTACTACAGTGAAGAACCGAGTGAATCTAGTTGGGAGCCAGATTACGCAAATGTCATGTATGCAAACCCCAACTCTAGACCTTAACCTAGGCAGGTACGACCCACATTCCCTAGAGGACCATGCTATAGATGTGAGGGAGATCACCTCTTTCGTGATTGCCCCATGCCTGCACCTACACAACCCCAGCCAATAACGATCCAGGGCTTTGCTAAGTTTGTGGAAAGGAGCCCCTCTTACCAGCCTGCCCAAAGAATCCCAATAATATGCCAAAAATCACTCCTATTAACGTTATTGGGTTAGTTCTAGACTCCACAGGGAGTGTGACTTCCAGTGCACCACTGCAAGTGGTCACTAGAGCTCAAGCCTTGCAGCAGAACCAAAGTTTAGTAAAAAAAAAGTGCGGAGGTTAGTGAAACTAAGAGCATGACCAAGAAGAGAACTAGAGCTTGGAGAGATAGCCGAGAAAGAATGAAAAGGCAATGGGCCAAGAAGATGAGTGAACTCGAGGAAAGCCTAAGAGAAACGAGAGCCAAGATTCTCATCCTCCCTCTCACACCACTCCACCACCACCAATCCCATCTCCATCCGATCCACCACCTTCCAACGCACCTCACACAATCCCACCACCCCCCAGAGTAGGATCAATCCTAGCAGATCCCACTCTCGAGGACCTAAATATGATGCTTAAGGCATATCAGGCTAGAATCCAAGAAGGGCCAAACGTAACTGATCATGAAACGTGTTACCCTAGAGTGGAACTAGAGCTCAAACGAACTAAAATTTGTGCTAAGATGGTGGAATTGGCTCAAACCATGTTTGAAGCGAGTCGCCTCTTTAACATCTCTAGTTCAGCTAAGACGCAGTTGCACTTTGATAGATTGCTAGAAAGATTGGAGAGGCTAATTGCACAATCAGAAAAGGAACCCGCCTCTCAAAATTAGAGAAGGCCAAACGAAAGAATAAGCATTCCCCCCCAGGATGCTTATGTCCCTAACTGTACAGATCCAGACATATCGTCTTCTATGAATCGGTACACACCAGAGTTTTTGCGAGAGATTCAAGAAGAGAAATGGGCTAAAGAAAGTGAAGTCCCTCCTCCCATTGAACTTGTGGATGACGCACATGATCAATTCCCACAAGACATTCCTTCCATTTATGAGGAGCAGGAGAGCAACTGATCTCAGGAAAGATTAGACTTTGAGTCTAACTCTTTACAAGAGCTACCCCATTTCACAAGCCCATGGGAAGCTAAGTCTACTTGTATGAGAGCACCCATGGTCATGGTACGAAATGAAGACTTAGTCATATCTAGGAACACGGAGGTAGTGAGCAATAGTAAAGTGCAATGCAATCTCACTTTAGAAGAGCTACTCCAGGTTAAGCCAGAACTATGGAAACATGTAGCCAAACAAGTGCTAGAGGTCGCTAAACTGCGTTCTCAAGTAGGTTCTCATAGAACAGTGCCAGAGATACCATTGGACAAGATAGGAGATATGAGTGAAGGAGAAGAGGGAAACACCTATCTTCCCATTACCCATCAAGGATACACAATCAAGGCAATTTTGGATTCAGGTGCAGGAGTTGCAATTGCTACCACTTCCCTATGGAAGCGTTGGGCAAGCCACCACTCAGGCCAACGAGAATGAAATTGCAGATGGCTGACGGTCACATAAAAAGACCCTTAGGCTTGCTAGAAGGAATAACTCTCACTACATGTGGTGTAGAGTTTGAGCACACATTTTCTATCTGTGACTTTAGCAAGAACAAGGCCTATGAGATGATTTTGGGAAGACCATTTATGCGGCAGTTGCAAGTAGTACAAGATTGGGGAACCAACTCTTTGTACTTGCAACACTTGGGTGTCACGACCAAAGTGAATCTCAAAGATTACTCTCATAGAGATGTCCCTCCTATCCAGTGGAATCCCATCCATAGAGCCAAAGATGATACTGAATCGGTGCATTCCATAGGATCAGGATCCTAAGTGGCAGTAGAAGAAGAGAAGAGAGAAAAACCCAGAGAGGTAGGTGTGAAGGAAACACATAGATCAACTCAAGACCCAGCCTATGCACCTGTAGTATTTCTGGACGAAGAGTTTGAACCTCATGGGTGGGTGGAAATTCTAGAAACAATGGATGTAGCCATCGATGAAGAACAATGGACACCCCACTGTGATGAGGATGGCTATGCTGTTTTAGTATTCTCAATAGAGCCAATCATGGGAGATTTTGTGTTAGAAGAATGTGAACCTGGCCCTGATGCATTTGAGGATGCAAGTGACTCCGATCTAGAGTCAATCATTATGGACCCTCCTTTTGCATCAGATGAAGAATACTTCTATGAAGTGGAAGCTTACCCTCAGAGACATGGAGAACTCACAAATGATGTAAGGTTAACCACACAAGTGACCCCTAAGGATGAAGGAAAGAAAAGAAAGAAGAGAGAAGTCACACCAGAAGAAGAAGAATCTTTGTTTGAGGTCCCTCAAAATTTCAAAAAGTATGAGATAGATGATAGGAGAGTCATGATAAGAATGCCAAAATGTGAGGTGCAATCAGTAGATGCCTATGATAACAAAGAAACCACCAAGAATAGTTGTAGCCATAGAAGAAGGAGATGAGAGATGCAGTTACATAGGACATGACCTGACGCAAGAAGAAGAGCATGAGCTAATAGCCTTGCTAAGAGAATACAGAGATGTGTTCGCTTGGAGCTATAAGGATTTGAGCGGAGTAGACCTTGACATATGCTCACACACTATTCCCATGACCTCAGATGCCAAACCCTCCAAGCAGAAGCCATACACCTATAACGATAACTGCGTTGCTAAAATCAAGGAGGAGATAGATAGACTGGTAGAAGCTGGATTCATCTATGAAATTGAGCACACTGAGTGGGTATCCCCCCTTGTAGTGGTGCCCAAAAAGAATGGGAAGCTACGCATATGCATCAACTTGAAGAAGGTTAATGCAGCCACCATTAGAGACAATTATCCTCTTCCTATCACTAAGCATCTACTAGAAAGAGTAGCAGGCAAGGAAGTATATAGCTTCCTTCATGGATTTTCTGGTTACAATCGGGTAGCCATTGCCCAAAAGATCAGCATAAGACAGCTTTTGCCACAGAGTGGGGCATATTTGCTTTTCGATAATGCCATTTGGCTTACCAATGCTCCTGCAACCTTTCAGAGACTGATGTGCCATGTATTTAAAGAATTCCTGAGGAAGAATTTAGAGGTCTATGTTGATGATCTCTCTCCTCATTCCAACATTAGACAAACACATATACCTGAGCTCAGGAAAATCTTTGACAAATGTAGAGAATATCAAGTCTTCCTGAACCCAGAAAAGTGTGTTTTCATGGTCAGGCAAGGCAAGATTCTAGGACACATAGTGTCAAAGAATGGCATATCCACGGATGAGGAAAAAGTTAGAGCTATTGCAGAGTTACCTAGGCCAAGGAATGTCAAGGAAGTACAAGCTTTCATGGGGCATTGTGGTTATTACCGACACTTTATACACATGTACGCCATCATTGCAAAGCCTCTGTACGGCCTTTTGACCAATTTTGAGTGGACTGATGAATGTGAGAACTCTTCAATGAGCTTAAACGATGATTATGTTTAGCACCAATCTTGACTACACCAGATTGGAATAAACCCTTTCATGTTCACGTAGATGCATCCAATTATGCTATTGGATGTGTGTTAGCACAACCTACTGGTGAAGGTAATATGGATCTTCCAATTTCCTATGCTAGTAGACAACTAAATGCAGCTGAATGGAATTATACCACTACTGAGAGAGAAGGATTAGGCATGGTATATGCGGTTAAGAAGTTTAGACACTATTTGCTTGCAAAAAAGTTTAAATTTTTTACTGACCATCAAGCACTGTTGTACTTGGTGAACAAGCCATGCAATATAGGCAGATTGGTGAGATGGTTCCTCTTGCTAATGGAATATGACTTTGAGGTTGTGGTGAGGAAAGGCAAAACACATTTGAGAGGAGACCATCTCTCTAGGCTCACATCTGGAGAAGCCCCACAAGGAGTATCAGATGACCTTCCGGATGCTTACTTGTTTAATTTGGAAGTTGTACCTCAGTGGGCTAAGCCATTAGTGCCAGTATTGACATACGGGCCTAACCACCCAGTCGTAAACACTCAAGATAGGGACGTAGTAAAAGCCCAGAAGTACCATATCATGACAGGAAGTATGTACAAACAGACAGATCAAGGGATATTGGCTTGTTGTGTGGAAGAGGACGAGTACGCAAAATGGTTGCAATTAGCACATGTAGGTGCATTAGAGCAACACCATTCGAAGCAAAGAACTTTACAGACACTAAGGAGATTCGGAGTGCATTGGCCTACTATGGAAGCTGATGTACATAAGATGTGTAAAGAATGCCCAATCTGTTGCACTAAACCACCCATGGAGCATGCCACTCTTTATCAAGTGTCCATAGTGCCAGATTGGAGTGAACCACTAGTAGCCTTCTTGAGGACGAAAACATTCCCTCAAGATATGACCGTGACGAGGCAAAGAAGTTTAGAACAAGAAGCCCTAGACTACTCACTTATTGGTGATAATTTATACAAGCGTGGTAAAGATGGTTACGTGAGACTATGTGTCCATGAGAGTGAATATCTCAAGATCTTGGAAACTGTGCACCAAGGTGTAGCAAGAGGACATTTTGGACCAGATCGATTGATTAAAGCAATCCTATTTGCAGGATTGTGGTGGCCGACCCTTCACATGGATGCACATACCTATGTGAAGAGGTGTGACGTCTGTCAGCGAACTCAATATCCTATACGTAAAGATGAGATGCCTTTGAAACCTATGATGGGTGGACGAGCATTCTCTAAGTGGGGAACAGACTTTGTAGGTCCCATTAATCCCCCAGCTAAGAGTTCACATGTTGAATATATCATCGTGGCCATAGACTATCTAACCAAGTGGGTGGAGGTAAAAGCCACCACGAAGAATGATGCTCAAACGATAGCTAAGTTCTTATTTGAGAATGTGTTCACAAGATACGGGCTACCTATTGAGCTAGTAAGTGATAGAGGCACTCACTTCTTGAGTGAAGTTATTGAAAATCTTCTCCATGAATTCTTGGTAGTACATAAGAAGTCTGCCCCTTATCACCCACAAGCTAATGGGCAAGCCGAAAGCACAAATAAGATTCTAAGCAATGTATTCACCAAACTAGTGAATAATAAAGGCTCTGATTGGGACAAACAGCTACACCATGCTGTTTGGGCATATAGAGTTGCCTATAAAATGGTACTCCAAGCCACTCCCTTTCAGATGGTATTTAACCCAAATGCAGTGCTACCATTGGACTTCTTGATACCTACATTGAAAGTAGCACAGGAGCATGATTGGACAGGCCATGAGCTCTCCTCTAGAATCCTTGACCTTGAGCAATTAGGAGAAACAAGACTGAGGGCTGCCGCAGGGATATATGCAGCTAAGAAACGAGAGAAGACGTACTTTGATGCCCATGTTAAGGATAAAGGCTTGAAGGCCAGAGACATAGTTTTGGTGTATACCCTGAAACAACATGCGAGAAAGCTAGAAAAGTGTGGCTATGGACCTATGATCATTAATAGGATTTCCACAAGTGGAGCAGTTCAATTAGCCACTCTAGAAGGCGACATCATGCCAAGTTACATTAGCGGATGGAGAGTCAAACTTTATCAAGAACCCCTAATTGAGGAAATGCTCAATCAACTCAACACTGCTAAGAAACGCAAGGATGAGGAAAAGCGAATTCAGGAAGAAGCACAGGCAGAAGCATTGGAGCGAATCTGACGGATGAAATTAAGGAGACAGGGTAGAGATCAGCCTAGGACAGATGACTATACACACCCAGGATATCATATGGCTATGTGTGAAGCTTCAGGTATTAGCTATCATAGAATAATTGATCGGCGTCCTTTTGTAGCTTTAGAGATAGGACAAGGATAGAGTGCAAGGACTGTACGGGCCTTGATTGACTCAGAAGCAGCCACTAGTGCGGTGAGACTCTCTTACTGTCAAGAATTGAAATTAAAAGTCAATCCTATAGAAGCATATCTCATAGGATTGGGAGGTGTGGAAACCCCTTGCATGGGCGAGGTGGAACTTCCCATCTACATTCAAGACATTTTGATGACAATTAAAGTACTAGTGTGTCAAGATGAGGATCTCACTGAGCCTTTTGTCTTGGGTCAAGATTGGATTTATGATCATGCGGTCAACCTAAACCTAAGAAGTGTACTTCTTCAGGTATGGGTAAATCAGAGTCGAATTACAGTTGAGTTAGACAATGGAGCACTCAAGGAACTAGGAAAGGCACGCACTCCTGGTCCTTCCAGGAGTACACATGAAGATGACTATGATATTCTTGTCCAAAACTATGTGATGCAGAGGGATGAGTATCTCAACAAAGAAGTCAAGGATACGACGGAACCCCCTTCTTTTCCAAAAGCCACAAGGATGCAGCAACAAAAGGCGGATCAAATGCAGAAGAAGCAGACAACTTATGCTCGAAGTCAAAAGAAAGTACGAAGCAAGGTGTCCCACCCACCAAAACAATTGTGGGTGCCGAAAGGCGAGCATCCTATTGCGGTCAAGCCACAACAACTAGCTCAACTTCCTATTAGTGATCAACGACATGACACTAATAAGAAGTCTTCCAAAAATTATTCTGTGAAAATGAAGTCTATCTGGGTACCCAAGAAGTTAATGAAGGCTAGCCCACAATCAAGACAAATTTGGGTGCCTAAGGCTTGCTTGCGGGCTCAAATAGATACAGAGAGACTACACCATGTGCAACATGGTTCACTCACTCGAACAACTAATACCCACTCTTATACATCACGCAGGAACACATATTCGCCCATGAGCACGAGTAGAATCACTGGTGAATGGGTCCCTAAAAAGCCTCATTTCCAAGTTGACATTCTCATCAAGCCCTTTAGAGTCTCTAGAAAATCAAAACAGAGTGCCATCCACTATGTTTGGCAACCCAAACCTTGTAATAAACCACCTGACCCGTTTGTAAAGCCACTTCCACTTATTAACTCCATCCACACTACACCCGAAACCCCAATTAGCTCATAGGTATTCAACATCAGCTAACCACACCTCACACTCAAATCCACGCGAGCACTAACTAACCGACTAACTGCATCACAATTCATCAAGTTAATGTTGTAACGAGGACACATTTTGTGTCCATTGCAATGTTAACATTTATTCATATATTCTCACAGGACTGGCAGTGATTTCTTCAACATGGTAGAGGCTGCAGGAACAAGCTCTCAAGCAGGAATGAGTGAGCAAGTGGCGGATTTATAAAGTTTACCCATTATGTCGGAGACAAATGAAAGACCAGAAGAGTTGCAGGCCATCCAAGTCATACCAGTAGCGGACCCCCCAGTGGCCATACCATGCCCGTAGGAAAAGCTTCCCACTGGTTTAGTGAAGTTGCAGGACCCTTGGATGAGAGATCATACCTATGGGAGTCAGAGTTGGACTTCAATGGGAAGCAAGGTAAATACCATTTCTTTACAAAGGAATTCGAAAAGTTACAAAATGCAGAAGGTTTATGTCCGGTATGGGAGAAGGCAGGATTGGATGCATACTTCAGTGTCCGGCTCCCAAAGCCTGACTTCATGCGATGCTACTATCTCATCAATACCTTGAATCCAAGCAAGAACCCAAAAGGTGCAAGCTCATTTATGCTCCCATCTCTGACAAAAGGAAATGAGCTCAAAAGGTTTAGGCTCTCAAACAACTTAGTGAGAGAGGACCTAGATATGCGCGGAATGCATATTCCAACAGAGAAGGACACCCGAGTGCCTGATTACATGAAGAATCAAAGCCTCACCAAGCTCAAGGACATGGTGACCATGACGCCCAATATTGCAATACATCTGCGAATGTGCATGTAACACTTTGCTTTTCCTGCCCAAGATAGATTCACCATGCCGCCCAAGAAGATATGGTTTAGTTTGTATCTGGCAGAGACACAAAACCTCACCATCAACTTACCCCATTGGATAATTGATCAGATACACCTAGCTCACAAACGATGGCCACAGAAGCATGTTTTATATGGATGTTGTGCTCGAACTAGAATAATTTATAGGTGATTGGCTTATGCCATCCCTATTCAATGAGCACTGATGTGGAATCGAGTGCAACAGTTTAGAGGCCGGCCATCCACTAGACTCCCTTCCAAGAAGATGAGAGGAACTGTCCAAGTACCTTGTGCTCAACCACGTGCAGCCACCTTAACACCGGACGTTACCCCACCACCCGGACGAGTTCGGCCATTTGCACTACGACTTCCCAGACGCAACACCGATGGCCCCAATTTGATATTTCCTACCGTCCCAACCGATCTTGAATTTCCCGGTGGCGCACCCTTGGAAGAACTCACGAATGAAGACTTCGAACAATTGTTAAAAGACGTAGATCTTGAGGCAGAAGAGGAACAACAAGTGGAGAATGTTCAACTACAGGCAACAACCTCCCAAGTACCTATTACCACAGTTGAAATGGATGAAGAGGACGACGAAGATGAAGAATACGAGGAGGATGAGGAGGAATATGACCACGGGCATCAAGATGAGCAACAAGAAGTGCCAGAACTTGTAGGTGCACCTGCATACACAGCTTACCTACAGAGGTTATACGATACTATTAAAGCAGTGCAAGAAAGGCATCAACCTTACCCTTGCATCAGGCCAAGCCTTGATGCAAGAAATGCTAGTAGACGACGGAGTGGATCAACATTTTATTAACACCCTCAAATTAGTGTCAGAATCGTTAGGAGTTCCAGAGACTGTCCACACACCAGCCCGCTAGTCCGTGAGGTATGACAAATACAGAGTCGAAACATTACCACGAGCAGGTAAGACTATCAGAATACCCATCATAGAACCAAACATAACCATCGAAACCACAGCTACCCCCACCACCACCACCATTGACCTCTATGCTGAAACTTTTGTTCAGACATCACCCCTCTCACCCTTGCAAACCCCATCCCCACCTTCTCCACCCCCCCCGCCTTCCCCACCACCTCCCACCATGGAAGAAACTATAGTCATCACATCTACCTTCACTTACAACCCAACCTCATCCACATCCTTCTCCCTTCAAGAGCCAACCTCACAAGACATCCTTTTCTTGTCCATCACCAATCCCCTGTACACTTTACCCTTTTTGTCCTCTGAGCCCATAATTGGTCACCCTATAATTTCGAGTGTGGTTGGAACCCCTGCACCCATGGAAGGCATCCTTTGTTTCCCGTCGTATCCCCCAGTACGGGTGCCCCCATCCCATGACCCATACTTTCCATCTTCTCCCTACACATCACTCAACCCAATCGCACCACCCCAATACCTATCTTTCATGGAGCAGTCCATCTGCACTCCAGTGTCTCATAGGCACACTCCCCAGATGTTTGCAACAACATCAATCTACACAAACACCACACTCACTTCACCTACCATACCAACTTACATGCTAGCCCCTACACACACCACTCTGTCTGACCCAATGGACATTTCACCAACCAGAGCACCTCTCCCCACAATTTCACCATCTCCCCCTCCCCTACCCCCCACCTCACCACTCACCACATCATTGGCAGACACAACATTCACTACCTCCCTTCCCATTCCCACCTCCCTTGCATTCAAAACTCTCCCCCTTGCATCTCATAATGCAAATAGCACATTTAATACATTACTCTAGTGTGCACATCAACTACAACAAGAATACCATCAATTGGAAGATCGTACCACTCCCCTCCAGGCAGAATCTCAATGACTACATGCTAGAGTCAACACTCTAGAAGCTGATTACCAAACGCTCCTAGCAGAACATACCACTTTACAACAGGCTCACATAGACTTGGAATCAAAGGTATCGACGGTGGATGATAAAGCAGTCAAGGAATTGGAAAGTGTGCTCCAAGCGCAACTGATATCTAATGCTGCACTCAGACGCAATCTTGGGCTATTAAGAAAGCATATGGCAGTAGCATTAGGAGAGAACAAACGGCTTCAACAACAAAACCAAGAAAATTTTGAAGCAGCTATGGACGGAACCGTAGGAACAGCCATTAGCCCTACCAAGTATAGAGCGGTCCCATCAGGCGACATTCGCATCTTACTTGAGGAGCATGCAAATTTTTTGGAGACATATGAAAAGTTAGAGGCTGAATGTGTTGACCTAAAGAAGCAGATTGCTAGTGCCCCCACAGCTCAATAGGAGCCGGTAATCTTGCAACATTCTACAGAAGAATTAGAGACCCTCCAGAAGCAGCTAGCAGAACTCCAAGCACGTCTCTTACCATATGAAAGGCCACCCTCCCCAGCTGAAGAACCAGAACCTCATACAGTAGTGGAAATCCCCCTCGATGATAGCTATGAAGAACCATATGAGCCAATGCCGACACCCGACGGTCGAGTTACAGAGGAAGGACATGACACTTTAGAAATTGGAGTCCCAGATTGGGTCAAAAGGATTGAGAAAGTGGGACAAACACATGATGATGTGTCCCCGTGCAAATCCAATCCCTCACAAACTTGGAAGAAACTCTGCCTCGATCTTCTTACTTTCAGCACCTATCCCACCAACGGTTAATCACAACATCAGAGCCGCAATACATGCCTTACTATGTCTTACTACATGATTATAATGCAAAAGTTAAAAGGCATACGGGGAAGGAGCCCACATTTGCCACTCAATTTGAGCCGAAGGACTAACCAGAAGATGCAGGTGCGGGCTCGATTTTCCAACCTAATTGGCGTGCACAATTACTAAATGATCACCCTGAGATGATGAGCACCTAGGCAACCATGCCACTGTATATCAAGTATAATCCCTGCTATTGCCCAATGGTCCATCGCAGATCATGGCAAGAATTTGCAATCAAGGTACCTAAAAATAAAGAATTCTCGGCATGGGTCAACTATCCATACTTTGCTCCACCTCGAGGAACCCGGACCGTAGCATACATGATATCAACAATTCAACACTGGTCTACAGGTCTAAAGAATGTGCCCGATATAGTAGCAAAAATGTCTATGAAAACGTTTGAGCTCATGACAATCGTCTTCAAAACCTTTCAGAAGGTACAAGCTCCATAGATCTCTGCCCCGGATTCTCTCAAGGTAACAAGGATTTAGTCTACGACATGAGCCAGACTCCCTCGGTCAACATAATCTTTGCCTAGCATGCAGGAATAAAGTATTTACCTGCATGCTTCAAGCAGACCTTTGAAGAAATGTTCTCTACTTGGTTCTGGGAATATCATTCAGAGATTTTCATTCCCAAACTAACATATTTGCTACATCTATTCGCAGTAGAATAAGCCATCCATGCAAATCAGTTACGTCTGCCACATCCAGACATTCCAGGACCAATTGATTGGGATCGCATGATGACAGACTTGGCCAGAGGACTACGCATCCAAGAACATCAGCTTGCCACTCATGTTGTGGAATATTACATATAGCACTCCCAGCAACAAGGGTCTGTCAGGGACGACAGACGCGAGAGAGGGGGGGATGTTGATAGCAGTCAGGGCACCCAAGGACTGACGAGACAAGGAAGCCAACAGAGAGAGTTAGAGAAAAGAGAAGGATTAAGTAGACAGATCAGTCAATGCAGATCTCACAGATAGGCCCTTTAATTTTTTCCAAATCAACATCTTTATAATAGTGATTCTCATCACTAACAATCATTGTAAATACCATTCCACCTTTTTGTAGCTCCATTTTGTGCAAGCCAAGGAGTCCTTGAGCTTGAGGAGCATTAGAAGTACCTACCTATCAATTTTCATATTTTTTAGACTCTGTTTGAGCCCTCAAATAGGCCATAGAACCTAATTTTTAAGTAGGCCGGACAGTAGGTCTGGACAGGGCCAAAAGCTAGTCAAAAACTATAAATAGAGCTAGAGAGCTCATTTTTGAGGTTAGCTTGTTGTAGAATTGAACTTGTAAGAACTTTTGAGTAATCTAAAGAACGCCATTGCTACTCTCTCTGTCTTGTCGTGTGTGCGCATGTGTGTGTATGTGTATGCATGTTTGTGTGCTTCTCACTCACACACTTGTGCCATCACTTGTTGGAGGTCTTCATACCACCCTCATGTCTTCCCGGATTGATATTAAAGGAGGTGCTACTCATCACTGAGCTACAGGGGCTCTCGAAGGTACATCTCATATGGGATAATTCCCCTGAAAAGAGAATAAATACAATGGTAGAAGCAAATGGAAAGGTACCCAAATACAAAGAAAATACAATATAAAATGGAAATAAACTAGAAATAGAGTGCCTCCTAGACACAAAATGGAGATGCACTCATGTGGTTACAAAATCTATATGATGTAGAAGCAATCATGCCATGAACTATAGGAAGGAGATGGTTGAACCAGACCCTTGAGACATAGGAGATGGTTGAACTCAACCCTATGGAAGAAGATCAAGAAGCAATCCTCAACCATGGCATTCAGGGCAAGTGGCTAGCCCATCACATTCCTAATCAAGAGGTTGTGAGTTCAATTTTTCATGTAAAGACTTCCATCAATATATAATCTCTCATTTTGTGCATGTGTAATCCCTCTAGTAGCAAGAGAAATTATACTTTCAGATAGGACATACGCTTGTACCTTTAGACCTATTAGAATATATGAGAGATAGATCACTTGCCATAAGGGATCCCGTGACCTTCTCTCCAGCACATCAGATCTGATGATCTTCAGAACGTTGACACAAGCATTTCTCCTATGCCACGAAGTTACGTGTTCACGGAAAGCCTCTCTATGTATCGAAGTTGTATCTAAGCTGTTTACACATATCGATGTGAAAAAGAGGCCTTACCTATTGTCAGAGGATATAAAATGTCGCCATCGTCTGCATTATACAATGTCGCTATTCTATATATACCCGTGTTGAAGGACTGTAAAGTGATTGAATATCCTGTTCAGTGTTATCAGACAATCGAATCGGCTTCCTTGATATCCAACTATAAAAGCAGATGTATGATCTATAAAAGCAGATTTAATACCTTCTTCATATCAGATCGCGGATATCTTCCTCATATCAGATCGCGGACATCTCCTTCGGATAACCGTGAGATGACTGAGCTTGACCGTCATCAGAGATGGTATCGGAGAAGTGCACGATTTGTTTGTGTATAATTACAAAGACATTTACGATATCTAGCAGCGTCTATGATACACACACGCACAAAAACACACACACAGACATCAATCACATTAGATTGTTAAAACGACGTACTTTGTATTCTTAATACGATGGATCAGCAACCTTCAATTTCTACGACCAGAGGACTTCGCTTGACTGTTTACTTCCTTACATCAAATCGAGCCGATAAAATTTCGGGAAATGTCGGAAACATTTACACAGAAGACACCCCCCCCCCCCCCTTTACTGTTGATTCTCTTATATGCGCTCTGCAGCCACGCGTCCAATAATTTATCTATCATGCAGCGCCTTCATTTTGCATGATCTGTTTGACACAAGCTAGCGCGAACTGACGCCAAAGTGCGCATGATTCATCTGTCTTCTGATGCGCTTTTGACCTTTAACTCTGTTCAGATCTATGAAACTCACAACTTTGCTGCGAAGGACTTGTGATCTTTTCTGTGCCGCGTAGTCTTTTCCCTTGCAAGACGCTGACACATGTACACGCTTATAATATACGTTTCGGGAGTATGCGTAGCCGAAAAGTTTCCTTTCTCTGAGCTGTTCATAGATAATGATGCGAAAGAGACCTGGCTTATGTATGAACAACGAAACACACTGAGAATGAGGTCGAATTCCTGGAGATGTAAATAAGTGTCTGTTCTCGAGCCTATGATTTCACTACCTTCTTCATCTGAGCGTCGACCTCATGCGCGTCGAGTTCTATACCTTGACTGAGCTTCATCGTTATCACGGGGAGCATGAGAGAACGGGATCAACATTTGTCCTATCTATAATGTGAATTTTAGAGACTCCCCTCCAAAAGGCCTCAAAATGCATGATCTTCCATCTCCATCCACAAGGGCCGAAGAAAGGCCATTTTATGCCCATGCGTACGGCTTGCTGGATGTCCCTGTTATTTCTGACCACTCCGTAGCAGCATCTCCTCCTCAATCTACAAGAGTTTGAATGTGATTGAGCCCAGATCTTGCATCTCCGATGGCGCCCTCTAGTCCAGCTTGTACTACTCTACACAATCCCTTGGTCAACAATATCTTCGCTCGCCTTAAGTTGACTTAGATCCTTCTTCACCATCCCCTCTAGCTGATTTGGCCCCATCCCCATCCCCCTAAGAATCCCAACATACTCCTGATCCATGCCGATGTCCTGCGCAACACGTCACCGTGCTAGTTGTTCCCAAGACAGCCCACCATGGTTCCCCTTGGGCCGTAAGTTATACCATGTTCTTCATGCCTGTGTCAAGTACCTGGAAGCAGACTAAGGTTGTTCGCGTTTGGTAGTAGTATCAGGGAATCGTGCACATGGTTTATTCATCCTTTCTTTGCCGTTATCAAGCCTCGTTTAATCGTGCTTGCCTCAACAAGCGAAGGATTTGGTTAGTCCTTCATGTTCAAAATTGATAGCAGATAATGGAAGCGACTTTCTCTATGTTCATATTCAAAAAGATATGTACATTCTGCAGCAGCAGCCATGATTTGGCCGTATTTTGTGTCTTCCTCAAGCATTACAGCTCTTCGTGTTTAGAAGTTGTATCGCAGAAATCTGCTTCCATTATCATCACACTTTATGCAAAAAAGGAGAAAATGTGCATTCTATTATGTGTACGTTTCCGTTTTCTGAATGTATACTAACGCAGTTACCATAGAAATAGAGATCTCCACCCATCCAGCTCGAAATCGTTGGATAATGAGTTTGTCCGCGCTCAAGATTTGTTCCAAGCATTCTTCTCGTCTCTACGAAGCGTGGATTCAATCTCAATCCCAAAGTCAAAGTAATGTGGGTTCGCATAGGGCTGTGGAGCACATTCTGCGTTCTTGCGCATCATAGTGAATGGTGTTAGGAATTAGCTATTGATATTTAATGGTGGAACACATGTTTTATATTACCTACAGTCATGGAAAAGAAGTTGATCTTTTGACTTTCTACACCCCCTTCATCCATCAAGTCTTCTATCCTTCAAATCGAGGAGTACAAACATCAAGCTGTATAATATTTTTTAAGTTTCTTCTCTGTATGTGTGTGTATGCATGTACTTACATGTGTATGTGTGTACATATATAATAGATAGAAAATTAAAAAAAAAAATAGTACAACCATCAAGCTGGATAATATTTCTTAAGTTTCTTCTTTGTACACCGCCTTCAGCCCTCAAATTTTTTTTGTCTCTGTACGCCCCCTTCATGCCTCACGTTTTTGTATTCCTACACCCCCTTCATCCCTCAAGTCTTCTATCCTCCAAATTGAGGAGTGCAGCCATCCAAACTGTATAATACTCATAAACTTCCTTTATGTTTCCTTTGTCATATTTTTTCTTTAATCTATTACCTTTCTCTCCTTGAACATTTAGCCGTTGGCCGCAAGTGTAAGAAAATTTTCGTATGTTTATGAATTGGATGGTGGTGCAACAATCATAACGTCTTTTCTCCCATGTGGAAAACATTGCCAAAAACACTTGTTCCTCCAAGAAATCTATAAGAAATGCCTCAATCTTCTACTTCTCTTTATTTATGGAATACACGCGAATGCAATCACCATCACCCCTTTTTATCACAGTCTCTATAATATTTATATGATTTCCCTGAACCACAATACAACTGAACTTAACATCGTGTGCGACACAATCAACAAAAGAAGAGAGATGGAATATGCTTCGAACATATTCACAAAGCAAAAAAATGTCTTGAAGAGCATCATCAAAGTGGAAAAAATTATGCATCTTCGAAGGAAAGTGTTTATAAACACTATCAACAATATCAGATTCACAATCTATTGCATGAAATGCCCACAAAGATGGAAAGAACCACACAATATTTCTGCAAAGAGGGTGGGAGGGAGGGAAACTGAGGGTGAAGTGTGTACAAAGTGATGAAGAAAATGGGTGGGAGGGTAGGAAAATAGGGGTAAAAGGGGTGGAAGTAAAGGGTGGGAGGGTGGGCAAATGGGCAATGTATAACCCAAAGAGCACAAAATGATGGCAAAAAGACCTCTTCCAATTATTGGAGAGTCACACCACCAAACTCAAGCACCACCACCACCAAAATGACCACCAAATGCATCACCAAGACCTCTACCTAGTGCTCTAATACCATGTAGAGAGTATATGCATGGAAGCAAAACGCAAAGAAGAGTGTACTCACAAACGAAAGATTGTGAGAGACTCAAAGTGAGTAGACCAAGAAATGATTAAACTCACATTGATTAGAAATGAGCTTGCTAAGAGCATGGAGTAGGCTCCTCAAACTTCTAACCAAGTACAAATGGGGGGAGGCCCTCCTTATATAGATTTGGGAGGGGCTCTCCAAAGTACATCTCATGTGGGATAATTCCCCTTAAAGGTGAATGAATACAATGGTGTCAAACAAAACTGACTCATTCTCAAACAAACTGACTCATTCTCATCACAAAGACTCGAGGCAGCCATAGCATAGCAATTTGATGCAAAAGAAGCACTATGAGAGCATGAACGAGTATCTTATGATAGAGGTTCACCTAATTCTCTATCTCAAAAAGTCTCCACTAGCCATTTTGGCATAAATTTTGCCTCCTCAATATCAGATCTCTCATCAACAAGTTCATCATGTAAATCTACATCAGAAATGGAATGATCTACATCATCACATGAACCTTGTAAAGGCTAAGAAGTTGCCTTATTAGGACCAGCACTAGATTGTCCACCTATAAACAGAAGAAACAAATTGTCATACATGTTTTTAGAGCTAATTGATGTCTCCTTAGTACATGAAAGTAATAGTTGAATAGCATCTTCCACAAAAACCAGATCACGACTAACAAAAATGCATTTAGTCTATGGATGATACAGATGATAGCCTTAGCTTTCAAAATTGTACCCAAAAAAAATACATTTCACTACTTTATCATCCAATTTCTTGTGTTGTTGTTCAGGCATTAATGCATATACGAGACAACCAAAAACACACAGGTGAGCAATAGATGGCTTGCAACCATGCCAAGCCTCATATGGAGTGATGGATTGCAATGCTTTAGTGGGACACTTGTTAAGTACACATGTTGCACACATAACAACCTCACACCAGAAACTATGTGGTAAAGCCTCACACTTGACCATACACCTTGCCATCTCCATGAGTGACATGTTCTTCCATTCATCAACTCCATTCTCTTGAGGTGTATATGGCATTGTACACTGATGTTTTATCCCACTTTCATCCAAAAATGCATTAAAATGAGAAGACATATATTCCCTCCCTCGATTAGAATGGAGGGTGTCCGTTTACATGTTGACATATTTTTAGCCAAAACAAGAAATTGTTTGAAGCACATAGTCACTTCAGACTTTGCTTTCAATGGATATACGCATGTATGCCAATCATCAATGAAAGTCATGAAGTTAAGATAGTTTCCAAAAGAGGGTTTCTGCATAAGACCACAGACATCACTGTAAACAAGCTGCAATTTCTGAGTAGCTCAAACTGAACCATCTTTTGGGAATGAGGAATGCTGCATTTTGCCCAAAACAGAACCTTTTTAGACATGTTTACCAGGTGCCTCAAGTTTGGGCAGAGAGGACACCATTTTAGGTTTCCATAAGCATGGCAAACTAGCAAAATTCAGATGACTAAAGCATGCATCCCAAAGCTTTGCATCTGACAAAGAATAACATGCCAGAATCAATAATGAAATTGCCATTTGTTAGATCACAAACTGGTAATATGTTTGGTTTTCCCCACTATCAAAGTACCAAACATCTGAGTCTACTACAAACATACATTTTTCATGAGAAGATGTGTCATAATTTCAAATTCTTCATTCTGCACAATATTAGCAGACTCTATTTTGGGTGTAAAGGCCTCTGCAACAACCATTCCAACCTCTTTCTTCCTGCCTGTTTAGTAGCCTGTTTTGGACAGCTCTTTATGAAATGATCATTCCCTTTAAAATATTTGCAAAACAATCTTTTCTTTTCTATTTTTTCTCCTCTTTTTCATCCTTCTTTGATTGTGTAGAATTAGCAAATTTTTGCTTACTAGTAGAAGAGTTCCATTTACCTTTGCTCTTTGGACTAGCCAGGAAAGCTTGATTTGCAACGCGCATAATGGACCTCTTCTGCCTAGAATGGTCTTCCTGCAATAGAACAAAGGCTAAATCCTCAAATGTTAAGGCATTTGGATCTCCTTTCATAATCAAACAAAGAGTAGAATCAAAACTCTAATTTGAATCGGGAGGACCATTTAGAATAGCCTACACAAGTGAGCTGTCTAGCAAGACTTCATCAGTAGAAATCAATTGCTCCTTCAAATCTTTGGTCTTTCTTAGAAAACTATCCATGGAATCTCCTTCATTCATGTGCTCACTCTCCATTCGTTTTTTAAGGTAAGCAAAGGGAGCCTCATTCCTTGTGTGATATAAAATGGTAAGTGTATCCCAAGCATCCTTAGCTATTTTGCAAGCGCAAATGTGAGGAATAATGGCACGTTTGATAGATAAGGCTATCAATCCATGTGCTTGAGCATCTTTGCCATCCTAAAAAATTTGCTTTGTAGTAGGTGCAATAGGAACGGCAACACAAACAAGAATATGAAGAATATCATCATCTTCAACACCATCTATATCACCTTTAACAATTGTGTTTGTAGGTGTAATATGAAGTTTTTCAACACCCTACACAATATTCCACAATCCTTTTGCAACCAATACATGACGCATTATATAAGCCCATAATGGTTAATTGGTACCATCCAACTTATCCTCAACAACCAACATACAGAATACATCACTGCTTTTAGCCATGGCCATTGACTAAAATGTCTTGATGCAAAAAAATGATTGTATCTCAAAAAGTTGAATAGACCTACCCTATCGAGTTCTACTAAACCTATAGAAGAATTTGAGATGATTATATTAGAAAACCAAAACCTGTATCTATCTTTGGAACAAAAAGACAAAATTTCCTGCATACGCATTATGATAGTGTGTTTAGAGCCCAAAACATGCTTAGATCGTGATTTTATACCACACAACAAGTTGTTTTGAACTCCTAATCACCCTGAGTATGCTCACCAAATTTTGTGCGATTTTAAGATTGTGACTAGAGGGGTGTTGATGACACCCTAGATGAAGTGGCGACCTGGTTAGATACCAATTATTGGAGTTTGAGGTCTCTAGAAGCATGCGAACAGTGCAAGGAAGAAGAAGCTTCTTGAAGCACAACACATGATACTAAATGTATTACCACTAGATGTACAAAGATAAGTAGCTCATTACGGTAATAGGTGTATATACAAGTTGGGGGAAAAAACCTTCTAAAGAAACAAAAAAGTACCCCAACGATCCTACTCTGTTCACACACATCACTATTTAAAAATATCAATAGTTTTGTATAGAAAGTGCATGAAAACAAAGCATGAAGGTTGAAAAAGGCATTATATGGTTTGAAGCAAGCACCATGTGCTTGGGATGAAAAGATACATGCCTACTTGATTGCACGTGTTTTTGAGAATAATGCAACTCAGAGCACCTTATATGTTAAGCCTACAGATGATGTACTTTTGATCATTTTTGTAAATATATCAACAACATGCAAATTAGCCTTAAATTCAGTAATTTGCTTCTTATGAGGACTAGTGAGCAGCACGTCAGTGATGTGTGTGAACACTCTAGGACCGCCAGGGCACTTTTTTCCCTCTTTAGGAGGTTTTCTCCCCATAGGTTGTATATATGCCTATTTCCCTAATGGGCTACTTATCTTTGTACATTCTAGTGGTAATACATTCAGTGTTGTGTGTTGTGCTCGAAGCTTCCTCTTCTTCCTTAATGTGTTGTTCGCGTGCTTCTGTAGACGTCTAACTCCAACAATTGGTATCAGAGCAGGTCACCGCTTCATCTAGGGCATCATCGACACCTCTCCAGTTGCAGTATCAAAATCGCAGGAATTTTTGTGAGCATACTCAGCATGTTTCCGAGATCAAAATAGCTTTGCTAGGTTGTGCTGAAATCGCGATCTGAGTTTGTTTCGGCCTCCGAATGCACTATCATAGCGCTTGTGCATCCTATCTTGTCTTTATATGCCAAAGGTATATACCAGTTTCGGTTCGCCAATATAAGCGTCTCAAAGTCTGCTATACATTTAGCAAAATACGTCTGTAGAGTTCTGTTCAACTTTTTGAGATACAATCAATTTTCTGCATCAAGGTATTTTATTCACCAGCCATGGCTGAAAGTAGTGATGTATTTTGTATGTTGGTTGTTGAGGATAAGTTGGATGCTACCAACTACCCATTGTGGGCTTATATGATGTGACATGTATTGGTTGCAAAAGGAGTGTGGAACATTGTGCAGGGTGTTCAAAAACTTCCTATCACACCTGCAACTGTTACAAGTACAAGTACTAAGTTGATGCAGAAGGTGTCGAAGATGATGATATTCTGCATATTCCTATTCGTGTTGTGGTTTCTATTGCACCTACTGTAGAGAAAATTTGTTGGGATGGTAGAGATGCCCAGGCACATGCATTGATAACTTTGTCTGTCAAACATGCCATCATTCCTCACTTAGTCTTGCAGAAGAGCTAAGGATGCTTGGAATACACTTACCACATTGTACCAAGCTAGGAATGATGCTCGTGTTGCTTACCTCCAAAAACAGTTGGAGAGTGAGCACATGAATGAAGGTGATTCTATGGACAATTTTCTAACAAAGATCAAAGCCTTGAAGGAACAATTGATTTCTGTTGATGAGGTTATACTAGATAGCTCACTTGTGTAGACCGTTCTGAATGGTCTTCCTGATTCATATCAGAGTTTTGCTTCTTCTCTTCTGTTGATGATGAAAGGAAATCCAAATGCCTTGTCATTTGAGGAGTTAGTCTACATCCTGTTGCAGGAAGATCAGGCCAGGCAGAACAGGTCCATTATGCGTGTTGCAGATCAAGCTTTCCTGGCTAGTCAAAAGGGTAAAGGAAAATGGAGCTCTTCAACTAATAAGCAAAAATCTGCTAATTCTACACAATCGAAGAGGGAAGACAAAGATGAAAAGAAATTAGAAAATCAGAAAATTGTCTTGCAATTACTGTAAAGGAAACGATCATATCATAAAGAACTGCCCAAAACTGGCTGCTAAAGAGGAAAAGAAGAAAGAGTTTGAAGTGGTTGTTGCAGAGGCCTCTACACCAAAAATAGAGTCTGCTAATCTTGTGCATGAAGAAGAATGGGTGTTTACTACTGTTTGTAGTTTTGACCCATCTTCTCATGAGGAGTGCATGTCTGCAGTAGACTCAAATGTTTAGTACTTTGAAAGTGGGGCGACCAAACATATTACCTTGCAGTGCAGTTTCTTCTCTTCACTCGAGCCAACCTTGACAAGGAATACTATTAGATGTGCCAACAACTCCTCTTATCCTGTTATGGGAGTTGGTAAGATCGTTTTGACTGTTGCGGATGGTAGTTATTTCACTTTGTCAGATGCTTTGTTTGTGCCAGGGATCAAGAAAAATATGTTCATGATTATTGCTTCTGGCATTTTATGTCATGGGTTGTATAAGCTCATAGACTATGAAAGATCTATAAATGATTCCATGTGTGTAGTACATGATTCTCAGGCTATGTTAGATGCAAAGCTTTGGCATGCACGCTTTGGTCATCTCAATTTTGCTAGTTTGCTATGCGTTCAGAAATCTGAAATGGTGTCCTCTTTGCCCAAACTTAAGGCACCTGGAAAACATGTTTGTGAAGGCTATATTTTGGGTAAAGTCCAACGTTCCTCCTTTCCAAAAGATGGTTCAACTTGGGCTACTTAGAAATTGCAGCTTGTACATAGTGATGTCTGTGGTCCTATGTAGACACCTTCTTTTGGAAATTATCTTTACTTCGTGACTTTCATTGATGATTTTTCTAGGCATGCATGGGTATATCCATTGAAGGCAAAGTCCAAAGTGTTCATGTGCTTCAAATAGTTTTTGGTTTTGGCTCAAAATCTATGAGCATGTAAAATGTGCACCCTCCATTCTAATCGTGGGGGAATATAGGTCTTCTAATTTTAATGCATTTTAGGCTGAATGTGGGATAAAAAACTAGTGTACAGTGACATATACACCTCAATAGAATGGATTTGCTAAACAAAAGAACAGGTCACTCATGGAGATGGCAAGTTGTATGGTCAAGAGTCAGGCTTTACCACATAGTTTCTGGCTTGAGGTTGTCATGTGTGTAGCATATGCACTTAATAGGTGTCCCACTAAAGCGTTGTAGTCTATCGCTCCATATGAGGCTTGGCATGATTGCAAGCCATCTATTGTTCATCTACGTGTTTTTGGTTGTTTGGCATATGCCTTAGTGCCAGAACAACATCGTAGAAAATTAGATGATAAAGCAATAAAATGTATTTTTGTTGGGTACACTTCTAAAAGTAAATGATATCGTCTATATCATCCACATAATAAACGCATTGTGGTTAGCTGTGATGTTGTTTTTGTGGAAGATGCTATTCAGCCATTGCTTTCATGTACTAAGTAGACATCTGTTAGCTCCAAAGACATGTATGGTACTTACGGTTGCCTCTTTTTACAGGTGGACAGTCTAGTGCTGGTCCTAATGAGGAAACTTCTTAGCCTTTGCAAGTTTCATGTGATGATGCATATCATCCCCATTCTGATGCAGATTTACATGAGGAACTTTTTGATGAGAGAGTTGATATTGAGGAGGCAAAAACTATGAAAAAATGGCTGGTGTAGACTTTGCGTGACAACAAATTAGATGCAGCTCTATCATATTGCACTCGATTAGGCTCTCATAGTGCCTCTTTTGCATTAGATTGCTACGCTATGGCTGCCTCTAGTCTCTGTGATGAGAACGAGCTTCTTTCATTTGAGGAAGCACAAAATTCAAGAAATTGGATGGTTGCTATGCAATGTGAATATGATGCTATAATGAAGAACAGTAGTTGGTCTTTATGTGACTTGTCTCTTGGCAAGAAGGCCATTGGCACTAACTGGGTTTAAAAGATAAAGTGTAAGCCTGATGGAATAGTTGACAGGTATAAGGCTAGGCTTGTTGAAAAGGGTTATGCATAGGAAAGAGGCATTGATTTTGATGAGACCTTTGCACCTACATGCCATATGACTACTGTTTGGAGCATATGTGCACTTGCAGCCCAACATGATTAGAATGTACATCAGTTGGACATTAAAACTTCTTTTTTGAATGTTGACTTGCATGAAGAACTATATGTTTTTTAGCCCCATGGCTTTGTGCAAAAAGGGCATGAAAACCATGTGTGCAGGTTAAAGAAGGCATTATATGGTTCAAATCAAGCACCACGTGCTCGGTATGAGAAGATACATGCCTATCTGATTGCACATGGTTTTGAGAACAGTCCAATTGAAAGCACCTTATATGTTAGGTGTGGTCATAATGTGCTTCTGATCATTGTTGTCTATGTTGATGACATGTTGCTCACTGGTCCTATTGAGAAGCATATTGGTGATTTTAAGGCTGATTTTCATGCCTCATTTGAGATGTCTGATTTGGGGCATTTGCATCACTATTTGGGCATTCATTTTATGCAAATTGATGGTGGAATGGCTTTGTGTCAACCAAATATATTGTCACATTATTGCAGTGTTTTGGCCTTGAAGACTGTAAGCCTATTGCCACTCCTATGGAGAGAGGTTTAGGACTGAGTCTTCATGATGTTGGAGATGCATTTGATGCTATCCTCTATCAGCAGGCTATTGGATGCATGATTTACTTACACATTACTTGGCCAGATATTTAGTTTGTTGTCTCACAGATGAGCAGGTTTATGCATTGCCGAAGTGTTAAGCATTGGCAGGTAGTTAAGCGTATATTTTGCTGCTTGAGTAGTACTCAGGTACTTAGGCTATTTTATCCCAAGGGGGGATCACTACTGCCAGATTTGCATGCTTTTTTTGATTCAAACTAGGTTGTTTGTTATGACACTTGTGTGTCCATTAATGTCTTTTTCTTCATGCCTTGTAGCTAATGTATATCTTGGTTAAGCAAGAAGCAGCCTACTATGGCCACTTCGAGTTGTGAGGCTGAGTATAGGGCAGCTTTCATAGCAACTGTTGAGTGTGTGTGGCTCAAACGCCTTATGGTGGATTTGGGTGTTGGTCAGTCTTCTGCCACCACCATCTTCACTCACAGTCAGAGCGCATTGGTAGTTGCGAGGAACCCTCTGTTCCATGCTCGTACTAAGCACATTGAGGTGCATTATCATTATGTCAGGGAAAGGTTCTCTATTGGGGAGATCAGCTTGGCATATGTGCCCACACAAGAGAACATTGGAGACCTTTTCACGAAGACTCTGCCTAGGGAGAAGTATGAAGCTTTCCACAAAGGTTTGCGCTTACTTCCTGTTGTGGAGTGATTTCCACATAGCTTAGCACTTCCTTATATATGAGTGCTAGCTACTTGTTCATTGCATCAATCCCAGGGGGGATTTGTTGATATATTTTGGTAGTGCTGTGTGTGAACACTCTAGGACCACCGGGGCATCCCATTTAAGGAGGTTTTTTGCCCCAGCTTGTATATATGCCTATTGCCCTAATGGGCTACTTATCTTTGTACATTCTAGTGGTAATACATTCAGTATTGTGTGTTGTGCTCCAAGCTTCTTCTTCTTCCTTGTGCTATTCGTGTGCTTTCGCAGACGTCTAACTCCAACACATGCCTCTTTTGAGATGTAAGGTTAGGGCATCTGCATCATTATTTGGGCATTTATTTTCTAAAAGTTGATGAGGGAATAGCTTTGTTTCATGAAACAAAATATATTGACACATTATTATAGCATTTTGGCCTTGAAGATTGTAAACCTATTCCCACTCCTATGGAAACAAGTTTGCAGTTGAGCCCTTATGATGTTGGAGATGCATTCAATGTTGTTCTCTATCAGCAAGTTGGTGAATGCTTGATTTACTTATAAATAACTTGGCCTAATAATTAGTTTGATGCCTCTCACATGAGCAGGTTTATGCATTGTCTAGGTATCAAGCATTGGCAAGCGGTTAAACACATCTTTTGCTACTTGACTGGCACTCAGATACTTGGATTGTTTTATCCCATGGGGGATCACTACTACCATATTTACATGCTTTTTTTGACTCTAACTCAACCAGTTGCTATGATATCTATGTGTTCCCCAATGATTTTTGCGTCATGCTTGGTAGCTCATGCATATCTTGGTTGAGCAAGAAGTAGCCTACTATGGCCACTTCTAATTGTGAGGCTTAGTATAGGGTAGCTTTCACAGCAATTCTTGAGTGTGTGTGTGGCATTTTGATAGGAATTGGTGGTTATAATCTTAATTCTATCACCTCTTCCCTATAAGAAGATGGATGCTTGTATTGTAGTATTCGAGAGTATCCCTCTCTAGATGGAGAGATTCTTTCTTGAAATTATAGTCACCATATAGATTGTCGATGGGTTTCTCTATAGTAGCCTTATGGCTCATACCGTATCATCGCCTAATTAATAAAAATTTTCCTTTCTTGTTTGCTAAAAAATTTCACACAAATCAAGAGATTGAAATGAATAAATTTTTCTATAAAAGTATTGTATATCTATATTAAGTTATTGAACTTTACATTGCAAGTAAGGATAGAGTGTTGGCCATTACAAAGGCCTTTGGTCAAAAAAGCGATGTAGGAGATAGGAAGATAATATACGTAGTGTTATGTCCATGTGTAGAATAGGCACCAAAGTAGAAGGGGGTTAGCTAGATAGGATTTTTGGAATACTCCTTTGAGAATCTAGAAAAATGGATCACATTAGTTTTTTCATGTATAACAAACAATATTTTAACAAAACACAAGCTTCAAGAGCTTGTTTATTTTAGATTGAAGAGCTTAGATGCCTCTAGGTGAATATGGAACTCTATCACCTCTACAATGTTGGCAATCGTGGCTTTTTTAAGGAAATGTAATGTACAGGCATCCAAATTTGGTCCTACATTATCCATTTCCATGGGCTGAAGGAGAGGAGCACTAGATGATTGATCTTCTATCTTCATCCACATAGAAGGTGGACATGCTGAAAAATTAAGCAAAAGATAACTTGAGAAGTTATTTTATTCACTCATATCCATTGGATTCCAAAGACACATCCACTTGATAGATAAATAGAACCTACAAAATAATTGGATTAAGTAACTATAGAAACTAGTTTAATTAAACTCATATAAACCTATAGCAACCCACCTTCCCATAAGGTGTTGAGCATCTTCTTTGAACAAGAGTAATCCATTGTGAGAATCGCTCCACTGCAAGAGAAAGAAACAAAAAGAAATGCTAAATGAAAGCTGGATGTCAAACATACATGAAAATCTATGTAAATACTCAGAAGGATACACTTGAAGGTGCTCATAACCTTTCAAAATTTGCATGCAAAACAATTGTTGAAAATATTTTTTATCATTAAAATGAAAGATGATACACATATTCCTAATCCGGATCTTTTTTATGATGAAAATGCAAGGATGCATGGATCCATGTAAGGGATACAATATATTTAGAGAAGTTTAAAATATATATATGTATACAAGAATGCATCCAAGAAAACCCCAACCAACTACAACATCATGGTAGTCAACAATAAGATTACCTAGTAGATCAGCTCCTTGAATTAATGCAATGACATCCCCACTAATGTCATCAATTCAAATAGTGGGTATTGAACTAACAATGAAACTATGCTCAGACACCCGCCCCACAATACATAGACATCAAGCAGTTCTACAAACTGAGTTTCAATCAGTTTAGAAGTGATGGGAAAACTCAACCATAATTTAGTATGGTTTATAAAAGTGTAAAACGGTTACATAAGTCTTAGTGTATATAGACAAAAAATTACAAGATCCACTAATGGTGAAAAATCGTATTACAGTAACTGTCCAAATGATGACCATGGGAAAGTTTATATACAAATAGAAAGGGAACGTCTAATTCAACAATAAGAAACCAATGGATGATGAAGTTAAAGATATTGTCAAAACATCAAAGGAGTACAAAGAATTAAAACAAAAGTTTTGATTTTGGAGGAAACTATGCTATGTCACTATGTGTGCTCTATTGCCTTCAAGATCCTTGCACTTCATTTGCATCTCCTTCCTCTTCCTCAATTGTTTTCCTTCCTACAAAATCTGAAGTTTTTTTTTAATCAAAAGGAAGTTTGGCCTTGTCCTAGTCTCCTGGACTTAAATTAAAGAAAAAGAAAGAACAAGTTACAAGTGAATGGGACTAGTGCCTTGGGATTCCCTGAATCCCACAAAGCACGGGTAGAACTTGTGGGTCTAGAGAGTGTTACAAAGGAGGTTAACAACCATCCCATCTCCCTCATGTGGGGCCCACTTGGGATTAATCTTGTTGTCCTCAAAGAGAAACACTTTATGATACCTAAAAGGTGACCTCTTATAGTTGGAGATTCTTTTGCCAAGGAGGAATAAAGACTTCTCAATCGACCACTCTTTAGGAGCATGTCCAAAATTGCTGGCACACCACTCCCTCCAAATCTTCTAGAGGATTTCCCCTCTTATAGCATTCCATAGTGCCGCTAAGGAGCCGATTGCTCACCTATTAGTGCTTGCTTCTAGGTGATTTGTGTCTCTCGCCTCAAAATATTTCCAAGGGTCCACCAAAGCATGAACGACTTGGAGCAAGTGAAGAAGATGTGACCCAGATCCTCGATGTTGTGGCACCATCGCTTGCACCACGTTAGAGCTCCACAAATTTTGTTAGCCTTTTGGTTGTTCCAGATACTACAGTGGAGAATTATCCACATGAGAATCGATTTTCTGATCTCGATGAGGGGATGCCAGATAGACATGAACTTCAAATCCCAACACATCCTTGTCCAAGTCAGGAACCACTTCTTATTAAGCATGATATGATAATCCGTTCTTAAAATATTATTAAAAATTAAAATATTAATTGATTGGAATAAGTTTGAATAATTTATGAAAATTTTGACTAATTTATGAAAATTTTGACTAATGTTTGATTTTAATTATTGCAGGACAAGAAGTTTGAAGATTGGTACAAAGATGGGAAGTCTTTGTTTAGGTGTTTTCTAATGAAGTTGTGGGTATAGATTAAAAATCAAGGGTTAATGGGTTTATCTAAGTTTTGAAAGATAATTCAAGGGTATTCAAGGGTTAAATGTAGGTTTTGATCATGTTTTATAGGGTTCAAGCTTAATTTCAAGGTTAATTAAGGGTTATGGAAGGTTAGAAGATTAGTTTATGGGTTAGTTGGGCTTAAAAAACATGGTTTGAAGTTAGTTTAAGGATAAACCTATGGTTGAAAGGTTAATTAAGTAGTTTTAGTCACTAAATGAGTTTATAAATAGGATAAATATATTAAATGAAACCTTAGCAAATATTTTAATTATAAATGGTTAATTAAATATGTTAATTATTATTTGTCATTTTTTAACACTAAGGTTATGGATACAATTAAATTTATTTATGGGTTTAATTTAATTTATTCTAAAGGGTTGTATTTACTCTAAAGTGATTAAATAGATAAAAAGGAATTGAAGGGTTGTATTTATTAAATTCTAAATGGTTGGCCAAGAGAATATTTTTTTTTGTAAAGGTTGAGTGTATTTTTTGGAAAATCAACTAGGAGAAAATCCCACACCTAATTTCTAGTTGAGTGATGTTGAGTTGAAGAGGAGTAAATGTAGGCCGCATGGATCAGTTATCTTAGGGAAAATGTGGGCTATGGTGGGCTACTCTCATCTATATAAAGAGGGGAGTCTTATTCACAAGCTCATGTGATTTTTCAGGTACTCCATTTTCTCTATGCTCTAGACTATAGTTATTTGTGCACTCATTTCTATGACTGTCCTTCTGGCAGGAGGAGAGAGAAGTCCATCTCTCTTACTTTTTTCATTCATTCAATGTGAAGCAACTTTTTTTGCTTTGGAATTCAGACTGCACAGAGAAAAGAAGTAGAGGACGTTGGATTTTTTATTCCTTTCATTCATATTGCTCTTCTTTTTCCTTTTCCCTTCCATTTTTTTTTCCTTTTCCTTTCTTCCCTCTCCTTTCTTTAATGCTTCTTCTTTCCCTTCATTATTCCCTCTTTCATTTTTTTTCTCTTTTCTCCCTCTCCCTCTCTTCTCTACGAGCGACGCAGCAGTGTTGCGCACGCAGCAGAGATAGAGAGAGAGAGAGAGAGGGAGAGAGAAAGAATTGATTTTTTTATTATTTTATTTTGTTGTTTTGTTAAAAAACAACCTTTCCCTTTTTCCTCCCTACAGCCAGCCGGCAGACTCGACCAGCGCAGAGAAAGAGACAAACAGAGAGAGAGAGAGAGAGAGAGAGAGAGAGAGAGAGAATGAGAGAGTTTTTTTCTTTTTTATTTTCTTTATTTTATATTAGAAATCTTATTTCTTCTTTATGTTTATATAATAAGATTTAATATGTTTTATTTTCGTAATTAATATAAATATTATTTATTAATTATATATTAAAAAATATATAATATAAATATTATTTATAAATGTTTATGTTTATATATATGTGTGTGAATGTATATGTATTTATTTATGAATGTGTGTGAATGTATATTTGTATGTGAATATATATGTCTTAATATATGTATATATTTTAATATATGTATATGTTTTAATATATGTATATGTTTTAATATATGTATATGTATTTATGTATGTATGTGTATGTATGTGTGAAAGTGTTTTATCTTAGGATCAATTACATTTTAATGTTAATATGGCATGCATATGCATTGAGTATGTTTGTTTGAGATGAATGACATGAATGGTTAATGATTTTATTATGAAGGGTATGTGTGTATGTTTATTTAACTAAATTGTTTACATGTATATGATTTGAATTCCTAAACCTTTTTTATGAGTTTCAGGTTACCAAAAGGAGGGTCCATTTAGCCATTAACCCATATCTTTCTCAAAAGATTTCATCATATTATCTAAACTTCTCCTTATTCATTCATTTATCCTTTCCTTTCTTATCCATTAGCCAAGCTTCTTCAACCCTTAGCTTGATAGAAACTTATTAGAAATGCATTAGATTTAATAAATGTTTGTATCTGTGTTAGATGTTAGTGCAAGAACCCATGTTAAATGTTAATGCATGTACCCATGTTAATGATAAATGTTAGGCATGATTAGTGAATATTAGGTAATGCATGTTAGATGTTAGTTAATGTATGCATGTTAGATGTTAGGTAATGCATGTTAGATGTTAGGTAATGCATGTTAGATATTAGTTAATGTATGCATGTTAGAAGTTAGGTAGTGCATGTTAGATGTTAGGAAGTGCATGTAAATGTTAGTGTATGTCATGTAAGCATGTTCATTTATGCATGTGCATGTATGCATGTGAGTTATGTTAGTGCAATTTATGTATGCATGTTCATTTATGCATGTGCATTTATGCATAAGAGTTATGTTAGTGCATGTTATGTATGCATGCTCATATATATATGTTAGTACATGTAAATTCATGATAGGAATGGTATGCATTTATGTTAGTGCATGGTATATATACATGTCATATATGTTTGCATGATCATGTATGCATGTTCATTTATGCATGTGCATGTATGCATGTGAGTTATGTTAGTGCAATTTATGTATGCATGTTCATTTATGCATGTGCATGTATGTATAAGAGCTATGTTAGTGCATGTTATGTATGCATGTTCATTTATGCATATGCATGTATGCATGTGAGTTTTGTTAGTGTAATTTATGTTTGCATGTTCATGTATGCATGTTCATTTATGCATGTGCATGTATGCATGTGAGTTATGTTAGTGTAATTTATATTTGCATGTTCATGCATGTATGTATGCATGTATGTATGCATGTCATGTCATGTATGCATGTTCATTTATGTTAGTGTATGTTATGTCATGCATGTATGTTAGTATGCATGTATGCATGTGATGTATGTTAGCATATGTAATATGTATGAATATGTATAAGTGTATGAAGCTATGTATATATATGAATTATAAGATGTATGTTTAAACTAATGTATGAATGAAAAATTTTATTGCAATGTGTAATATTAAAATAAATGTATGTATTTATGATATATATGAATTAGAAAAGTTAACTATCTTATATCAAAATAAGTTTTTTAAATATGTTAAAGTTTTAAATGAGTGTTTGATCTTTTATAAAAGCATACTTATATTTGTCATGTGATTTTTTAGATGACATGCAACCCTGTTGAAGACGAACTGAAGATTTGAAGTGTGGAAAGAATTTACTTAGCTGAAAACTATTGTTTAGTTTGTATAGGATATCTTTTTTATAAACAGTATCTTATATCTTTGTATAGGAAATCTATCATTAATCTATTTTCATTTCATTTTTACCTCCATTACATTTGAATTATTATTTCCTAGACCAGTTGATGTTTATAAAACTCTAAATACACAAAGATAAAGTAGTTAGTGAGGAATTAATCTTACCATCCTATTTACACGCAGTGGAAAGATATAGAAACCCTTTGCCCTACGGACCTTAGAGAAAAAAAATACTTGCTCTGCATAGTCACCTTGTGTGCACCGTTAGCGAGACGATTGAATTGATCCACCAGTGGTGATGAATCGCTCCTGCATTTGAACCCGACGTGAAACTCTACGGACTTGAGCAACTCAAGTGAATGCTTGGAGACAAAGGACTATGAGGTATCACTTTTGATCCATACATATTTTCGTTTCATTCATTGAAAGATGGCTTTTTTTGCAGAAGTCCTGTATGACATTGAATCATGCTAAGGATCCTTTACACTTGAACCTAGGTAGAGGTGGAATGATAAAATATTTTGAGCAAAAACAAGTCCGATCAAGGTCAAACAAACAAGTTAGAAAAGACTGGAGAGCTAAACAAGATAATAACATAAAATTTAGTGCTCAAGACATTAGCATTCAATCATTTAAAGATATTATAAATAATCAGGCAAAAATGGATAACCCACAAGTTGAAGAGATGGTCCAAGATAGTCAGCCAAATGAGAAACAAGATAATAAGCAATTAGAGTATGAAGGAACAACTTACGAGAAAATAGAAAAATATGAAAATTTACATATTATTTCAATTGATCGAGATGAGAAAATTGAAAAGATGAAAGGACAAGTGAATCCTGATATTAGTAATCAAACTAATAATCAAGGTGAAATTGAGAAAATTAAACAAGTGAGTAATGCAAATGAGGATACAAATAATGAGAAAAATCTTAATGAAAAAGAACAAGAAGTTTTTGAAAACATTATCAATCAAATTATACAAAATAAGAAGAAATCATAAAAAATCGTTAAAAGAAAAAATGAGTTATCTATGCAAGAAATTTTTGATATCTTGTATTAAAATTATAAATACCTACTAATGTGTTTTGAATAGTTGTTTTAACAAAACAGGTATAAGAAGCCAAATTGATAAGATAATATGATCAAGTTTACAAATGTTTATGAATGTTTTCCATCCATGATGCATAGAAGTTTATGAATGTTTTCCATGCATGAAAAATAGAAGTTATGAAAGTTTCTCGTAAGAAGGTATTTTTATGGGAGTATCCTCATAAGAAGTTATGATCATCAGTATCCTCATAAGCTTCTCCCTTGAAGGTAGGGAGCTTGATATTGTGTCTGGAGAGTAAATGAGAGAGATCCTCCATTTGCACTTTGTGTTTCCTCTGACGTATATGAGGAGAAGTCTAATGTTATCCTATGGTTTTCTTTTGACAGTGGAGTTGTACCCAAATCAATGCATAAATTCAAAGGAGGTAGAGGGGATGTTGGTTCACTACTCAAAGATAAAGCTGACTTTTTTAAGGCTCCTTCGTACACAAAGAGGCTCCTTATTTGCTCGCGTATGGGTCATGTACCTACTTGCAAGATGTAATAGGGAAAAAAATTATGAAAAAGGACTATTTACTATGCTCAGGTCCTCTCACAGAAATGCAAGTGTCCCACCTTGCATGCCAAACTGTAAAGGAGGTACTGGGGTATCTAGTTTTAGCAGGAGACGACAATATGCACTTCCAGTACATGGAGGTTCTCCTAAGGGAAATATACCCATTAATAATTCTGTGAGCAGGCAAGTCTCAATAGTTGCACAGTAATGTAGACACTCAAAAATAAGATTAATGACAAATTACAATTGTGAAGGATGGAACCGCTCCTTATTCCGAACATATGATTACAATCTAGGCAAAAGAAATGCTTCAAAATTTGATGCTTGTGCTAACATACCAACCCAGAACTAAAAGAATCAATACAAGATATTCGTCCGATCAAGTGAACACAAGTAGATGAAGACTTGCACTGATCTATACACAGATATGAAGACTTGCTCTATGGGAAAGAGCACAGAAATACCACTAGCGCACATTGAATGACAAAACCAAGCCACTTCTTCACACTAAAGTGCTATTAGCCCTCCCTTGGGAAGCCCACACTCTGTATCCTCACCACAGAGTGACTTCCTACAGTAGGCTTGTTGCCACAGAGTGCAAAGAGCGGACCAAAAGAGATGCCAAAAATAAGTCCCGTATGTCTATGTGTGGATCCCTAATGAGTACTAGTCCATTGCTTTTGTAGGCTCCAATAGGCTAAGAGGGCCTTGCCAATTTCCCACGTTCACTGAATATGCGCCGATTGATTGCCCCAAAATTAGAGGGGTAGATCAAATATGGTACTGACCACCAGTTTTAAATTGGATCCTCAAAAATAGGCAGTCGTCACCAATGGTTAGCGGCAACAGTCATTTATCTGCTTACACTTTTACCACTTTTGCATGCAAACTAAGATCCTCATTATGTGCTGCCCGTGATATTGTAACGATCCTCAGAAGCACATCCTTCACATAATTATTGTAGTAGTTTTTGACCATCTAACCATGAAAGAGATCTTCTGCTGATGTCACAAAGGCTCCAGCATCATCTTTTGCCTATTTTACATAGTGAGTGGTGGAAAGGAGTGAGTGGTGTGGGTAGAGTGGGGAGTGGTGGGAGGTGTGGGGGGTGGAGTGCAGGGTGGAGTTGGGGTTGGATTTGAGGGTGGGTGGAGTGGAGGGAGTTTGCAGATCAATAATTGCAATGATCTATCCCCATCACGATGAAATTTCAAAAGATTCCCCGGGCCAATTGGCCAAAGTGGTAAACTCGTTGAATTCATGAGCATAGCACGTGTGTGGCCCATAACATCTAAGGTCATCACAAGCAATCACTTTCACCAGGTCTACCTGCAAATTTTCATTATCCTTCTTGAATGTAGCATTTTCGAGAAGAAATGTCCACATGTTGTCATAGAATCTGTATGTATGCAAACGTCCCTTAAAAGACACCGCAGACTAAATCTTTGTTTGCAAGGCTTCATTCATGGATTTTTCTAATTGAATGAGGACTTTGACAGCAAGGAGGGGAGTAATTGAACCATTAATCACTAGCTCATCTCGCGAGTCCGTCAAGCTTGTGCCAATGCTCTTTTTTCCGTATAGCTTGCAGTTCGACTCCATCAAGGAGGTGGAGGAGATGGAGGATGTGGAGGGGAGGGAGGAGGTGGAGGTGGAGGTGGAGGGGGAGGGGGAGGGGGAGATGGAGGAGGCGGAGGTGGAGGTGGAGGTGGAGGGGGATGAAGGAGAAGGGGATAGAGGAGGGGAAGGGGATGGAGGAGGCAGAGGTGGAGGGGATGGAGGAGTGGGAGATGGTGGTGGAGGTGGAGGATAGGGGGAGGAGTGTGGGGGTTTGGGGGAAAAGATGAGAGGCTCGCGGGGGGGTGGCTATGAGGAGGGGATGGAGGAGGGGGAGGGGATGGAGGAGGTGGAGGTGGAGGGGATGGACGAGTGGGAGATGGTGGTGGAGGTAGAGGAGAGGGGGAGGAGTGTGGGGGCTGTGGGGGAAAAGATGAGGGGCTCGCGCGGGTGTGGCTGTGAGGAGGGGATGGAGGAGGGGGAGGGGATGGAGAAGGGGGAGGGGATGGAGGAGGCGAAGTGGAGGGGATGGAGGAGTGGGAGATGGTGGTGGAGGTGGAGGAGAGGGGGAGGAGTGTGGGGGCTACGGGGGAAATAGGAGGGGGTGGACGGGCGGGGTGGCTACGGGGGTGGTGGGGGGAAGTAGGAGGGGGTGGTGGGGAAGGGATGGCGGGAGCTGCGCAGAGAGAGAGAGAGAGAGAGAGAGAGAGAGAGAGAGAGAGAGAGAGAGAGAGAGAGAGAGAGAGAGAGAGAGAGAGAGAGAGAGAGAGAGAGAGAGAGAGAGAGAGAGAGAGAGAGAGAGAGAGAGAGAGAGAGAGAGAGAGAGTTGGTGGGGGGAGTGGGGGGAGTGGGCTGAGGGGGCCGTGGGGAGAAAGATGAGGGGGCTATGGGGGGAGTGAGGATGGGGGCTGCGGGGGAGGGGGAGAGAGAGGCAGAGGGGGAGAGAGAGAGAGAGAGAGAGAGAGAGAGAGAGAGAGAGAGAGAGAGAGAGAGAGAGAGAGGGAGAGAGAGAGAGAGAGAGAGAGAGAGAGAGAGACTTCTAGATATTCGAGAGGGTCTTACGTGCTATACCATTCCAAAATGTTGAGGAACATCTAATGGCTTCAGCAAATAAAGCTTACTTCTAGTTGATTTGTCCCTACAACAACATGATTCTTCCAAGGGCCCCCGAGAACGACATTGATTTGGTCATGATGAAGAAAAACAAAGAAGATGCATTATGTGCAATCATTATGATTCTAAGCAATTCTATGATTCTTATAGTTGAGCAAGTACTAAGTTGCAGCCTCCTTCTCTAATATTGGTGCATCAATATGAGATGAAGGATCATGCGTTATCATAAAACCTTGAGAATCAAAGATTAAACAAGAATGCGTTTGAACAATTTATCAAGAAAGGGAAGCATTCCGAACATCAACTAGTTGTTGTTGGTTTTGTGATAACATCCGCGAGTTCAAGATGATTCCAAATTGTTCTTATAAAATGCCCTGTAGTAGTGACACTCTCATTACTCATGCTAGATCCATAATTCCCACTTTTGAAGGGCTATATGCAATGTCGTTCGAAGGTTAAATGAATTTTGAGAATCATGAACGGTTAAGTGAAACTGCATTCTTAATTAATGCAAAGGGATGTTTCTTTTTATTACCTCAAGGGAAAAGTTAGGGCAGAATATATTCGCTAGAAGCTGTTATTGCTTTGAGAGGAAGGTTCATGCTTTCAAGGATTGCAGAAGGAAGTGAGCTAAGGAGAAGAATGATAAAATGATATTCAATAAAAAAAGTAAGAAATAAACAAACAGCACAAAGCTTCAATTGTGGGTTGCCAAAGAGGAGGTATGTACATTTACTCATGCTCATGTTCCAGCAACAAGGAGCGATATAGTTCCTTGATGCTTCTCTATAAGCAACCAATCAATGTAGTGAAGCGAAACAGCTGAGAATTTCCAACCAAAAGGACTAGGACCTTCTCCTTTGTTGCTACTAGTGATGTTGAGTCTTGTTTTTTGTAATGTTTTGTATGTTCACACACACAGATACATACATACACACACACACACACACACACACACACACACATATATATATATATATATATATATATATATATATATATATATATATATATATATATAAGTTTCATCCATAAGAAAACGTGGTCTTGAAGGATGGTGCCAAAAGTTTGGATGGAAAAAGAGCTATTGAAAGAAAAAGAATGCATGGAAAAAACGTATATGAGAGGGATAAAAATGGACTTTTACAAATTCTTATGGGCATCTCATTATCTTTGCACTTAATTAAGAGAAAAGCATGTTGCATCATGTCAAGCTTCTTAGAGTTTGAGGTCTACAAAAGCACTCAAATAGCACAAGGAAGAAGAAGAAGCTTAAAGCTCAACACACAATATTGAATGTAGTACCAAGCAAATATACAAATACAATCAATCCATTAGGATAATAGGCATATATACAAGACTGAGGCTAAAATCTTCTAAAGAGGGAAAAAAGTGCCCTTCCAATGCTAGTATATTCACACACATCACTACCAAAATATATCAACAAATCCCCCCCTAGGCATGATGCAATGAACAAGGAGCTAGCACTTATGTATAAGGAAGTGCCAAGCAATTTGAAATCAATCCACAAAGTGAAGTAAGCCCAAATCTTTCTGAAAACCTTTAAATTCTCCCTAGGTAGAGCCTTTGTTGAAAAGTTTGCAATGTTGTCCTATGTGGGCACATATGGCAAATTGATCTCTCTAATGCAGAACCTCTCCCTGGCATAATGATAGTGCATCCCAATGTGCTTAATGGAGCATCAAACACAACGTTCCTGGCAACTACCAATAGGCTCTAATTGGCAATAAAGATGGGGGTGGTAGAAGACTAACCAATAGCTAGATCAGCTATAAGGCTCTGAGCCATCCATACTCAACAATCATTTTGAAAGCTACCCTATAGTCAACCTCACAACTAGAAGTGGGCACAATAGGATGCTTCTTGCTCAACCAAAATATGCATTTACTACCAAGCATTAAGTGAAAATCACTGGTGGACACAGGAGTGTCATACAACTAGCCCATTTAGAGTAAAAAAAAGCATTAAAATCTAGGAGTATTGATCCCCCATTGGGATAAAACATTCCAAGTAGTCGAGTACCACTGAAATAGCAAAAAATGCACTTCACCTCTTGCCAATTCTTGACAATTGGGAAATGCATAAACCTTCTCATTTCTTAGACAAAAAAGTGAATATCAAGCCTAAATGTGCATATGTTAATCAAGCATCCACGTCCTGATAGAAAACAACATCAAATGCATCTCCAACATCATGACGACTCAACCATAAACATTTTTCCATAGGTGTGGCAATAGTTTTGTAGTATTCAAGGCCAAAACACTACAATAATTTTTCAATATATTATGTTCGACACAAAGCTGTTTTGCCATCAACTTGCATAAACTGAATGCCTAAATAATGATGCAAATGCCCCAAATTTGACATCTCAAATGAGGCATGCAAATGAGCCTTAAAACTAGCAATATGCTTCTCATTAGGACTAGTGAGTAGCATGTTAGCAACATAGACATAAATGATGAGAAGTACATCATTAGCATGCTTAACATATAAGGAACTTTTGGTTTGACTGTTCTCCAAACCATGTGCAATCAAGTAGGCATGTATCTTTTCATGCCAAGCACATGGTGCTTGCTTCAAACCATATAATGCTTTTGCCTATGCACTTTGTTTTCATGTCCACAAAAGCAGAGGGCTAAAAAACATACACTCTCTCATGCAAGTCACCATTTAGAAATGCAATTTAATTTCCAAATGATGTACATTCCAACCATGATTAGTTGCAAGTACATAGATGCTATGAACAGTAGTCATTCGGCATGTGGGAGAAAAGTTCTCATCACAATCAATGCCTCTTTCTTAAGCATAACCTTTTGCAGTAAGCCTAGCCTTATAGATGCCAACTGTTCCATCAAGCTTACGCTTGATCTTGTACACCCACTTAGTGCGAATAGCCTTCTTTTTAGGTGGCAGGTCTCATAAAGGCCAGGTACCATTCTTCATAATAGAATCATATTCTAATTGCATAGAAACCATCCAATTTAGTGAATTTTATGCTTCATTAAAAAAAAACACGATCATTCTCACCAAAAAGACTAAAGGTAGCCATAGCATAGCAATATGATGCAAAAGAATCACTATGAGATTCTGAAGGAGTACAATATGACATAGATGCATCTATCTTCCTATCTTGCAAAATTTGCACTAGTCATTTGGGCATATTTTTTGCCTCCTCTATGTCAGCTCTCTCATCAATAAGTGCATCATGTAAATCTGCATAAAAAATGGAATGATCTACATCATGATGTGGAACCTATGAAGGTTGAGAAATGGCATCGTTCTCCTGGTTATTAAGACCCAAACAAGGTAATTATGTATGCAAATTGAACAAAGCTTTGTATGGATTGAAGCAGGCACCTAGGGCATGGAACCATAGGTTGACTACATACCTTCAAGGTCAAGGATTCATCATGAGAAAAGCAGGTACTTCTCTATTTGTCAATAGAAGTAATTCAGAGGTGATATACCTATGTGTGTATGTTGATGATATCATATTTACAGGTAATGATTCCAATGGCATCAAACACATCAAGAATCAAATGATGTAGGAGTTCAAAATCAGTGATCTAGGATCACCTAAGTATTTCCTTGGATCTGAGTTAGTCTTTACAAATTTTAGAATTTACATTACTCAAAGAAGTATATGGAGGATATGTTGAAGAAGTTTCACTTGGAGGATGCTAAGATAGCAAGCACTCCTATGGAGGTAAACCAAAAGTTAAGTGCTCATGAAGATGATGTGCTTGACAATATTGCAGGATACCAAAGCATAGTTGGAAGCCTAAACTATGCTACATTGACAAGGATTAACATTGCTTATGGAGTAAGTGTCTTAAGTGATTATTGAAGATCTTTTGGAGTGGCTAAGTAGCTTACGTATTAGTGCACTTAGATCACTATCATTGGGCATTATTCTTCATGCCAATGATCATGTAAAACATTGTTATATAATACATCTTATCATTGATAACTTTTGCTCATCTCTCTGCCATGTTCATTCAGAATAGTGTACTTTGAATGCTCATATCTCACTCATTACTCCATCAGTTTCAATGTTCTATGGCTTCTTCGAATCAGCTTTAGGGCTACTACAAGTTGACAAATTATGAAGGCATTTCATTCACCGACATGGGAGAAAAGCATCTCAAACCAACCATTGGTCTTTCTCTGCACATCTCCTAAAAAGTTGGGGGTAATGTTTTACTTGCTCAATTGATTGCTCTATGTATAGTCAATCACTTTTTGTGATTCCACTTAGAAACATTAGCTCTTTTAGCTAGTTAGATACGACCAGAAGGACATTTTCTAATTGCTATTGCACTGTGAGTACTAAGCAAAACTTCTAGCAAGTATCAAGACCAAAATAACAATTTTTTGTTCATAAACTAGTTGCAAACTTATCTATTTTGATCGAAGTGTTTGAAGCATCATCTCCAAAGTACATAGGTACTTATTTAGTTTCATTGGAAAGCTAAAAGGGCCTAACTCTCAACTCTGAAGTAAAATAGGGTTGGTACAAAGTAGGGATTAGCAGTACCAACTCATTTCTTGAGGTGTCCATCCATCTTTCCCAACACTTTCGTGACCAGTACATGATAAATCGAATATGCCCATAATGGGTAATTGGTACCATCTGACTTACGCTTAACAACCAACATATAGAATACATCACTACTTTCAGTCATGGCCATTGACTAAAATGCCCTAATGTAGAAAAATGATTGTATCTCAAAACGTTGAACATAACTAACCTGTCAAGTTCTACTAAACCAATAGCAGACTTCAAGGCACTTGTACTAGTGAAATAAAACTTGTATATATATTCGACACAGAAAGATGAATTTGCCTACATAGGCATTGTGATAGTGCATTCGGAGGGGTGTTGATCACAATGCCCTAGATGAAGTGGCAACCTAATCTTATACCAATTGTTGGATTTTGAGGTCTGGAGAAGCACGCAAAGAGCACAAGGAAGAAGAAGAAGCTTGGAGCAGAACACACAATAGTGGCCCGTTAATGTAATATGATACTGAATGTATTATGAAGAGAATATACAAAGATAAGTGGCCCGTTAATGTAATAGGCATATATACAACACATACGGTTTTACCTTTACACGTCTTAAAATATACGAGAGACATATGACTTTGCTACACGGGATCCCGTGATCCTCTCTGCTGATCTTCAGTACGTTGACACAAGCATACTTCCTATGCCTTGGAGTTAGATCTATATGGAAAGCCTCCTCTATGTATCGAAGCTGCATCTAAGCTGTCTACACATACTGATGAAAAAGAGACCTCAACTTTTGTCAGACGATATAAAACTTTCAATACTGTCTGGATTATACAATGTCTTCATTGTCTGGATACCAGCGGTGAAGAACTTTGAAGTGACTGAATTTCTTCCTCAATGATATCAAAGAGTCGAGTCGGCTTGCTCGATGTCCAACTGTGGAGACAGATGTATGATCTATACCTGACCCGTGATTTTTAACATCTTCTTCATATCAGATCGGGACATCTTCTTCATGTGAAATCGCGGACATCACCTTCGGATAACTGTCAGATGGCTGAGCTTGATCGTCATCAGAGAAGTGACCGAGTGTCCTCATGAATGATATCAAAGAAACGAAAAGGCTTGCTCCATATATAAGTATCAATACAGATGTATGAAAGCATCAATACGGATGTATGATCTATACCTGACCCTATCATTTTTAATATCTTCTTTATATCAGAGCGCGGACATCTCGTTCCGATGATTGTCAGGTGACTGAGCTTGATCGTCATGAGAGATGGTCTCAGGAGAAGTGGATCGATTTGTTCTTAACGACGAATACATTTAAGCGTAATCCAGGAGCGCCTAAAAATTATAACACCTCATACACACACACACACTCTGACACACACGAATCAAACAAACACACACACTCTGACACACACACACGCACACACACGTACACACACACTTTTATTGTTACTATCTTACATCGATTTCAGAGCACTACAGCTACGCGTCCAATAAGATATCCTTCATGGAACAACTTCATGTCTACAACATTGTTTGACACAAGTGAGCGCCACCGAGAGCGGTCCTGCGCAAAGTGAGAAAAAAGTGCGCATGGTAGTGCAATGGCATTATCCGTCGTCTGATGCGCTTTTGACCTTCACCTCTGTTTACATGTATGAAACCCACCACTTCTCTACAAACGATCTTGTCAGCATCTTGGCGCCACACAGTCTTTTCACCTGCAAGACGCTGATACATGAAGACGCTTTTAGTGTAGATTTTGGTAGTATGCATATTCGAAAAGTGTCCTGTCTCTAACCTGTTATGATAGGAAAGAGACCTCGCTTCTGTAGAAACATCGACTAACTGTGAGAACGAGATCGAATCCTGGAGATGTTACTAAGAGTAAGATGTATGCTCTGTACTTGAACCTATGATTTGGTTACCTTCTTCATCTGAGCGTCAACCTGACATGGCTATGATTGAAGAGATATTTTGAAGCTTTTATTCCAATTATATATATATATATATATATATATATATATATATATATATATATATATATATATATAAATAAGTTCTTCTTCAAATTCACTTGTATCAGAACCACAACCAATTTTATATCCCAAACAAGTATAAGCACAAAAATACGAGGTATGTGCTTCACCTTCTTTCTCTTCACGAAAGCATAATATTCTTACTTTCGACATTAATTTCTACAAAGCGGAAAAGGCACAATATGTCGTATATTTCTTCAAGGTAGAGCTTCAATACTAAGGAAATTTGACGCCTAGAAACAGTTAATTACATTGAAATAGTTGCATTACGTAACCAAAGTGATATATACGCATCAATTTTAGGTAACCAATGTGTACATTTTTAGCTAGACTTTAGCGTGGTATGCCTAAATATTTTAATATACTTCCTGTGAATCTTTTGAATTTATTCCTTATGGTGGCTTCATCTAACATATACTCAAAACCTTGAATAACAAGCCCCTCTACTTAGTTGGACATCCATCTTCCTACAATAGAATGGAGACTAACTCCTTGAATTTTAAGGCATTTTGATTGCCTTTGTTAAAAGTGTGCTTTTCCATCATAGACACTTTTAAGTTCTTTTTGGGTTCTTGGGGATGGTAGGGGTCTGATAAATTAGAGGCCCTCTATCTTATTTCCCATTTAACTTATCAAACAAGCAATACGTTTTATCCAGTATAATCTATTCTACACAGTATTACTGTTCATATTCCGGTTAGGCTTTTCACAGTATGTAACGCAGAGAGTAATGATTACCGTCGCACAGATTTAATATCGCCAACGAACATGACTGTGTTAATCAGACATTAATGTGATTCAACAAGGTAAAGAGATAATACTCAAAATTACAGAAATCTGCACTACAATGTCTCCATAGGGTCGCAAATCGCCCAGACAAACAGTCTGGCGATCCCGTTCCTCGCTACCGGAGAACCATCGTAATGTCTTTTCATTATTTGATAAAAACGGTACAACACTTCGCTACGACCTTTCGGTGCGTGCAGTGTAGAAAAATATAAATTACATAATGCCAATCCGGCGACCTTACACTGGCACGCACGATGGACTTGAACCAGCAAGGTAAACAAAATTAAGGCTCGTCTATGATGCCTTGAATATACATGGATCTAGCTAATTTGAAGGTTCTAGAAATCTTCTGTTTTAGCGAATCCAACATCAGTTTGAGTGTCTCCGGCTCTACCAGTTGTGCATCAATTCAAACTGAACTGGCCGCAATGACTTGACTCATCAAAACTTCAGTCTGAGTTTGCAAAAATGCCTCTTGCAAATAAAAGTCATTGGCAAGGGCTACATCCTGGCTCAATCTCATTTTAGCAATTTGATTATCAACTCTGGATAGGCGCTCTGCTTGAAAACCTAACTGCTTTTCTCTTCTCTCCAGCTCCTGAGCTTGATATTGAATTGTCTGGTAATATGCATCTCTTTGCTTCTTAATCCCCGCTATCTCCTTCTAAAGTTGAATGGTCAGACTTGTCTTGGCTTTAAGAGCAGAATTCTCTTGAAACAAATCGGCAGTTGCGGTTTGGAGTTCTGCAGTAGTTTGCTTAGCTAAATTAGCCATCTCGTGTCCTCTTTGCACAACTTCATCAAGCTGTACTCGAGTTTCCTCCAGCAAATTTCCAATTGCCACTCTAGCGTCTTCTTTATCCTGTACCAGCTGATTTAACTGATTGATCTCTTCATCACGAGCATTTAACAAAACATCTTTGGTTTTTAATTCGGCCAATGCTGCATCGCGCTGAGCAATTACTGTATCTTGTTCTGCAAGCCTAGCTTGAAGTTGCTGAAGTTGCATCTGCAAAGTATGGTTTTCTACTTTAACAGCATCTGCTTCCTCCTATAGTGGGGCAATATCAACCTCGAGAACATCAACCTTGTGTTGCAACTCCTGTCTGATATTGTTAGTGACCATCTTCAGTTGCATTGGTAACTGCTGCGAGAATTGGATCAACAGGCGACCCATAGACTCGAGTTCATAAACATCGGGGTTGGGGAAGGAAGAGTAGGAAGGGATTGGGATGTGGAAGCAGAGAATAGATGAGGGGAAGATGGTGGAGAATAGGTGGGAGAGGAAGATGGAGAAGGGAGTACGTCAGGAACAATAGGTTGGACTGCAACAATTGGCTCAATAATGTTCATGGTCGAAGGAAGTGGGGTAAGAAGATTAGGCACCAATACGATTCCGGTGGTCTGCTGCGTTGTTGCTTCAGTTCTGTCAATTACAGCATCAACCAAAGCAATCACTTCATTGACAAGCTCAACAACAATGGCCTCCACATCATCTTGGGTTTGTTGTTGAGAATCCTCCCGAGAAGAAATTTCTTCAGATTCGGTGGTGCACCTACTTTGTTCCTGTTGCTGATTCGGAGAAGAAGGACCAGAAGACTCCGCGTGAATTGAAGTGGCGCGGTCGTGGAAGACCTCTTCTTCATGGCCGGCATTGGATCCTTGCACCTAGCTCTCCGACGGACTTATATGGGTGCATTTCCGACGAAGAAGTTGGAAGAGATCTTCATCCTCATCCTCTGCGTCCTCGAGCACTTGAACAGAGTCTTCATGGAACAAGATTGGAGCGTTTGGCGGAGGTTGCGCGGCTTGAATGACTCGAAAGAGGAACGTGAGAATATGGGGAAGAAGGGATCGTGGAAGATCACCCTTATTAACTTGTTTAATAACCGTAACACATTCACGGTGAATGCGCCGGAAATAAAAAGATGCAAAATTGACAAACTCACGAGAAGCCATGTCAATCATCGAGTAAAAGGGATGCGAAATCCCGTAGGTACGTTTCTGCAAATTCAAGATAGCAACTAAAAATTGCAATGCGGTCCGTTCTGGATCAGGGCGACACAGAATGGTGTACTCATTAGATGAGTGCCGTGGGAATAACGTGGTCATGGTAGCTACAAGAAGGAGAGGACCATTCTCCAATCCATCCATGGAAAGACGAAACGCTTCAGCAAACGAAGCTAAAGTAATGACGACGCAGGACGGTAAAGAGGTTATCGACCAACATTGCTCTGTAGCAGATGTGGCAGCAATGGCAAAAATGATTTGCACATAGAAAGGTTGACACTCCACTGAATGCCAGGGCAATTCAACGAAGTTAAGAAGGCCACTGATACGCACATACTCACTCACTTCAGGAGTGAGTCCTTCACGGAAGGTAGCGACATTGGCTAGTGTTTCCATGACACGCACGTGATAGCTCAAAACACAAAGAACAGAGAAAACACAGAACACAGAAACACACAGACACAATAGCGATTAATAGTCAAAGGAATAAGATTAAGTAGACACAACAATGTGAGGCGATCGAAAACCCTAATCATCGTGCGGTATTGAAATAATAACCTCCATAATTACGGCGTGCATGCATGAGCAGAATCAATAACAGAGGGCGGTGATTTATCATATTTTGATATCAAAACGAGGAGAGTTACAGTCTATATTCAACCAAAATACGGAAATAAAAAGAAAAGAAGCGACACACGGAAAAACGAGGAACACGTCAGCGATGATCAGGCGGTTGGTGATAGGGACACAGCTTTGAACCATTAATCACTTTGGGAAGGAACTTCGGTTAAGGTAGTCAACCGAAAAGTAGCGGGTCCCACTTGCTCCTAATTCGGTAGGACCAAACCACTGTAATTTAAATTTCCTAGCAGAACGATTTGCTTTAGCATTATAAAATAACACAAGTTGGCCCACCGTAAAAACTGGAGTCTTGAGGAAACAATTATGGGTACGGGCTTACTGCAACTGAACTTCTTGAAGAACCAGCAAACTTTCCCAACGATGTTCATCCAAGGCTCTGAGTGCTTCCAACCGAAATGGCAAAGAGTCTGCGGGCAACAATTTTTGAGTGAGGGCCACACGTAGGCTTGGCACTACAATCTCCATCGGCACGATTGCTTCCAACCCATAAGCAAGCTTGAAGGGAGTCATTCCGGTTGCCACTTTCTATGTAGTCCGGTATGCCCATAAAACTGTGGGAAGTAACTGGTCCCAACGTTCTGGAGATTCCACGATTAATTTGTGAAGCATAGTCAACAGAGTCTTATTGGTGCTTTCAGCCAATGCATTGGCACGGGGATAGTATGGTGAACTGAATTTATGCAGAATTTGAAAAGTGTGCGTTAGTAATCGCAGTAAATTGTTGGCAAAATATGTTCCTTGATCTGTCACAAGTTCCAGAGGTTATCCATAATGCGGGAATACGTCCTTCATCAGGCATTTTGCCACCAAAACAGCTGTGGGGGACCGTAAAGCCCAAGCTTCCACCCACCTGATGGCATAATCCGTACAAGTCAGTATATATCGATTGTTACTAAGGGTTGCTGGTAGTGTTATTGGTCCAATAGAATCAAGACCCCACTTTTGAAAGGGCTCCAAAGGTAAGCCAAGTTGCAGAGGAAAAAAGTGGCATTGTAATGGCTGTCCAGGCTGTTGACAAGTGTCACACCACTGCACAAACTGAGTCACGTCTTTATACATGGTGGGCCACCAAAGCCCACTTTGAAGAATTTTACGGTGAGTAAGTTGAGCTGCGAAATGACGACCCGAGGGTAATGAATGAGCCATAGCAATAACCGAGTCTACTTCATGGGGTGGGATACACTGAAGTAAGACACTAGTATGATCCATGTAGTACAGCTGACCTACAATCAACCGGAATCTGCGATTGTAAACTACAATTTTTTGCCGCAGAGTAGGGGGAGTATGAGGAGGAAGAAATCCGTCAGTTAGAAAAGTTAGTAACGTATCGTAGTAGGAAGGGGGCACAAGAGGCTTTGTAGATTCTTCAACAGTTGGCTCAGTAACGTAAATTGCCGGTCTAGTGTCATCAACCCCCACCGGAGCTTCACCGAAATCCAACCGAGATAGAAAATCTGCCAAGGCATGTGCTGTGCCGGGTCGATGAATCACTTCATAGTCGAACTCCTCTAATAATAAAACCCTTCGAGCCAAGCGACCACCTAAATGTTGCTGCCGGACCAAATACACAAGCGCCGCATGATCCACGTGGAAGGTGAATTTTCGGCCCAACAAATAATGCCGAAATTTCTTCATTGAGTACACCAACCCGAGACATTCCATTTCGGTCACTGAATAGTTTCTTTCGGCAAGAGCTAGTCGGCAACTTGCATAATAGAGAGGCCGAAACCACTTGTCAGTTTGCTGCATTAAAACGCTTCCAATGGCTATGTCCGATGCATCTACAAAGACATGGAACGGGCATTCCCAATCAGGGGGTTGCAAAATTGGAGCCTGCGTCAATAATCCCTTTAAACAATCAAATGCAGCTTCGCATTCTGGAGTCCATTCGTACTCCTATGGAGTACTGGTCATTAGCCGATTAAGTGGTATTGCTAAATGAGCTAACCACCGTAAATGTCTACCATGCCACCGGATCTGACCCAGGAAGCGCATAACTTCTTTTGGTGTTGTGGGGACTGGTGCCTGCAACACAGCTGCGACTTTATCCGGAACAACTTGTATTCCTTGCTCAGAGATAATATGGCCGAGTAGTTTGCCACAAGAGACCGCAAAAACTGACTTTGTCGGATTCAAGCATAAGCGGTATTCGCGACATTCTTCAAAGCAACACCGTAAATGATACAAGTGCGCCGCAATTTTCCCAAATAAGGAAAAGTCATCCAGATATACTTGCATAAAAGTAGTCAGGTAGGGTGAAAAGACTTCTTGCATACACAGTTGAAACATGCTCGGAGCATTCCTTAACCCAAACCACATTACCGTACAAGCATAAACACCCCAATTCGTGATGAAAGCTATTTTCGGTATGTCCTGTTCTGCCATCCGCACCTGGTTATAACCACTGTAGCCGTCCAGAAAGGAGTACATATCGTGCCCGGCCACCCTGTCTAGCATTGTGTCGAGAAAGGGAAGAGGAAATGGATCAGATACCGTGGCCGCATTCAGTTTTCGGTAATCCAAACAGATATGCAGCTGTTTATTTTTCTTCGGAACAATCACGATGAGAGATATCCATTCAGCGTGCTCGATTGGTACAATGAATCCCACCTTCAATAACCGATCGAGTTCTGCCTTGACCTGTGCTGCATAATTGGGACTCATTCGGTAACTCGCTTGTTTAATTGGCTTCGCCTCTGGTTTGAGCACTACCCGATGTTGATAGATCCGCGGATCAAGACCTTTCATATCGTGATAGTCCCAAGCAAAAACATCGGAAAACTCACGAAGGAGTCGGATCAAATCTTCTTGAAACGCCTCGGACAATCCTGCCTTAATCTTAACAGGTTGCAGGTTAGCCTCATCACCCAAATTATATGTTACTAACTGATCTTCCGGGACATAAAGTTATCGAGGTTTCACTAGATCGTCAGCTCACTGTAAAATTTGATGTAGGGTGGCTCCATCCATAGCAACACTATCATCTGCATCCGCCTCTCCGGTCACGGAAACAACCGTACATGCTCTCGGACTCCACTTGTCCGCTACAGATTGAAGATCGACAGTACCTAAGGAGATCAGATCTTTATTGTTTTTCAGAAACCCCTCTTCCTCATCGTCAGATAAGCCATCCAACATGTGGACCGGCTCCGCTACATATGGTCTGGCATGAATCTCGCAAGGCTGGATGGCATCTAGTTTAACAACATATTTACAGTGATTATCTTTGAAAGTCAATTCCTACGCTGACCAATCCTATACAACTTTGGCTTGTTTCAACCATGGTCGACCGAAAAGGACATTGTAGTCGAGGCTGGATTCTAGTAGTTCTAAGACTACAAAAGTGATTTTGAACATGGTACCCGACAGAGTAATTGGGATATTCCGTACTAGTCCCACCGGATGGACTCGGGATTGGTCTGCCATTCTTACAAAAAAATTGGACGGGCTGGATTTGGATCACCCTAATTTCTTGCAAAGAGCTGCAGTTGCTATATTCACACCCGAACTGCCATCAATTAGCACTTGAGTAATCTTTTGATTTTTATGCTAGACAGTGATTAATAGGACTAAATGATCCACCGTAGAATCAGTTTCCGGTTGTATTGTTGCAATTTTCGGAGTACCGAGAGATCCAAGACTGACCTGTTGTTGAAATTGCTGCCTAACGCCTCGCACCAATGTGAGCAATTATCCCAAAAGGAGTGTAATTGAAGCCTTAGATAGAATCTCCCATACCTTATCTGTTTGAATCATACTCCTCACCACTTCTAATGATGATTCTGCTGTTATTGGGTTAGGATTTTGTTCATTCGCTCTCGCCGTTGGCAGGGGAACCTGTGTTACCGGAATTGGATCAGGAAAGACAGTTTGCTCTTTAGTTGCCCATTGGCTAGCTTTGGTATACATTTGCTGCTGCTCATAGATACCAGGTTTGAACACCTGAGCTGCTGGTTGCAACTGCTTACCCGATCTTGTTTGGACCACTACTGCTTGTGATTCCACTGGGAATTCACTTGTATCAAAACCACAACCAATTTTTTATCCGAAGCAAGTATAAGCACAAAAATATAAGGTATGCGCTCACGTTCTTTCTCTTCACGAAAGCATAATATTCTTACCTTTGAAATTTATTTCTACAAAGACGAAAAAGCACAATATGTTTTTTTTTTACCAAAAAGGAAGTTCGGCCTTGGCCTACTCTCTCGGAATTCAACTTAAATTAGAAAAAGGGACAAGATACAAGTGAATGGAATGAGAGCACTTGGGACCCCCCGAATCCCGCATACAAGGGCAAAACTTGCAGATCTAGAAAGTGTTACAAACAAGGTTAATATCCCTCTCATGTGGGGCCCACTTGGGTTTAAACTTGTTATTCTTGATGAGAAACACTTTATGATGCCTAAGGGGTGGGGACCTCTTGCAATTAGAGATTCTTTTTCGGAGGAGGAACAGAGACTTCTCAACCGACCACTCTTTAAGAGAGTGTCCAAAATTCTAGGTACACTATTCCCTCCAAATATTTCAGAGGATTTCCCCTCTTATAGAGTTTCATAGTGCCACTGAGAAGTTGATCGCTTTGCCCAGAAACACTTGCATCTAGATGATTTGATCTTGTAGTCTCAAAATATTTCCAAGGGTCTACCATAGCACAATATGTTGTATATTGTTGCATGGGAGAGCCTTAAATATTAATACATAAATTATGAGGCACGTGATACATGTGATTACATTCCATATGCGTAGGAGTATGTATGTAGATTCAAGAGACGTATTTCCAAGAGCCTTAAAAGGCTTGCACCTACTCCTTAAGAGAAATGAATTTTCATATCTTTTGACATTTGCATGTGATCTTGTTTTCTATCTTGGAGCTTATAATAATAAAGATTTCAGAAATTCAAATATAAATATTTATGCGATTCTGAATAGGCTTAATTTCGGCCCCAATAGTGGGTTACCTTACTCTTGTTCTCTCAAGAATTTATATAAAGTGCTCAGGGATTTTTTTTTTCAGTTTAACTTTTGAATTCAATAATATATAGAATTTAGGATTGTTAATATGCCTAAATACTTTTGAAGTTTGCGTCGATATTATAAAAGTATTAAATAATATATAACATCCTTTAAGACGAAGGTGAATCCTAGTTTTGTAGGTCTCTTACGATCTTATTGGAAGCTTATTGATAGATTTCTTCATATTGAATTTATGTTTCCCCACTTGAAGGCGTACATATATTCTATGTATGCATGAGAAACAAAATTGCCTTGATCCTCAAGAGCAACGCATTTTAGATGCATCAATACTAAGGAAATTTGACACTTAAAAACCGTTAATTACATTGACATTGTTGCATTACGTAACCAAAGTCACATATATGCACCAATTTCAGGTAACCAATGGGTACACTTTTAGCTGGACTATAGCATGTTATTCCTAAATATTTGGATGTACTTCCTATGAGATCTTTCGAATTGATTCTTATGCTAACTTCATCTAAAATATATTCAAAACCTTGAATAATAAGCCCCTTTACCTAGTTGGGCATAGTTCTTACTCGATAAGCCATAATTTTTTATATGTGTATGTATAGACATAGATAGGTATGGTTCTTCACTAGGTTGTTTTCCTTTCAAAAATTATATCTTCTTCTACCAACGCATGCTCTTTGTATTTCAATCTCCTGTAAATCAGTGTATTGCTATTAAAGATTAAAGAATATCCATCAAAATATGTTTAAGTAAAGAACGAGATGAGTTCTTTGGATTTTAGATGTGTTTATTTATCACAGTTTTTGTGAGGAAACATTCTTCATATTTGTCATTTGGGCTTAAGAATTCCCCAAACTGTGGTACAAGACCTTTGTAACATGTATTGAAGGATCCAATATTGGATTCAGGTCTATTCAATAAACTAGATCTCACCACGACTTTGAGGAAAATACTTTGCAAGTGGATTGATTCAAAGTATTAGAAATTCTATCCATGAGCTTTTAGAAAAACTTTGCTTCACTTTCAGGTACCTTAATGAAACTCAACAAAATCATAACAACGATTTTAAGTGAAATTTGATTTATGCTTTGCTCCTAGATTTTAGGAGTAATTTTGGTAGCTTATATCTGGCTTTTCTCTACTCATTGCATGTGCCACACATGATTTTTGAGCCATATCCTTGTTTATCATTATAGGTGCACGTTGTAGAAAACAAGTGTTCCTCGATTTCCGATTAGACATAGCTTGTTTCGATCTTTTACAGTGACACACCATTTTTCTCTTAATTTTAGCCGGTAGTTGTCTTTCAACAATATACCTTATTTTTACTACCTCAAATTAGTGTAAAGATCTAATATATGATTACAAGTGTAGTGTGAGTGGTGAGAGTATCATGGAATATTTTTCAACCATAGTAATGGACTTTCGATACGAATTAGACATCTGCAGACAAAGTACGTGGTGAGGGCATAATTAAGTTCAAAAGCTACATAGAGACTGATATTTATCTCATGAACATGGAAGATAGACACATAAAGGAAGTTCTAGAGATAACTTTCGATTAATCGAATATGAGGTACGAGATAGGTTTAGCTGTCATGTTTCACAAAAGTATAAAACATCAAAGCTCAAAAGAACTTCATTGAAAGGGAAGAAGCAAGCCCACGTGCAAATTCTGTTGTGAGAAAGACATAAATTAGATAGAAATGTGAGAGTTTCATAGTATACTGTTAGAATTTCTAATTAGAAAAGAAATCAGTATAATATCTAATTAGAAAAGAAGTCAATATATGAGAACCATATTCAGTCATTTTGGCCATATATGTGCACACATATATTTGCAAGAATTTCACATTTTTACAAAATGAATAATAGATGGTGAAATACTAGGTCTTCTTTAGCCTTTGAGATGCTAGAATATTTAAAGGAGAGAGTTTCCATATATCATCTCATTGGAGTACACAAAACTCCATAAAGGAAAAGGTGTAGTTTAGTCATGATAGATAGATTAAGCAAGCTCAAAAAGAAATTTGACATTTTGAAGAGGCTATAGGATCTCCAATATGACAATTAGGAAAATCCAATTAGCAATATGGGTGCCAGTACACGTGCTAGTACCTGCTCAATACCGCCGGTATAAGTATTGGTATGGGCGCTGATATGCATTCACTAGTATAGGCACCAATATTGACCTAAAAACTAATGGTATAAGCAACAATATGTGCCTCGGTATGAATATCACCAGTATAAGCATCCGTATGTGTTGGAGGATTCTTATGCAAAAAGGGATTCATAGAACCCTAATTTTTTTACATTTCTAATCATATATACTACTTTCTTAAAACAATTATTTTCTTATATACTTAGTTATACATAGCACATTTGATTATATATACTAATATAAAACCTAAAATCCTATTCTTTGATCTATATTTGATTATATACATAAATATTAAAACCCTGACCCTAAAACATGTATATTTGTGTATGTTTGTACGTGTGTATGTATATGTGATGTGTGTGTATGTGTATACGCATGTATCCATGTGTAAATATATGTATGTTTATATGTGTATATATGTGTGTGTGCATGTTTGTATGTATGCAAAAGGCCAAAACGCTAATCCTACAAAACCTTCCCCGAAAACATGTATATGTGTGTTTGTTTGTATGTATACGTGACATGTTTGTATGTGTATCTGCATGAATGCATGTGTATATGTGTGTATGCATATGTGTATGTATGTAAAAACCCAATATTCATAATCCTTAAGCCCTAGACCTAAAACATGTACATGTGTGTATGCGTGTATGCATGTGTACATATATGTGCATGTGTATATGTATTATGCGTGTATATGTGTGTATGTCTATGTGTATATATGTAAAAGCAAGAAACCCTAGTCCTAAAACCATAACCCTAAAACATGTATATTTGTGTATATATGATGTGCTTTAGCCTCTATCCATTTAGTTGCATAGCATGTGGCCATCAGAATATACTTCTTACCCCCAAGTTGACTAGTTGGACTAATTGGTCCTATGAAATCAAGACCCCATCATTGGAATGGAAGCCATCGTGTAGATATGACTAATGGTTGGAAATTCAATATGGTTGGCGTAGGAGCACATCTCTAGCAAATGTGGCATTCTTTAGAAAACTTGATGGCATCCCAGTAGATATGAGGCCACCATAGTCCTTTTTGGATGATTTTGTGAGCCAAATCTTCCCATTTTAGATGCCCTTTCACCGTGTGCTGCCTCCAACAAAAGATTTACCTCCTCCGGATAAACACACTTCCTGAAGATATCATCCAAACAATATCTATATAAATTCCCATTTATAAGTGAGTATGCTTTGATTTTAAGGAGTAATCTTCTCTTTTCTATAGGTGTTAAGTGTTCTAAGAGCTTTCCAATAGTGAGACAATGGAGAGTTTCATCATACCATTCAGCCTGAGTTGTCACTAGGACGAGATTACTATCCACCAATTCATCATTAATTCGTGTTGTCTTCTCACTCATTGCGGTCCTGGATACTTGATCTGCCATGTAGTGTTCTCTTCCTTGTTTAATATGATTATCAAAGTTGAATTCTTGAAACAAGAGTAACCATCGCCAAACCCTTCCAGCCACTCTAGGCTTGTTTATCAAGTACTTCAAGAGCTGATGGCCAGATATGACTATAAAATGTACACGGAGAAGGTAATGCCGAAACTTTTGAAGAGCAAATACAATAGCCAAACCTTCCCTTTCGATCGTACTATAGTTCCTTGCTGCCTTGGTAAGTAGCCTACAGGCATCGGAGATAGGTCTATCAATCTTGTGTGATGATGGTTGAGCCAAAAAGGCACCAAGAGCATGAAGACTGGCATCTGTATGCACATGAAACTCCAATGACCAGTTAGGAACACTTAAAAGTGGAGCAGTACATAACCTCAATTTTAGTTCACAAAATGCTTTCTCAGCTTCAGCACTCCATGAGAAGGGGACCTTTTTACTGGTAAGCCTTGACAAGGGCTTAGCTATTTGTGAATACATTCGTATAAATATTCTATAGTATCCTACGTGGCCCAAAAAACTTTGCACTTCCTTTGGGCTTTGTGGAATAGGCATGGAAAGGATAGCAGTAACCTTTGTAGGGTCAACCGTTATTCCTTCAGTAGATACTATGTGACCAAGAAGAGTACCCTTAGTGACCAAAAAGTGACATTTAGTAGCATTTAACTTCAAACCTGTTTTGAGACATTGCTCAAAGATTTTTTTTAGATTTTCCAAATGATCATGGAAATCTTGAACTGCTGCTCTTCTATCTGTGCCTGAAAACAGTGAAAAGTCATCCATGAAAATGCGCAGAAAGGTTGTTAACCATTGTCCCAATATCAGATACATTGTTCTATTGAATGATGTTGGTGCATTTTTCAAGCCAAAAGCCATGCGGGTATAGACATAAGTGCCCCATGGAGTAACGAATGTTGTTTTGTCTCTATCATCGGGATGGATCAATATCTGATTGTAGCCACTAACTTCTATATTTGTTGCCCCTTCAAAGTTTGTATTCTAGTGCAAATTCTCATTCTTTATCTCCTTGTGAACTTCATGGTCTTTTTCTGCAACTCCTTCATCTGTAACTTCTTCCTCTATTTCATTGATTTCCACCGTGCAACACTCTGTACTTTCCATCATCCAATTCAATAATGTGTCTTCTTCTTGGGGTAAAGAAGGGATTACCTGAGTGTCCACAGTATACCAAGTAGTTTTCATTGAGTCGAATCCTTCTTCCAAATGTAGTTATAGATGGCTATTGGTGTTTGTTAAAATCCACAGTTTGTTTTTCCCCCAATCTTGGAAAGCTTTTGCTTGTCTTAGCCAAGGCCTTCCCAGGAGTAAAGGGTAAGAAGTCACCTGTGGAAGTGCGATAACAACAAAATCTAAAACAAAGTGACAACCTTGTACTATTATCAATACCTTTTCGATAATGCCAAGTGGCGCAACCCGATGTTGATTTGCTAAGGTAATTGTGAATGGTGCCATTTTGGTGGGGTCAAAATTATGTTTCCTCATTGTGAAATCTGGCATCAAATTGATGGCAGAGCCTCCATCTATGATCACATCTATGAGGGCTTCATCCTTTATAAAAACAGATAACCTTGAGCTTTGGTAGTCTGCCAGGGGTGTAGGGGGAAAATCAACCATGAAACCATCTATGCTAGGTGGTTGGCTCAAGTAAGGAGAGTGTATAATATTTAATAAGTCACTTCTTAATCTTGAATCCATCTTTATGAGTTCGTACAGACTAAGCTTGTGATGAATACCTTTCAAGATCTGCTCAATGTTTACCTCAGGTGTGCCTTCTTGTAGACTTGTTGGTTGGTCCCTTAGTGAAGTAGCCATCCTTTCATAAGCTCCTTCAATATCTGCTTGGCCCTTCCACCCAACCTTCTTTTCCTCCTCTTTATCCTGGAGTCATTGTTCCTCTCTACGGGTTGTTGCTGCTTGTCTGGCTCTAGTCATCATGGGCATTGAAGAAGATGAAATAGCATAAGATTGAGTGGTCATATCAGCATAATACTGAGTGGTCATAGCTTCCACTTGTGGGGAGACTCCAATCATGTGAATAGGATCATGGCGGCTTCTTGGGCAGTCTTTGGTATAGTGATCCTTAGCCTCTGGACAATGCTGAAAAGGAGGTGCATCATCTAGAAGGGAACACCTATTTTGCATATGGCCATATTCACAACAACGATAACACATCAATGGCCTATTATATCTAGGCTTCATTGGACGATTCTCCTCTCTATTAGGTGCATTTGAAGTACTAGCAGAAAATGAATCCAGAGCTTTATGGTTACCTTGTTGTTGTGTACCCTTGAGGTAGTAATAGTCTCTAGCTTCATGGCCTTCCTTTCCACAAAATTGACAACTTACCCTATTAGGACAATTAGCATTGGAATGTCCACTGTTGTTACATATTGTACACCAAATCTACCTTCTTATATCGTGAGTGGTCCGTAAATCTTCTAATTCACGACGAAGTTGGGCTACTTCATCATCAGAGCGATGTGATGGCGGTGGCAAGACCTTATCTTCTTGGTGATTTTGCTGCATTCTCAAAGCCTCCAGTTCTTTCCTTAGTTGCCCAATAGGGTCTAGTTCTATTGCACAAGTTGGTTGTGTATCCCCTTCAAAATGTTGCCTAGCTTCTTCAATACATGATGCCGCAACAACAAAATCATTAAGGGTTGCATCCAATCTAAGAGACTACTTCTGCTGAGATGACCTGGGCAGAGCTTTTTCTATCCATTTTTTAACCAAGAAATCACCTGGAGCATGTGGCACAGACGTGCAACAAGTCCTTTTGTTCTAGTATGAAGTTCGTGAAAGGATTCACCTAATCTTAGCTGAAGGTTCTCTAGCTGATCTAGAGGTCTTTATGAGGAGTCACTTGGTCAAAATATCTATGAGAACACTGTCTTCAGAGCCTCCCATGTAGCGAAATGGCCATCTGCATATTGGATGTACCATTTGTCAGCAAGGCCTTCCAATGTGGATGGAAAGAGTACCAGCATTGCATCCTCTCTATTCTGTAGACCTCGTCCACTACATAAGGAGATGAATCTCCTCACATGATCATCAGCATCCTCATAAGCTTGTTCCTTAAAAGTAGGGAACTTGATATTGAGTCTAGAGAGTAAGTGAAAGAGATCCCATTCCCACTGGTGTTTCCTCTAATGTATATGAGGAGAAGTCTAATATTCTCCTATGCTTCTCTTTTGATAGTGCAGTCGCACCCAAAATTCAAAGAGGGTAGAGGGGATCTAGGTTCACTATATGAAGGAAAAGCTGATTTTTTAAGGCTCCTCTATACACGAAGAGGATCCTCATCTGCTTGAGTATGGGTCATGTACCTACTTGCAAGATGCAATAGGGCAAAAATAATGAAAAAAGGACTAGTTACTATGCTCAGGGCCTATCACAGAAATGCAAGGGTCCCACCGGGTGTGCCAAAATGTAGAGGAGGTACTGGAGTGTCTACTTTTAACAAATGCAGGCAATATGCTCTTCCAGTACTTTGCCTACTCAAGGGAGGTTCTCCTTAGGGAAGTATACCCTTTGTCATTCCTATGAGCAGGCACGATCACAATAGACACACAGTATTCTAGACACTCAGAAAAAAAAATTAATGACAATTGACAATAGTGAAGGACGAAATGACTCCTTAGTCCGAGCCGATGATTACAGTATAGGCAAAATAAATGCTTCAAAAGTTGATGCTTGTGCTAACATGCCAACCTAGAACTAAAAGAATCAATAGAAGATATTCGTCTGATCAAGTGAACACAAGTAGATGAAGACTTGCACTGATCAGTACACATATATGAAGACTTGCTCTATGGGAAAGAGCACGGTAATACCACTAGCTCACATTGAATTACAAAACCAAGCCACTTCTTCATACTAAAGTGCTATCAACCCTCCACTAGGAAGCACACGCTCTGTATCCTCACCACAGAGTGACTTCCTACACTAGGCTTATAGCCATAGAGTGCAAAGAGAGGACCCATGAGGGCAAAAAATGGCCAAAAAAGGGCCGTGTTAGGATTTCAATTAGTTGTGCTTAATCTGGATTAAAGTTGTCAAATCATTTTAAAAAATTCCGTGCAAGCGCATTTAAAACGTATCTTATGCAAATTTTGAAGAGAGAGAAACTCGTGCGATAATCATGAAAAGTATGTGTGATATCTTACACCTTGAAGTTTGTGCTCATCGGGTGTTCATGAAAATTTGAATTTTCTTATTCTTCACGGAATTATATAATGCGTGCTTATGACGTTTTGCACTTTTTTACTCTACTTTCCATTGCAGGCCTGTTTCATGTTATTTTAGACACTTTCATGTCACTCTTCATAGGAGACCATGGAGAACCTCAACTCAAACACTATCAGTGAGCTTTCAACCAACCGAAATCATTGTGATAAGTTCCATATCAACATTGCAATTAGTCATGAGTATGCAACGACAAGAGAGGTATTCTGAAGGACGTATATAATGTGTGCTTATGATGTTTAGCACTTTTTTACTCTACTTTGCATTGCAGGCATGTTTCTCTCTTTTATGTCATTTTCAACACTTTCGTGTCACTCTTCATAGCAGACCATGGAGAACCTCAACCCAAACACTATCACTCATCTTTCAACCAGCCAAAATCATTGTGATAAGTTCCATATCAACATTGCAGTTAGTCATGACTATGCAACGACAAGAACGGTATTTCGAATGGCTCTTCAACCTTCTGAAGTGGATGGATTGCGGAAAGAAGGCAAAAAACATATCGACATATGGGCAGATGGATCTATTTATCCAATTGATCCACAAACTGGAAGGTATCTCCTTTTTCATAATCTTCATGATCTAATTAGATTTGTAAGAGATGGTGAGGATGATTTACGAGGCTATCGTTCAAGGATCTGAGAGATTTCAAGAAATTATGTACAATACAAAAGAAAATGCAAATCTCTACTTTCAGAAATGGGATTTCATTTTGGCGATGTTCATCTAAAAGAAGATCCAAATCTTTCACAAAATATAGGGAATGTACTACAGGATGTCTCAGTGGGGGGTGGAAAAGCAAGGAGATTCTTCAACAGCCATGATGACAAACAATTAAATGCCATGTGGAATTGCTGGAAAACATTTTATGAGTTCACAACTAATGTAAAGAGCAAATGAGAAATAGAAAAAAAGAGAATGGAGGTGTGGGTCAAACTAGATAATTTTTAAAAGATGATGAGGTAGTAGGTAACATCGAATAGCTATGTGACAAATTTCAAAAAGGTGACCACAAAGCTTATAGAAACCATCATACATGCATGGAGTGCCAAAGACATAACAAACTACTTGGTCAGTTTCAAAGATAATTTACTCAATTTATTTTTCTTAAATTGAAATAAACATTTGATGAAAGTCTTCTGTTATTCCAACTTATTCTTCTCGTGCATGGTGCATTCTTTGCAGAAAAGGAAAGACTTGACAAATGGAACACCCAAGGCATGGAAAAATCTCAATATCAAGCAAGGACAAGCTTCTTTAGGTGCACAAGGAAAGGAGGAGGAGTAACAAAAAGTAATTCCTCCAAAGAGCTTTTTGATTGGTTGTTTAGAAGACAATTACAAAGGAGCTCTGCCAAATATTGTCATCAAAAGAATAGGACTATCACCAGACAAAAACATCATGGATCAATATCATAAAATGAAAAAGATTACATTCCAAAGGAAGCCTTAATATTTGCAATGTCTTTTATTTATTTGAGAAATAAAGATGTCTATGTATGTACATTTCATGATCTAATAAGCTTTGAAAAGAAATATGTCTATGTATGTACATCTTTTTTGAGTCTTCTAAATGAGCTTGAATTTGGAAAATCTGCCTTCAAAGAGATTTTTGATTGATTCTTGAGAAGAAAATTACAAAAGAGCTCATGAAAAATATTATCATCAAATAAATAGGACTTTCACTAGAGAAAAATAGATCATGGATCAATAAGGATTAATATTAGGACATGGATCAATTACACAAAAGAAATATTGCATCCTTCATATGTGCAATGTCTTATATCCCTTTTTGCAATAAATATGTGTATCTATGTACATTTCATGAGTAATAAGCTTTGAAAAGAAATATATTTAATCCTTCTTGAGTCTTTTGAATGAGCCTGGATCTAGCAAATCTCCTCTATATCTGAGGTACTCTTTTCTCCTATAGCCAACAATACTTTTAACATATGACACCCCTGCAGCCGTTCCATAGCTTGAGTAATAAAGGAAGTAGCGTACCCTTGAAGCATTGAATCTTGGGGCATATCCAAAAATTCTAAATGTAGTTGTTCGTTCAAGTAGCAAAACTCTGTATGTATTAAAGGGTATTTAAGTAAAACCCATGTATCTTGAAAGAGTCCTCAAGGAGAATAGTGAGCCTGGCTCTTTACTATAGTGCTTATGAATAACACAAAATAATTCTGGATTCAATTTTGGAAGATATTGGATCACTGAATGAATATCCACCTTTGTCTTTCCTTTCTCCTCTATGGTTTTCCTTGTTCCGTTTCCCCTACCAACATAGTTCCCTTCATCCAATATAGATAACCGTGGAAAAATTACAAAACCTAGGTTAGAAAAGTCCAAGGAAACTTTTAAAGCCCTAGAAATAAGTGGAAACACAAGCAGAAACAAAGCATGAGACATGACCGATTCAAGCAATTAGAGTCATCAGAGAATATCGGATGGACCTAATCGCTTGCATCGGTCATGTTCAATTTCTCATCCTAAACTTTATAGAAACATATAATTAATGTTGAAAATAGCATTTATACACACATTAAGTTGTTATATATGGAGCATTCATTCATATAGCTAGGAATATGATACTAGTTTGGACACGACCAATCCAAGTGATTAGGCCCATCAAAAAAGCATGGATGGCCCTAATCGCTTGAATTGGTCGTGCCCAAAGCAGATCATCGTGAACCTTAGATTGCATGTGAACTTTTATATCTTATTATTGGTTACGAATTTGGAGACAATTATGCGACCATTGCGTCCGGAATGTGCCAAAACCCTAAGATTGATTTTCTATTTTCATGATTTTGATACCCAGAGGTCTTGATAAGCCTTTTTGTACTGACTTCTAGACACGACCGGGCCCATCCAACATTTCTAGATGAGCTTAATCGCTTGCATTGGTCGTGTCCTAGATTCATCTATAAATAAGCTCATCAAGACCTCTTGATATTAGAATCATGCAAATAGACAGTCAATCTTAGGGTTTTGGCACATTCTGGATGCAATGGTAGTATTAGTTTCTTGAAATTCTGAGCAAATAGTAAGATAGAGAATTTCACATGGAATATGAGGTTTAAGATGATTTCCTTTTTGTCTAAGACATCAAGGATCTTGCATAGGGCAAAAAAAAAAATCTTAAATAATGCAATGAAACTAGGGCATGACTGAAAATCAAGAGAAATAGAGGCTAATTTTCTCATTTCTTTGGTAAATATCTATGAATGATGAGATTGCATAAGAAGAAAACCAAAGAACCCAAGTATATAAATGAATATAGGACATGACCAATGCTCTATCTCTTCACCATGAACATATTCTTCCTCCTTTTCATTTCACATGTGATCAAGCCATATTAAGAAGGCAATGTTCAAGGGGAGCAAAGAGCAATCCCTTTCATGCTCTAGGCATAAATCTAGATTTTTTGGCAAAGGGGATATCCTTTTGCACTTTCTAGTTATCCTTTTCCTCCATCTTAGCTCTAGTTATTCTAGTGTGTCCTAGTGGAGAACATGATCGATGCAAGCGAAATAAGTTGGTCTAAGGCCGGTCAAATGCGTGTAATCACTTGTATCGGTCGTATCAAGTATGAAGCACAAGTATGTGTCCTAGTGGAGAACACGATTGATTCAAGAGAGATAACTTTGAAAGTTGAAAATGTCAAATGGTGAAGGGGACTTGTATTTATAGTCGAGGAGGACCGAGTAAGGATCACATGATGTGGACCAATAAGCGAGTGCCATGTGGCAAAAGAATGTTGGGAATTCCAACGGCTAGATGATGTGGCCCACTCAAATGATGCCGCATGGCATTGTACATTGGGATTTGTAATGGCTAGATGACATGGACCAATCACAAGCTACCACATGTCACCAACGATCAACTCATTCTAGAGACGTATTTAAGCTCCTCTATTCACCTTTTTTTCATTTTTTTATGAACTCCTTGCTAGAGCCGAGTTGCCATTACCTTCGCGTTTTTTACATGCTTTTCAAAACTTTTCGTAGACCACATTTTATTTGAGGTATGATGGATCACAAAAGCTTGTACACGACTGATCCAAGCGATTAGGGGCATCGAAAGATTCAGATGCCCCTAATTGCTTGGATCGGTCGCATTCATTCATATATGCATGAATATGATACTTGTTTGTACATGACCAATCCAAGCATTTAGGCCCATCAAAGAAGCTTGGATGGCCCTAATCACTTGAATTGGTCATGTCCAAAGGAGGCCATCTTGAACCTTAGATTGCATGTGAACTTTTATATCTTATTATTGGTTAAGAATTTGGAGAAATTATGCTATCATTGTATCCAGAATGTGCCAAAACCCTAAGATTGACTATCTATTTGCATGATTTTGATACCCAGAGGTCTCGATAAGCCTTTTCATACTGATTTCCAGACAGGACCAATGCAAGCGATTAGGCCCATCCAACATTTCCAGATGAGCCTAATCGCTTGCATTGGTCATGTCTTAGATTCATGTATAAATAAGCTCATCAGGACCTCTCGATATCAGAATCACGTAAATAGACAGTCAATCTTAGGGTTTTGGCACATTCCGGATGCAATGGTAGTATTAGTTTCTTGAAATTTTGAGCAAATAGTAAGATAGAGAAGTTCACATGGAATATGAGATTTAAGATCAGAACATGGAAAGTGCAAAGTGTAAGCCTTACCATACATTTTGTTGTGTTCTATTTTAAAGCCTTGCCATCCATTTTGAATTTAAGTTTACCTTTCAGTGTTGCTAAGCTTCTCAATGCATATTGATCAAAACTGTCGAGTAATTCCTAAATTGAATGAAGAAAAAAGGTTTGGATACATTCAAATACATATGCCATTACATAAAGACAACACCTCATGTGGCTGGAGAGTGATTGAAAATACAGTAAGGTTCTTGGAAAGAAGGTTTTACAATCTTGAGTTAAACTTGTCAGACTATCCAGATGCATGGGTCATCTTGATCAGGGAGAGAGCAATAAATGCCCTTATGAAACATGAAATATGCCCTTATGATCTAGAATCACGTCCACCACCAGATAAAAATAAGTCTAAAGAAAATAAGAAAGGGTTTCCTATTCACTCTCCATTGAAGCATGGGCCAAAGAATAAGAGTAGAGCTGAGGGCTCCAAAAGGGGCCACAAGCATCACAAAGGTGAGGGCTCCAAAAAGGATAGAAAAGAAGGGTGAAACATTATATTCTTTGAATGTAAGATTGTAATCTAATGTGTAACCAACATATGTTGGAAGATTTATTTTTGTATGAATTGTATGTAATTATGCCAATCTAGAAGATGTCCATTGTAACTATATTTATATGCCTTGAGTAATGTAATGTTGAATTGATCCTCTTGAGAACTAAGCAAAAGTGACCATTGCATGGTTCAAGAAAAATTGAATCCTATCATCAAAATGTATATTCTATGTGTTTTTTGCTTTATTCTTATTGAAAAGTCAAATGTGAAGAGGATAGAGAAGTTTTTATGACACGACTGATACAAGCGATACGGGCAATCGGAGAATTTTGGATGGCCCCTATCGCTTGCATCAGCCGTGTCACTCAAGATTTTCCATTATCATACCATCCAAGCTTTTCCATTGTCTAATGTGCACCTTGGATAGACTCAAATACTTAAATTGAAACTAGTTATTGAAAAGTAAAAGTATTGTTCATTTAGAATTCACTCATATGCAGTTCCTCTAAAGTCATTGCCCCATTGAAACCTCATCAGCATGTTGAAATTAAACAAAAGAAATTCCAATAAGAATATAGTCCATAAAAAGCTATAATTGAAGTGATGTAATGAGTCACATTCTTAGTTACCATCATGCAAAGGAAAATCAATGGAAGTATGGAAAAAGGTTTTAAAAGGGAAGATATATTATGTAAGAACTTCTTGGTTTATATTCTTGAGTCACCTAGAATTTTCTGATGCAAGTTCCTTTATAATCATTGCACAATAGAAACCTCATCAAAATCTTGAAATTAAACAAAAAAATGCCAAGATGAATATATTCCATAAAAAGACATAATTGAAATGATGTAATTTGTCACATTCTTAGTCACCATCTTGCAAAGAAAAATAAATATAAGTTTGAAAAAAAAGCTTCTTAAAGAAGGAGACTTGTTACAATCTAAAGGGTTGGAACTTAATCACCCTGGGTGGCAAGCAAGTTATGAAAGATAACGTTTTCTCTGATCTAATGTTAGCTATTGCATCATCGATTGAGAATCTCAAATGTGATGATGCCTCACCAAGGTATTCTAGGAGTTCCCTTACATTTGTGAGCTTCCAATTTGTTGTGACAATTATTTTCCTAGATTGAAAATCTGGATGAATTAGTACTTCTAACTCAAATTCTCGACAGCTCTCCTCTCAGTCCAAGGCTATCCAGAGTCCAAGCTTTCCTTTCCACCTTCTGTTAAATGATCAGGAGCATCCCAATGTAATAAAGAGATGCAAGGAGCAGGTACATGTACAAGATTTCCATAAGAGCTCCTCCTTGATGGCACCGGATAATCTGCAAAATGGACAAATAACTCTATGCTATTGAAAAATAGAGCAGATTTGTCTGCATACATAAGTTTTGCATATTCACTCTAGATGTTCCCGTTAAACATTCAAAAGTTTGCCACTCCAGAATATTGGAAGGAAAAATATCTGCAATACAAAAACATTTATGTTGTTATACAAAAACAACTGAAATGATAGAAAAACATTGTAAAACTTCACTTACAGTACAAAGGCAATTGGAGATGATTTTCTAGAAAAACATCCTTAGTGTTCTACACATGTACTCTTGCAAACCAACAACATCTCTTCAATTTGAAACTAAGTATACGTCCCCTCCAATGGTTTCTTTATGGGCACCTCTACAGTTAGGAAGCATAGTTACTCATTCATTTAACTTCACAGAAAGAGGTTTCCACAAAGAATCCTCTGTTCTCTTGTAAACCTCACATGCGATTACAGGATTGGAAGGACGACGAGAAGAAGAAGCCATTATAATCGAGAAGAAGAAGAATGCTCAAAGCTAGAAACCAACATTCACAAACTTTGCCAGTATTTATAGATAAAAAGGCTTTGTACACGTGGAAACTTTTGATTTGATGTAAACCCTGTCGCTGAATGACCATGGAATTTCGTGAACCCAAAAATATTTTGTATCTTCAAAAATCATTTCCTTCTTGGAAATTTAAAAATATGTATTGTGTGGTGTGCAAAAATATATTTTTTTGCATCAAACCGAAAAATTGTACACTGAATACAAGAATCTTCATCACTTTCACTGTGCTTTTAGAGCATATTGTCTTAAAAAAAGAATTTCTTCATACGGTTAAAGGAGACAGCAATGTTTTATTCTTGTACATGTGGAAAGACTCTATTTGTAAATTTCCTTAATCCATGATTAGCATGTGTGTATGTGTGTATGTATATGTGTGTATGTATATGTGTGTATGTGTATATGTGTGTTTGCATATGTGTGTATCCACATGTGTGCATGCATATGTGTGTATGTGTGTGTGTATATCTATGTCTCTTTTGTCTGTGTATATATGTATGTAAGTAAATTTGTTTCCACATGTAAATATAGAGGCATAAGGCTACAAGGGGATACATCTCTCTAGCAAGTAATGGTCCTAATAATCTATTTTGTTGCACTAGGCAATGCTAAAATGAAATCATTACTCAACTACACATTTCCCTACATAAACCCATTCCATTTAGTAACATTAGGTGCTCTACAATGGAAATATGAGAGCAAGCTTTCTATCTATCCACCCACTCCGAATAGATTCCTATAAAAGAAGAGAAAAAGTATTAAATTACATATCAAGAATAGAGTAGTCCTTCTTGGCTTCCATCCTAGAATTTAAAATATTGCATGTGAGAGAGCTACCAATACTAGAATAGATTTTTTGGTGAGACACTAATTTCCCCTTGATTATTGCTTCTCAAAGCCTGATAACTCCTCACAAAAATAAGGTTAATATTTCTTTTAACTGCATTTAGAATAGTGATAGGAACTCATAGTTTTGTATATCCACTTCAAATACATGTTCACATACATGTGGACATGAGTATGAATTCCTATACTTTGTTCATGGGTAGCTAAACAACAAGTACTCCAAGCCATTGTAGGGATTTTATCAATGTTAGAATAATCATCCCACAAAATCCTCCTTCAAAGAGCACAAACATGTTGCATTTTCTTTTTGGTATGTTTCAAAGAGGAAAATTTGAATGTGATGGGGGAGAGAATAAAATTTTTAAGGAAAACAATCTATTAGATAAAATAACTCTTACGCGAGTAGCATTTGAGCTTTTTTTTCCTAAATCTAGGAAGGACCTAATCCTAATTTCATAAGGAGGCTATGTGAAAGTCCACAATATACTCAAGAACCTAAAAGGATTATCATAAAGAATAATTTCATAATGCAAATTGATAATACATTGAGGAAGAGAAATATTTTAGGCTTTTTGAAGTAGTTCTCTCATGATCAATTATGAATCCACTAGCCACAGAAACCTATTCAGGCATTGGAGAAAGTTTTCAATAGGGGAAGCATTAGCATTGATTAACATATTGGTTTCATAAAAAAATCATTTATCCTGAGGGGGAGAGAGAGAGAGAGTTGAAAAATGTTGATTTCTTTAATAGAGCCTATAGGAATGGAAACTTTGATTAACAACCCAAGAGAACTAGTAGCAATAGAAAAAATGAGATTGGCAATGATGTTGGAGTTAGACGTCTACGAAATCACGTGAACAACACAAGGAAGAAGAAGAAGCTTGGAGCACAACATCCAATGTTGAACGTATTACCACGGGCAGTAGGTGGTCCTATAGTGATCACACACATCACTACCTAAATATACCAACAAATCCCCCCTAGGCATGATGCGGTGAACAAGGAGCTAGCACTCATGTATAAGGAAGTGGCAAGCTATGCGGAATGAATCCACAAAAGGAAGTAAGCCCAAAGCTTTGCAGAAAGCTTCAAACTTCTCCCTAGGTAGAGCCTTTGTAAAAAGGTATGGAATCTTCTCCTGCATGGGCACATATGCCTAGCTGATCTCCCTAGCAGAGAAGCTCTCCTTGACATAATGATAATGCACCTCAATGTGCTTAGTGCGAGCATGGAACAGAGGGTTCCTCACAACTGCCAATGTGCTTTGAATGTTAGTGAAGATGGTGGTGGCAAAAGATTGATCAAGACCCAAATCAACCATAAGGCGTTTGAGCCACACACACTCAATAGTCACTGTGAAATTTGCCCTATACTCAGCCTCACAAATGGAAGTGGCCACAATAGCTGCTTCCTTCTCAACCAAGATATACATGAGCTACCAAGCATGAAGCTGAAGCCACTAGTGGACACATGAGTGTCATAGAAACTAGCCCAATCACTGTCAAAATAAGCATGCAAATATGGTAGTAGTGATCCCCCCTTGTGATAAAACAATCCAAGTAGTCCGGTACCACTCAAGTAGCGAAAGATATGCTTAACCGCCTTCCAATGCCTAAGACCTGGGCAATGCATAAACCTACTCATCTTTGAGACAACAAATTGAATATCTAGCTGAGTGATGCATAAGTAAATCAAGCATCCCACAACCTATTGAAAGAAAACAGCATCAAATGCATCTGCAACATCATGAAGACTTAATCATAAATCTGTCTCCATAGGGGTGGCAATAGGCTTACAGTCTTCAAGGCCAAAATGCTGCAATAATGTGTCAATATATTTTGTTTGACACAGAGCCATTCCACCATCAACTTGCATACATTGAATGCCCAAATAGTGATGCAAATGCCGCAAATTAGGCATCTCAAATGAGGCATGCAAATCAGCCTTTAAATAAGCAATATGCATGTCATGAGGACTAGTAAGCAACATGTCATCAACATACACCACAATGATCAGAAGCACATCATTAGCACGCTTAACATATAAGGTGCTTTTAGTTGGACTATTCTGAAGACCATGTGCAATGAGATAGGCATCTATATTTTCATACCAAGCATGTGGTGCTTGCTTGAAACCATATGACGTCTTCTTTACCCTCCACACATGGTTTTCATGCCCTTTTTGCACAAAGCTATGGGGATGACAAACATACAATTCTTCATGCAAGCCACCATTCACAAATGCTATTTTAATGTCCAATTGATGTACATTCCAACCATGATGAGCTGCAAGTGCACAGATGCTATGAACAGTAGTCATTTGGCAAGTAGGAGCAAAGGTTTCATCAAATTCAATGCCTCTTTTTTGTGCATAACCCTTTGCAATAAGCCTAGATTTATACCTGTCAAGTGTTCCATCACGTTTACACTTCAGCTTGTATACCCAATTAGTGCCAATGGCCTTCATGCAAGGAGGCAAGTCACATAAAGACCAGCTACCATTTTTCATGATAGCATCATATTTAGATTGCATTGCAGTCATCCAATCTTTAGAATTTTGTGCTTCATCAAATGAAACATGTTCAGTCTCATCACAGAGACTAGAGGCAGCCATAGCATAGAAATTTGATGCAAAAGAGGCACTATGAGAGCCTAATTGAGTAGGATATGATAGAGGTGCATCTAATTCGAAGTCATGCAAGGTTTGCACCAGCCATTTTGGCATAGTTTTTGCCTACTCAATACCAGTTCTCTCATCAACAAGTGCATCATCTAAATCTGCATAAAAATTGAAATGATTTGCATCATCACATGAGACTTGCAAACGCTAAGAAGTTGCCTCATTAGGACCAACACTAGATTTTCCACTTGTAAAAAGAGGTAGCAAATTATCATACATGTCTTTCGAGCTAACAAATGTTTCCTTAGTACATGAAAGGAATGGTTGAATAGCCTCTTCCACAAAAACAACATCATGGCTAACCAGAATGCGTTTAGTCTGTGGATGATATAGACTATAGCCTTTACTTTCAGAACTATACCCAACAAAAATACATTTTACTACTTTATCGTCTGATGTTTTCTGTGATGTTATTCAGGCACTAATACATATGCGAGATAACCAAAAACACGTAGATGAGCAACAGATGGATTGCAACCATGCCAAGCCTCATATGGAGTGATAGATTACAGAGCACTAGTGGGACACTTGTTTAGTACATATGCGGCACACATAACAACCTCAAGTGAGAAACTATGTGGTAAAGCTTAAATCTTGACCATACACCTCACCATCTCCATGAGTGACCTATTCTTTCGTTCAACAACTCCATTCTATTGAGGTGTATACAACACTGAACACTGATGTTTTATCCCACGTTCAGCACGAAATGCATTAAAGTAAGAAGACATTTATTCCCCCCCTCGATTAAAATAGAGGGTACCCATTTTACATGCTCACATATTTTCAGCCAAATCCAAAAACTATTTGAAGCACATAAAAACTTCAGACTTTACTACTACTTGAGACATCACTATGTACAAGCTGCAATTTCTGAGTAGGTCAAACTGAACCATCTTTCGAATAGAAAGAACGCTACATTCTGCCCAAAATATAGCCTTCTCATACATGTTTACCTGGTGCCTCAAGTTTGGGAAAAGAGGACACCATTTCAGATTTCTACAGGCGTAGCAAAGTAGAAAAATTCAGATAACCAAAGCATGCATGCCAAAGCTTTGCATCTGACATAGCCTAAGAATCATGTAGTGCACATGTCAAATAATTTATAGATCTTTTATATTCTATGAGCTTATCAAGCCCACAACATAAAATGCCAGAAGCAATAAGGATGTCGCCATCTCAGAGATCATGAGCTGTACATATCTCATCAACAAATTTCACAACCAAGCCAATCTTGGCTAATGTAGAAACTGATAACACATTTTTCTTGATCCCTGGCACAAACAAAGCATTTGACAAAGTGAAAGAACTACGATCTGCACTAGTCAAAATGATCTTACCAACTCCCATAACAGGATAGGAGGAGTTGTTGGTGCATATAATAGTATTCCCTATAAGGGCAGGCTCGAGTGAAGAGAAGAAACTACACTGCAAGGTAATATGTTTGGTCACCCCACTATCAGACTACCAAACATCTAAGTCTATTAGAGACATGCACTGCTCATGAGAAGATGGATCAAAATTGCAAACAATAGTAAACACCCATTCTTCTTCTTGCACCAGATTAGCAGACTCTTTTTTTGGTGTAGAGGCCTCTACAACAACCATTCTAGCCTCTTTCTTCCTTCCCTCTTTAGCACCCAGTTTTGGACAGCTCTAGATGACATGATCATTTGCTTTACAGCTTTTGCAAAACAATTTCTACTTTTCTGATTTCTTCTCATCTTTGTCTTCCTTCTTGGAATCTGGAGCATTTGTAGATTTCTACTTACCAGTAGAAGAGCTCCATTTATGTTTGCCCTTGTGACTAGCCAAGAAAGCTTGATCTACAACACTCATAATAGTCATGTACTGCCTAGACTGGTCTTCATGCAATAGAATCGAGACTAACTCCTCAAATGACAAGGCACTTGGATTACCTTTCATCATCAAACGAAGAGTAGAATGAAAACTCTGATATGAGTCAGGAAGACCATTTAGAACAGTTTGCATAAATGAGCTATTTGGTATAACTTCATATGTAGAAATCAACTATTCTTTCAAATCCTGGATCTTTGTGAGAAAACTATCCATAGAATCACCTTCATTCATGTGCTCACTCTTCAATTGTTTTTGGAGGTAAGCAACACGAGCTTCAATCCTAGCTTGGTACAATGTGGTAAGTGTATCCCAAGCATCCTTAGCTGTTCTGCAAGAGTGAATGTGAGAAATAATGGCATGTTTGATAGACAAAGCTATCAATGCATGTGCTAGAGCATCTCTGTCATCCCAACAAATTTGCTCTGTAGTAGGTGCAATAGAAACAACAACATGAACAGGAATCTATAGAATATCATCATCTTCGATATCATCTCCATCAGCTCCAAAATCTATATTTACAATACCTGTATTTGTAGGTGTAACAAGACATCTTTCAACACCCTATACAATATTCCATAGTCTTTTTACGACCAATACATGACGCATCATATAAGCCCATAATGGGTACTTGGTACCATCCAACTTATCCTCAATAGCCAACATACAGAATACATCACTACTTTTAGCCATGGTCAGTGACTAAAGTACCTTGATGCAAAAAATTCATTGTATCTCAAAAAGTTGAAAAGAACTGCCCAAATGAATTTTGCTAAACCTATAGTAGACTTCAAGATGCTTATACTGGCGAGCCAAAATTCATATATACCTTTGGCACAAAAAGAGGAAATAGCCTACTCTGGAACACCCTAAGTATGCTTACGAAATTTCGTGCGATTCTGAGACTACAATCGGAGAGGTGTAGACAACGCCCTAGATGAAGTGGTGACTTGCTCTAGATCTGATACCAATTGTTGGAGTTAGACGTCTACGGAAGCATGTGAACAACACAAGGAAGAAGAAGAAGCTTGGATCACAACACACAATGCTGAATGTATTACGACTAGAATGTACAAAGATAAGTAGCCTATTCGGGCAATAGGCATATATACAAGGCAGGGGGAAAAACCTCCTCAAGAGGGAAAAACGTGCCTCGGCGATCCTATGGTGATCACACTTATCACTACCTAAATATATCAACAAATGAAACATCCTAATGTTATGAATCTAAGGATCTTGATATGCTGCAAAAGAAACAAATCCATTGATGAAAATCTTAGAGAAGCCATTGGTAAATAAGAAATTCAAAAACGGGATGCAAGTTTTATCTATACCAATATCTTCAAGTAACATGAGAATATTTTGAATTTAGTTCTATCAAAGGCCTTCTTAAAATCAATCTTAAATAGGTGAAAGTTTTTCCCTAGGTCTTTAAACATTCCATCCGTTCCAAAAAGGACATGATAGCATCCAACATAATCTACACACACACATATACAGACACACATATGCATACACACATATGCATACACACAAAAACATGCAGACATGCTTTGCTAGTATGATGCTTTTATTGATCAAGGGGATATGTCTTCTAGCTAGGGTGAAGGCAAAGATTTCATATATACAAGTGAGATAGGTTAACATCGTCTTTGGGCCCTCCTTTTATGAATCACCTTTACGACACCAATGTTATTAAAGATAGGAAGATTACCCTAAACAATGGCTTTTGTTATATTCTTATACGATAAGTCTACTATCAAATTGACTAAGGGCTATTCAAGAACTTAACCTAAACCCACAAATGGGTGACAAACATATGTATCCATCCAACCAATGCCACCAGTATATATACCTCTAGGCCAAGGATGTGCATATCCTTGGAGAGTGCTATTTTTTCCTTTAATTCACCCTCATGCGGACACCTAAGTTCCAACTACAGATTATGAGATGGTATCACATGATAACACAAGCTCTCACATTGATTCTTAAACAAATGATTCTTATCCTCTCTTATACACATGAAGATGGTGCGTGAAGAAACTTCATCCAATAGTGAGGTCTCCAAGCCTTAGGAACTTAGTCCTTAGCATGAAACACTTCAAATGGGAGCTCAGATACGAAAAATAACTTAAGCCTTCAAGGAAAAAACTTGTAGACACTTTCCAAGGGTTTTTCAATAATCTCCACTTGTTTTCGAAGAGATTTTGGACCCTCGAAACTCATGTTCTTTGTCGCTTGAACCTATAATTATACAACATTATCAACCCCTGAAAACATTTTTTTTTTCACTAAAAATGTTTAGAAGTATACTATGTGGAGTGTTCTCATGTGTATCATTATCAATATTTTCAACCGTGGTCTTCCTCTCTCTCACTCACCCTTTTATCAAAAGGGGATTCTATCCCTCACCCTTGATAACGACAAAGAAAAGATGGATAAACCATGTGCACGATTCCCTGGTCAACAGTAAAGTAGAGCGCACATAAGGTTGCTGATGCATGATATTAAGAATAACAATTTAATGTGACTGGTGTGTGTGTGTGTATAAGGCGGTATAATCGTAGACGCTGCAAGATATCGTAAATGTCTTTGTAGTTATACACAAACAAATCGTGCACTTCTCTGATACCATCTTTGGTGACAGATCAAGCTCAGTCATCTCACGGTTAATTGAAGTAGATGTCCGCTATCTGATATGAGGAAGATATCCGCGACCTGATATGACAAAGGTATTAATAAATCAGAGGGTCAGGAAGCGATCATACATCTGCTTTTATAGTTAGATATCAAGGGAGCCGATTCGTCTCTCTGATAACATTGAAGAGGAAATTCAATCACTTTACAGTCCTTCAACACAAGGTATATATAGAATAGCGACATAGCCACGTTTTACATGGTCTGATAATAGATAAGGCCTTGTTTCACATCGATATGTGTATAAACAGCTTAGATACAGCTGCGATACATAAAGAGGCTTTCCGTAAACATGTAACTGCAAGGCATAGGAAATATGCTTGTGTCAACGTTCTGAAGATCAGCAGATCCGATGTGCGCTGCACACAAGGTCACGGGATCCCGTAGCAAAGTGATCTGTCTCTCATATATTTCAAGAGGTCTAAAGGTAAAAGCGTTTAAGATGAGAAGTCAGTGCACTTTCCTATCTGGAAGTGTTTATTTTACTACTCTGCACATGATGGTCCTCAGCTGAAGTCACTTAACGGTCAAATATTTATGCTTAAGGTCGTTCAAGATACATGAATTAGTAGAAACAATGCCATATTTTGTAAAGGAACTAGAAATTTCCTTTAGTCTATTTCAAACGTCCTAAAAAAAGCCTCTGAAAAATGTATTCAATGTATTTCTAAAGCACCTCATCCCAAGGAGAATACTCTCAATCTTCTCAAGTGTAGTAAATTCTCTAATTGGAGAAAAGCTATCTCCTCTTTGTATTCAGCCTAGAGACTTGATATAGCTCGACCTTTGTAATGGTACATATGGCTCTTGCCCCTTGCACTAATTGTATTGTCCTCTATTAATATAATTTTCCTGTTTATTTTCAAAAAAAAAAAAGATACATGAATCATTAAATACAGATCTTGAATGCACGAAAGTTGACGTGGTGCAAAACGCTTTCTTCTCATTAAGTGCAAAAAATATGAGATTCGCAGATTACGTGTCAGAGGTTATTGTTATCCCTTTTATACAAGTTTTCTATATGCACTTCTTTTCTTATCAGATCTTGTTCCATCCAAAACTTTTGCACATCCACTTTCTTTTCTTTTTTTGAGCAAGAACAAAAAAGTATAAAATTGATGCAAGAATAAGAAAGATTACAAATCAGGGGCACATCCTTAATAATGGATGACCACAATCAGACAGACATAAGGGGAGTCCCAAACTCTAATAGCACTACAACATATGAGGGGCATACAGACGCTGCCTATATCGACGGTCACTCCCGTCATCGGTATAAACATTGGAAAAGTTCACTTAAAGATATCGACGATCAAGTGATCATCGGCATGACCGTTTAAAATGGATCATCGGGATGTCTCTCGACCGCCGATATAAGCATCGATATAAGCATCGGTATATACATCGGTATAAGCATCAGTATTAGTGTGGGTAATTAACTGGAAATTACCGATGCCCATACCAATGAGTATAACGAGGCCATTTTTTAAACATACTGAGAACGCGAGAGCAAAACTCAACATTTTGCATGTGTTTTACAATGAGTACTGCTTGCTTCTGTCGAACTTGCGTGCATGAACCGAATTGTGACCTGCATTGTCTTGTCACACACACACACACACACAAATCTCTCCCTCTCTACACACACACTCTCTCTCTGTTTAGATCTCACATGTTGCTAAGTGATGTTTATACTCTTAGCCTTTGTCTTTTTCTATGCTTTATGTTTTATAATTTTTGTTCTCTTTGATTTTGCAAAAGTTTTTTCGCAGGATTCTTTGGAATTCAACGATAGACGGCATAGATTACGCTTTGACGACAACAATCCAAAAGAGAGACATACCTATAAGTGATTTTTTTATTCTCTATTGATAGAGAGAGAGAGAGAGAGCGAAACAAAGAGAGGTATGAGAGAGAGAGAGGTAGAGAGATAAAGAGAGAGAGAGAGAGAAAGAGAGAGAGAGAGATAAAGAGAGATGGAGAGGAAGATAGAGATAGAAAGATAGAGCATGCATACACACACATACATACACACACATCTACACATGCATACATACACACACACATGTACACACATGCATACACACACATACATACACACACAGACATCTACACATGCATACATACACACACATGTACACACATGCATACATACACAGATATACACACATGCATGCATACATACATGCATATATACACACATGCATGCATACACACACATACACATATACACACATGCATACATACATACACATATGCATACACACAAACATACACACACACATATACACATATGCATACACACACATAGACACACATGCATACACTTATACATACACACACATATACACATGCATACACACACATACATACACACATATACACACATGCATGCATACATACACACACATATGCAT
>CM035419.1:45105787-45238287 GCA_020310875.1 Ceratopteris richardii
TTATAGTTTGTGCTCCCTGTAGCCTTAAAAGATTTTCTTTCTGAGGATGTATGAAGGACCATTTAAAAAATTAGTTCCTAAGTACGGTGGATCTGTTCTAAAGAGATAAATAGAGATAGCACAGAGAGTGCAAAACTCAATGCTATCGAAGTTGTTTGTATGGTAGAGAAATACTTCCCACACAAGTATTCTCACTATTCAGCTTCATTTACTGGTTCATGTGATAGATAAAGTTGCAATAGCAGGAACTGTACATAGTCGATGGATGTTCTTCTTAGAGTGCTTTATTAAGACATTAAAAGGGTTTGTTGACAAAGAGCAGGTCCAGAGGGTAGCATGGCAGAGGGATGGCTCGTACAAGAGTCTCTTCTATTCATAACTGAGTTTCTACATATGTCGGATCCACAAATGCCTCCCTTATGGAGCGATGATGAAGATGTTCATCTCGTAGGTGATGAACCACAAGGTAAAGGGTTACAAAGAAAAATGGATACAACTTTCAGAGAGAAGGCAATGAAGTTTTCCACAGTTAACTCTGAGCCTATGCAAAGGTGGTTAGAAAAGTATGAGGTTGTCAAGGATACCAACGCAAAGGAAAGAGCTCAGTTTCAAAGGAATTGTTCCACTCGATTTTTGCCTCTTCCAGAAAGTCTTTGACCTCTTCCACCTTTTCGAACGAGCACATGGCTAGATACAACGGTTTCACAAGCAAAGGCAACTGGTGAAGATATCTCTCAAGAAGAAGAACAACTCGCAAAGGGATGTGATTGGGAGTATACTAAATACGGTGCACTATGGTCTCATGGACGACCCTTTCGGATCACACTAATCGATAAAAATAGGTCTACTTTTGATAGTGAGGTGATGGTGAACTTTTTGCAAAAAATTAGAGTGAGTGCAAGAGATGATAATGCTCAAGAAGGCCACCTAGATTATTGTGGAGGGATTCAAGATATCTTTGAACTATCCTTTAGGAAGTTTGATTACTTTGTTTTTTATCTGAAATGGTTCGAAGTAGTCACCTCTGGAAGAAACGCAATAGTGAGGCAAGATAAAAGTGGTTTGCTTCAAGTCAACTCCACAAAATTATGGATGGATGAAAGAGATACATTTGTACTTCCCGAACATTGTGAGCAAGTTGTTTTTATATGAGATTTGAAAGAACCAGAGTGGCTATTTGTTTTACAAGTCGCCCCATGCAGTAGAAAAACTTGTGAGAACATAGATGTAGAAGAAAGTCCATCTATAGTGGACTCTGAGATTCATTCAGTAGTCGAGAAGGAAGAGATCATTTTTCGAGAAGAAGAGGTCATGGAAGAAGAAGAAATACAAGATGAAGCAATAGATGATGATCAGGAAGAAACTAGCATATGAAGTGATTTAGAAGTCGTCAATATAGAGATAGATATTCTTTGTACATCAGATCTCCAAGAGGATGCTAGAATAGAGGAGTTCTGAATCAAACACTTGTACATACTAATTTTTGTTTTTTTTTGCTACATTCTTTTGTACACTACCATTTCTCTATATTACCTTTATTATCATATGCTAATTATTTGAGTTCTTTTTTTACAGAGCATGATGGGAGATAGTCCTCTAGACACTCCACATTCCATGACAGAGGAGTAGTTCTTAGTGTTCATCTCTCAGGTACCTCGTACGTATATGGTCGTTGCATCATAGTATTGGATCACTCATGGTAGCACTCCCCCTAGTCTCATTCGTGGCGGCGTCACTCCTGCCGGTCTCACTCCTGCCAACCTTACTCCCGCTGGTGTCACTGCTGCCAATGTCACTCCTAGCTTTATGAATCCACCACGACCATCTTTTCAAACATCCCCTACAGGCTCTAGTAGTAGACATGTGTGTTTGACACTTCAGCATGAAACACATGCTAGCCCCTCTGGTAGGTCGAGCTCACACTATGGAGCAAGAGGTTCTAGGGGTGGATCTACAAGTACTTCTGGAGGAGGCGGCTGTTGTGGAGGCCGTGCAATGGACGTTGTGTCCTCCACTTCTATTCTTAGAACGAGTACCTCAGATGTAGGTATGCCACGTGGTACACCATGTGGAACACCACGTACACCTTGGGGTGCTCATGAACATGATGACTCCAAGGTGTATAGTATCTGAGATGGAGCTCCGGTGATGGATGTAGCCAAAAAATCAATGCATGCACATATTCGATAGCTTTGCCCCATACAGTTTTAACACTCTATCATGTTGAAATGGAGTGAACAAGATAAAGATCAAAAGAATTATATCACAGAGATGATTTATCAGGATTTCTGACCAGCACATGTTCAAAGTGGATTCTGCATACTGCGCGCGATGTTATGTCCCATCGAGGATCGGAGGCTCCTGATGCTTTCAGAGCAGGCTTACCAAAGCTTGTATGGTTAGATGTTGAGGAGTCGGATATGATTCGCGACGAGCAACAACAGACTCCTAACCGAGATTGCTAGCAATGAGATGCCACAGCCACACGTTTAGATACGGTTGGACCATCACATTTGGGCAGCAGCGGATAAGACATGATGCATCATGAGTTTGTAAGTACCATTTGGTTTATTGAATTTGTTTGTGTTAAGCTTGTCATGTATGTTCCTCTAATGTTTCGTATATTTTTTGCAGGAGCTCGCAATGGGTCATTCTCCAACACGAACGGAGGAGGCTTATGGATGTCGTCATGGATTGACAGCACTATTGGATGACTTGGAGGGATGTAGTGCGGTCATTTCATGGGAGCATTTGCGATGAGGTGATGAATTTATAAACTTTGTTTTTACTTGTTGTTTGTAAATCTCATGTGAATTTATCTCATTTCATGAATGTTCTTTGTTGCACGACTATTGATATGGACCATTCTTTGCATGTGTATGGCAGTAGGACACCAAAATTTTGTATTTGATTCTTATATGGCAATGCTTTGCAAAAATTTGTAAATGCCTCATATATGATAGTGGTTTGCCACACTCTTTTACATGTTTCATTTATGAAATATATAACTCTTTTTGTACATGGTTCATGGTTCATTCTGATTATCTCTTTTGTGTCCAATAATATTTTGTTTTATGAAATCATATTTTGGTTGCCATTAGAGTACACATCACATGTACTTGATTTTTTTCTGAGCAGAGTGTATTGTCTTTTGCTAAGCAACATCATGGTAATATTATTGTAGCAAAAGACAACACACTCTGCCCAAAACAAATTTTGAAGATATGGTCATCAGTATAAGCGATGGTAGTCCCAATAGGGTCATCGAAATAAGAATCAGTACACCCAGCGAGCATTGGTATACGTGATGGTGCACCCATCAGAGGTGTGGGTATAACTGCCAGTATGAGCATCGGTAGTACCAACACTCATACCGTCAGTTATATTGACGTGCATACGGACGACTTTACCGATGCCTATACCGGCACTTTAATTCTGACGCGCATACCGACACCTACATCGACGTTGGAGCAAAAATGCACCCATTCAATTTCCTCGATAAAAGCCTCAGTATACGGACGATTTGTTGTAGTCTATGAGTCAAACCAAAGTGAGAGGCAAAGAATTACATAGGAGTCAGACCAAAGGGAGAGGCACAAACATTACATAAGCTCACTACACATATATGATTCCAAGAAGTGAATCATGGTCATCTTGGAATCAGAATAAAGAGTAAACATTTTCTACCTTCGAATACTACTGAAAAATTTTTTTATCACAAGTATGGGGTTATTAAATTCAATGTGATCCCCATTAGTGGAAGAAATAAAAAGATTTAGGATTCTTTTCATTCCAACCGTACAAAAGAATAGAAAATCTTTGGTTCTTCTAGCAAAAATTTTTCAATTTTTGTTCTTCAAAATAAACCAAAGTATATGAGCTCTTAGTAATGACCACAAGACAATATCCATATTATTGAATTCTCTAAGCAAGATTTATGTGTATCCTAGAGTCTTCAAACCATTGTTGTAATAGAAAAAATTGATCCCTTTCCAAAATCTTTGTGCCTTCAAACAATTGATAAACAAATGAGCCAAATCTTCCACGATCACAGAAACAAAAAATTCCTCCATCAATGTTATACTTCTTTGCTCTGCTTCTTTTCCAGAAGCCATTTTGTATACTTATCCACATCAAAAAAGACTATTTAGAAGAGAGGGGAAAGGCCCAGATGCTTTCAAATGTGTATTTCCATTGATGTGGATTCCATTGGATATTCCACTTTTTGTTTAGCCATTCATTAACCGACTTGATGAGAGTATGAGATCTCTTAAAACAGGAGTATATATCCTCAACCATAGCATCCACAATAACTTTCTTATCTTTAAGGTTTTAGTTCAGCTTTTCCTAAAGAAATTGATTCTTTTCTTTAAGAATCTCTTTTCAAGATATGGATAAATTGTTAATACCGATTATAAAACTATCACTAATGAGAGCTTCATTTTTGTACAGGCTCAACCAATTTGAAGAGCCAATTTTTCTGCACTTATTCATTCTTCTAGACAAGGAGTCAGATTTATTATGCACCATCCAACCTAGCCACATACAATCCTGCATCAAGAAGGAAAGATTATTAGCAAAGTGAGGAGGAAGGGTGTAACACTCTTTGACCTTCATCCGGGAATTCCAAAAGTTACAAACAAGCCTACTTCCTTTGGGAACAAGAAAAGTAGGAGAAGTTATAATATTGGATAATTAAAAATTAGACCAATTTCTATTGTTCTTGTGAATATGAAATTTATCAACATTTCTCCTTATCAAGCAATTCCAAATAGTTTAGAATGAGCGGCTCTCAAAATCCACTTAGCAGCCATCTAAGTGGCCATCCTAGTAGGACATATTAGACCCAAAGCACCCTCATAATTCCTCATGCAGTAGATATTCCTGGCCATTTTAGGGATCTAGGAACCACCCCATATGAACGTTCTAGCAAGAGATATGGCTTGAGAGACCCGTTTTTTATTTGGCCACCAACAAGCTAACAATAAACTCAGAATAGGCAAGATATAATGTTTCAAAAAAAAACTCTTTGAGATAGACTTTTTTGAAAAAGAGTCTTTTTGAAGATATTATTACAAAATTTGTCTAGAACCCATTTTTGACACAATCAAGAATGATTCTATTAGAAGCAAAATAACCAGTTTTTTTGTGATTAACAACAGAACCACTAGAAATGCAAAAAAAATTCAAGCAATTGAGAGAGTTCTCAACAGAATAGCTATGAGCCCTAACAATCATGTTGGTGTCATCAGCAAACATTCGTATGCAAAGTTGAGAAGGGGCTTTAGGGATGTCAATCCCTTTGATAGTACCATGATCAATACAGCCCTTAACAAGCCAACCAAGGGCATTAGTGGTGACAGCAAAGAGGAGAGGAGCAAGGGGAAATCCCTGTGTTATAGATCTACACAATGTAAAAGGAGCAAATATCTGACAATTCATAGCAATTTTGGAGTGGGGATTACCAAAAAGGAGACAAGTTTACTTTATAAACGTTTTTCCTACTCATATATCAAGAAGGGATTGAAGAATGAACTCCAAGTCAATTCTATCATAGGCTTTATCAAAGTCAGCTTTTAAAACAAAAGTGTCCATATTTTGGTCTTTAGTATAATCAAGGCCTTTCCAGATGGAGATAATAACATCGAGAATAAATGTACCTCTAATGAAATCTTTTTGCTTGAAAGAATGATACTATCCATTAAATGGATCAATCTTCTAGCTAGGGAGGAAGCAAAGATTTTATACAAAGGACTTAGACAAGAGATGGGTCTCCAATTATTTTGGTCATCCTAAGATCCTTTTTTATACATAGGTTTAATCACTCGAGTGTTAATGTAGGTAGAAAAAGTATCTCTCCCAATGGCTTCTTGTCAAATCAAAAGAATTATGGGAATCAAAATTTCCTTAAGTTCTTCAAAAAATGTTTCAATTTCCAAATGGTTTCTCATACGTGACCTACAGAGCGGGGAAGATCCAAAAGAGAGACTAGGCTCTAAGGAATCATTTTCTTCCCTTCAAACATGAGTACCACAATCAATTATGATCAAAAGTAATATACACATATTTTCTTAATCTAGGACCAAACGAGATGGTTCTAATCATTGTTTATGGTTGTAAAAGGACACCTTGCCACATTTCAATAAACGTGAAACAAAAAAAAAAAACAAACAACTTCTTTAATCGATTTGTAGTCAGCAGCGAACAACATTTTGCACAACTTCACGAGACTCCAAGGGACCTCGAACCCCCTCTCCCACCATAGAAGGGACTGTATGGCAGCCATATCTAGGGTTTCCCCCGCAGGATACCACTCAACCTTCGCTCCCTGCTACATGCCCCTATCTCTGAAGCCGAAATCATTGAGGTCATTGATGCCCTCTCCCCCGGTAAAAGCCCGGGACCCAACGGGATCACTAATGAGTTCTTTAAATCCTTCAAGTTGGTGGTCGCCACCCCTCTTTGTCTGGTTTGGCAAGAGGCACTCAAGTTTGGCGCACTTCCTTCTTGTCTCAATAATGGTATTATCAAGTTAATACACAAAAAGGGGAAAAGAACAAAATAGAGAACTCCCACCCTATTACGATGCTCCAAACAGGATACAAGATCATCGCCAAAGTTATTGCCAACAGAATCTCTTGCCACTTGAGAGCGTGGCTAAGCGAGGACCAAAAGGTTTCATCAAAGGCAAGTCAATTTTGGAAACCATTATTGATATTTGGGAAGGTCTTGAATTTGCAAATGAGTCTAAACAAGATGTGGTCTTCCTCAAGATCAACTTTGATAAAGCCTACGACAGGCTAGAATGGGACTATATTCTGCATTGGCTCCAAGATCTTGGATGTAGTCAGAAATTCACTGAGATGATCGCGACCTTCTCGGAAATACATCGACCCAAATTAACATTAACTGAAAACTTTCGAAGGTGATCAAACTTAGAAGATCTATCAGACAAGGGTGCCCGTTGGCTCCCCTTCTCTTTGCCATCGCCACGAAGGGGCTTGGCAGGCTTGTGGCGCACCAGGTGGAAGCTGGTAATATCAAAGGCCTCCGTTTGCCTCACGACCACAGTGAGATCACCATGAGACTTTTTGCCGATGATATGAACATGTTTGTTCACAATGATAGTACCAGCCTGGAGACGTTCTGGAGGTGTCTTGCTACTTTTTGTGAAGCCTCTGGATCCATAATCAACCACTTTAAGACCGCCTTTAGAGCTATTGTGGGGTCTCAGTTTGGCCTTCTCATTGATCATGGCTGTCAAATCATTCCGCAGGGCCAAATTTTTCGGCTTCTTGGAATCCCCTTGGGGTTTGGCGTCTCTATGGAACAACGGTGGAACTGGGTGCTGACCAAACTCGAGAACAAGCTTAACTATTGGAGAGGTATGCAAATCAATCTTGCTCGTCCAACTATGGTTATCAACACGTTCCTCCTTTCTTCTACCATTTATTTCCTTTCTTGTTGAGACCGAAAGAGCAAGACCTGTCCAAACTGGATAGTATTTGTAGAAACTTCTTGTGGATGGGTGATCACAATAGAAGGGGGGTGCCTAAAATAAAATGGTCCATTTGCACCAGCCATAGAGATAGTGGGGGACTTGGTATCCTGGACATTGGGTGCATGGCTAACAAATTGGCAGCCAAATGGATGATTAAGGCTTGGTGCAATGGGGAGGCCTCGTGGACCAAATTGATCTTCAGAAACAAGAATGAGTTGGCTCTCATGGGTTTCCCAAATTGGAAAATTCTCGACATCTTCACATTGCTATTTTCCCCGATCCCGATCTTCTCGAAAGGCTCTAATCTCGTGTGCTCCCTATGGAAGAGTTGAAATAAAGTCAAAAGCTACACAAGAATTAGTGAAGACTGGAAGTGGGCTGCCGGTATCAGACAAAATGACTCTATCTGGTTTTCGATCCATGGCATCCAGAGTGTGGAATCTTGGAACATTCAAAATGCCAAGAAGTTATGGAACAAAGGCTTCAAAAAATGGAAACATCTCTGGAAACAAGACACCAAACACTGGATCAACTTCGAGGATATTGACACTTGCGTCAACATTTTGTACGAAGAATGGAACACTTTGCAAAGCAGATGTCTCACCTAGGATCGACACAAAACTTGCCCTCTCATGGGACACAACACATCGAGCTCGAACATCAAATAAACGATTGACTATCAGGTTAACCTCAATAGGAAGTGGTCCCTGTCATGGAGGCGGCTTCAGTGGGACATGAAGTTCATGGCTATCTGGCACCCCCTCATAGAAATCAAAAAGTCTGTCCTCTTATGGCAAATTCTTCATCATGGAATGTGGACCAACCTTAAGACTAGCAAACTTTGTGGGATTCCTCCCTAGTGCAAAAGCTTCCACCGATCTATCGAAGATGTTCCATACATCTTCTTTACTTGCCCCAACTCCAACAGACTCTGGTAGACAGTTGGAAAGAAAATAAGACTTTAGAAACATCTCAGTTGGCAGCAAGCCCTGCTCGGAGAAGCAATCGGTTGCTCTACGACTCTCTGGAACGCCATCAGAGGGGAGGTCCTATGGAAAATCTGGCGGGAAAGATGTTCTCTCAACTTCGGTGACTCCCCCAAGGAGTGGTCAATTGAGAAATCGTTGTTTCTCCTTGGCAAAAGGATTGTTAACTGTAAGAAATCCCCTCCCCCCTTCAGGCATCATCAAGTTCTCCTTTTGATCAATAACAAGCTTAAACCCAAGTGGGTCCCTCATGAGGGTGATGAGAGGGTGATTAACCTTCTTTGTAATGCCATCTAAGCTCTGTAAAAGCTTCCCCTGCTTTGTGGGATTTGGGGGGTTCCATAGGCACTAGTCCCCTTCTCTTGTACTTTTCCTTCTTTATTTAATTCAAGTCCGAGAGAGTAGGCTAATGCCGAACTTCCTTTATATTAAAAAAAAATGTTTTGCACAACGTTTAGGCCGTAGATTGTGTGTTTTAATTCTCATTGCTTTTTGAAAAGCTCGCGTATGAAGCGTCATTTTGAAAAGTCTATTTATAGATGATGTAAATCACAAAGGTGTATTATCTTGGCTTTCGCTACTTTGTCGCATATTTGTCTCTTATCTATATTTCACTGCAGCAATACACGTCTGTTATATAACAGCTTGCACATCACTTATCTTTGGTGTTATAAGCTGTTATCCTTCTTTCCTTGGTGTTATAATCTGTTATCCTTCTTTCCTTCTGTGCATATACAAGACTTAACTCAAGATACTGGTTTTCAGAAGCTTCACATGAATAGCTACTCATGTATCTTACACAGATTAATATCTCGACACACAAATAAGGGAACTTTTTTGTGTAAAACATTCATAGGGTATATGACCATATTGCTCGTTTAACTTCGTGCTCTAGGAGTGTCTTTGCAACGTGTTTTCCGGCATTGGTATGAGAGCCGTATGATGCATCGACATTGTGCTATATGCAACATATGTTTGAAATGAAAAAGAGATGAGGTATGATATATTTCGGCTGTTCATATAGATGATCATGAATGCATTTTGATGATTGACGTAAGTACTTGCAAGCGCATAGTATAATTATGACTAACAGAAATAGTCAATAGAAAAGTTGAGCAAGATAATATACAAGCATACTGCTTTTGCATGTCTACATACCTTATCGGCAGGAATTTGTATGGTCTAATCGTATGGTCTAATCACCCAATAGGACTTGCCAAATGAAAATCCTATGCTGCAACAAATTTGCAAGCATCAACGATGAAACGGACATGAGAAAAGGGTAAGATTTTTCTAGTGAAAAATATTGAGTCAAGTGCAATAGGACACATACAGGATTTGAAAACGAGTAAGGCAATATAAGAAATATTAGAACTCATGTTCTCATAGAAAATAGGGGCTTGACACATTGAAATAGGGGCTTGACACATTGAAATGAGTAATGAGTTAAATATTTTCTGTAAAGATGTACAAGATTCTTTAAATGATCATTATTTAAATATCCCTCTCTAGCTATCTTTCTCCATAAACTTGGAGTACACTTCCTCATCATGCTTCTTCTTTTGCTATTCCTCGTGCTCCTTTTGGTAATCCTACTCATGCTTATTCTCCTTCTCCACATTGTGCATGTTGTGTTGAAGATGCTCACATTTGTATCTATCCTCCATGACTGTTGGAGTTAGACGTTTGCAAAAGCACACGGACAGCATAAGGAATAGGAAGAAGGTTGAAGCACAACACACAATACTGAGTGTATTATCACTAGAATGTACAAAGATCAGTAGCCTGTTATAGAAATAGGCATATATACAAGACGAGGGAAAAAAACATCCTAAAGAGGGAAACAAGTTCCACGACGGTCCTAAAGTGTTCACACACATCACTACCTAAATATATCAACAAATCCCCCCTTGGGAGTGATGCACTGAACAAGGAGCTGGCACTTATGTATAACGAAGTGCCAAGCTCTGTTAAATGAATCCACAAATAGAAGTAAGCCCAAAGCTTTGCGAAAATCTTCAAACCTATCCATAGGCAGAGCTTTCGTAAAAAGTTATGCAATGTTCTCCTACGTGGGAACATATGCCAAGTTGGTCTCCTAAGTAGAGAACCTCTCTCTAACATAATGATAATGCACCTCAATGTGCTTAGTGCGAGCATGGAACGCATGATACCTCGCAACAGCCAATGTGCTCTGACTATCACTGAAGATGGTGGTGGTAGAAGACTGACCAACACCCAAATCAGCTGTAAGGCATCTGAGCCACACACACTCAACAATCGCTATGAAACCTACCCTATACTTAGGCTCACAACTAGAAGTGGCAACAGTGGGCTGTTTCTTGCTCAACCAAGATATACATGAGCTACCAAGCATGAAGTCAAAGCCACTGGTGAACACACGAGTGTCATAGCAACCAACCCAATCACTATCAGAAAAATCATGCAAAATTGGCAGTAGTGATCCGCCCTTGGGATAAAACAATCAAAGTAGATGGGTACCACTCAAGTAGTGAAAGATGCACTTAACCGCTTGCCAATGCTTGACACCTGGGCAATGCATAAATCTGCTCATCTCTGAGACACCAAAATGAATATCTAGCCGAGTAATGTAGAAGTAAATCAAGCATCCAACAACTGCTGATAAAGAACAACATCAAATGCATCTCGAGCATCATGAAGACTCAATCGTAAAGCTATCTCCATAAGAGTGGCAATAGGCTTATAGTCTTCAAGGCCAAAATGCTGCAATAATGTTTCAATATATTTTGTTTTACACAAATCCATTCCACCATCAACTTGCATAAATTGAATGCCCAAAGAGTGATGCAAATGCCCCAGATTAGACATCTCAAACGAGGCATCACTACAACAGATCGATGGTATACCGAGGTTTTTATCGAGGGAAATGAACGCGGCTTTATTTGTCGTGACTCCGATGTAAAGGGTGGTATACGCGTCGCTACCAAAACGCCGGTATAAGCATCGGTATAAGAATCAGTATATGCGTTGGTATATGCATTGGTAATACCATCACCCATACCAGTGCCCATACCGAGGCTTCTGTTAGACGTACCATCGTGTATACCATCGACTGCTGGGTGTACCGACGCTTATTCCGATGACATTACTAGGAGTACCATTGCGTATATCGACGACCATACCTGCAAATTTGTTTTTGGGTAGAGTGTGTTGTCTTTTGTTACAGCAACATTACCATGATGTTGCTTAACAAAAGACAATACACTTTGCCCAAAAATGAGTACATGTGATGTGTACTCTAATGTCAACTGAAATATGATTTCATGAAACAGAGTATTATTGGACACAAAAGAGATAATCAGAATGAACCATGAACCATGTACAAAAGAAGTTATATATTTCAATAATGAAGCATGTACAAGAGTGTGGCAAACCACTATCATATATGACACTTTTACAAAATGTGGCAAAGCAATGCATTGCCATATAAAAATAAAATACAAAATTTTGGTGTTCCACTGCCATACACATGCAAAGAACGTTCCATATCAACAGTCCTGCAACAAACAACATTAATGGAATGAGATAAATTCACATGAAAATTACAAACAAGTAAAAAAAAAAGTTTATAAATTAATTACCTCATCGCAAATGCTCCCATGAAACGACCGCACCGCGTCCCTCCAAATCCTCCAATAGTGCAATCAACCCATGACAATATTCGTAAGACTCCTCCGTTTATGTTGGAGGACGACCCATTGCCAGCTCCTGAAACAAATATACAAAAGATTAGAGGAACATACATGAGAAATTTAACACAAATAAATTCAATAAATGAAACGGTACTTACAAACTCATGAAGCATCGTGTCATATCCGCCACTGCCCAAATGTGACGGTCCAACCGTATCTAAATGTGTGGCTATGGCATCTCGCTGTTGGCGATATCGGTCAGGAGTCGGTCAGGAGTCTGCTACTGCTCGTCACGAATCACGTCCCACTCCTCAGCATATAACCATACAGGCTTTGGTAAGCCTGCTCTGAAAGCATCACGAGCCTCAGATCGTCCATGGGACATAACCTCACGTGCGATGTGCAGAATCCACTCTGAACTGACAAGAGACTGTACATCAGCTGGTCAGAACTCCTGATAAATCATCTGTGTGATATAATTCTTCCAATCTTTATCTTGCTCACTCCATTTCAGCATGATGGAGTGTCCAAACTAGATGGAGCAAAGCTATCGTATTCGTGCACGCATTGCTTTGCCAGCCGCATCCATCACCAGAGCTCCATCTTGGATACTATACACCTTGGAGTCATCATGGTCATGAGCACCCCAAGGTCTACGTGGTGTTCCACGTGGTGTATTGCGTGGTGTACCTACATCTAAGGTACTCGTCCTAGGAGTAGAAGCGGGCGACACAACGTCCATCACGCTGCCTCCACAACAACTGACTCCTCCACCTCCAGACCTACCTGTAGATCCACTCCTAGAACCTCCTGCTCCAGAGCGTGACCTCGATCTACGAGACGGGCCAGAACCTGTATCGCACTGAGGTGTCCAATGCACATGTCTACTAGTAGATCCAGTAGGAGATGGCTGAAAAGATGGTCGTGGTGGAGTCACAAAGCTAGGAGACATACCTCCTATGAGAGTAGCACCACCCGCAGGAGTGACACCGGTAGGAGTGACACCTGCGGGAGTGACACCGGCGGGAGTGAGGCCAGCGAGGTGAATGTATCCCGATCATCTATCCATAGTCTTGTGGAGTCGACTTGAAGCAAACCGCTTTTATCCCATCTCACTGTTGTGCTTCTTCTAGAGGTGACTACTTTGAACCATTTCACATAAAAAACAAAGTACCAAACTTTCTAAAAGATAGTTTCAAGATGTCTTGAATCACACCACAATAATAATCTAGCTCACCTTCTAGACCATTATCATCTGTTGCACTCGCTCTACTTTTTTGGAAAAAAATTCACCATCACTCCACTATCAAAAGTAGACCTATTTTGATCGATTCGTGTTATTCAAAAGTGTTGTCCACGAGACCATAGTGCACCGTATTTAATATACTCCCAATCACATTCTTTGCTCCATTGTAAAGTGGTAAACAAGCTAGTCTTTGCATGTTTTCATATTCTTCATCGACTTCTGATCGTGGATTTTCTGTTGTGTCCATGAAACTCTCGACACCTTCTCCACCATCATGATCTTCGTCCACGTCATAAAATGCTTCAAGCATCTCTTCCATATGTTCATTCTGTGTAATATTATTAGTACTTGTTTGTACGTCTAAGTCCCTTTTTGCTCTCTTTTGTCCACGAGAGGTTACCGGTGCAATGTCGTTTGGGTCCATCTGCTCACCTGGGGGACCATGCGAATGATAACGTAGGTTTTCCAGTCAACTCCTATCAAAGGATCCCTACTCTCTAACATGTGCAATACTAATCTGTCGTTTTTGATAAATTTGATACTTGCACTGTGTGCAAGGACATGCCATTCTCTCTTCAGGATCCAAAGAAGCCATCTGCTACAATATGGACATTTTAGAACATTTGGTTTTTTATTAAACCTAAAAATCATACTCTTAAAGACTTAAACCTTGTTGATATTTTAGGTAGTGATGTGTGTGAACACAGTAGGACCGCCGGGGCACTTTTTTCCCTCTTTAGGAGGTTTTTTTCCCCCGGCTTGTATATATGCCTATTGCCCTAATGGGCTACTTATCTTTGTACATTCTCTAGTAATACATTTAGTATTGTGTGTTTGTGCTCCAAGCTTCTTCTTCTTCCTTGTGTTGTTCACGTTCTTCCGCAGACGTCTATCTCCAACAATTGGTATCAAAGCAGGTTGTCACTTCTTCTAGGGTGGCGTCGACACTCCTCCGTTTGCAGTCTCAGATTCGCACGAAATTTAGTGAGCATACTCAGGGTGTTTTGGAGATCAAAACGGCTTCGCTTTGTGGTGCCGAAATCCCGATCGGAGCTCGTTTCGGCCTCCGAACGCACTATCGCAGTGCTTGTGCAGGCTATTTCATCCTTTTGTGCCAAAGGTATATACCAGTTTCTGTTTGCCAGTTTAAGCGTCTCGAAGTCTGCTACAGGTCTAGCACAACTCGTCTGGGCAGTTCCGTTCAACTTTTTGAGATACAATCAATTTTCTGCATCAAGGTATTTTAGTCACCCGCCATGGCTGAAAGCAATGATGTATTCCATATGTTGGATGTTAAGGATAAGTTGGATGGTACCAACTACCCATTATGGGCTTATATGATGCGACATGTATTGGTTGCAAAAGGATTGTGGAACATTGTGCAGGGTGTTGAAAGACGTCCTATTACACCTGCGACTACAGGTACTACAAATACAAGTGTTGGAGCTGATGAAGATGGTGTCGAAGATGATATTGTGCAGATTCCTGTTCATGCTGCTGTTTCTATTGCACCTACTGCAGAGCAGATTCGTTGGGATGGCAGAGATGCCCAAGCACATGCATTGATAGCTTTGTCTGTCAAACGTGCCATTATTCCTCACATACACTCTTGCAGAACAGCTAGGGATGCTTGGGATACACTTACCACATTGTACCAAGCTAGGAATGAGGCTCGTGTTTCTTACCTCCAAAAACAGTTGGAGAGTGAGCACATGAATGAAGGTGATTCTGTGGACAGTTTTCTTACAAAGATTAAAGACCTGAAGGAACAATTGATTTCTGCTGATGAGGTTATACCAGATAGCTCACTTGTGTAGACCGTTCTGAATGGTCTTCCTAATTCATATCAGAGTTTTGCCTCTACTCTTCGGTTGATGATGAAAGGCAATCCGAATGCCTTGTCATTTGAGGAATTAGTCTCTGTTCTGTTGCAGGAAGATCAGTCCAAGTAGAACAGGTCCATTATGTGAGTTGCAGATCAAGCTTTCCTGGCTAGTCAGAAGGGCAAAGGAAAATGGAGCTCTTCTACTAGTAAGCAAAAATCTGCAAATGCTGCACATTCAAAGAACCAAGACAAAGATGAGAAAAAATCAGAAAAGCAGAAATTGTTTTGTAAGTACTGTAAAGGCAATGATCATATCATAAAGAACTGTCCAAAACTGGCTGCTAAAGAGGCAAGGAAGAAAGAGGCTAGAATGGTTGTTGTAGAGGCCTCTACACCAAAAACAGAGTCTGCAAATCTTGTGCGGGAAGAAGAATGGGCGTTTACTACTGTCTGCAGTTTTGACCCATCTTCTCATGATGAGTGCATGTCTGCAGTAGACTCAGATGTTTGGTACTTTGACAGTGGGGCGACCAAACATATTACCTCGCAGCGTAGTTTCTTCTCTTCACTCGAGCCTGCCCCTACAGGGAATACTGTTACATGCGCCAAAAAATCCTCTTATCCTCTTATGGGAGTTGGTAAGATCATTTTGACTATTGCTGATGGTAGTTCTTTCACTTTGTCAGATGCTTTATTTGTGCCAGGGATCAAAAAGAATCTGTTATCAGTTTCTGCATTAGCCAAGAGTGGCTTGGTTGTGAAATTTGTTGATGACAGGTGTACAGTTCATGATCTCTCAAATGTCGATGTGATTATTGCTTCTGGCATTTTATGTCGTGGGCTGTATAAGCTCATAGACTATGAAAGATCTGTGAATGATTCGGCATGTGCAGTTCAAGATTCTTAGGCTATGTCAGATGCAAAGCTTTGGCATGCACGCTTTGGTCATCTGAATTTTGCTAGTTTGCTACGCCTGCAGAAATCTGAAATGGTGTCCTCTTGCCAAAACTTGAGGCACCTGGAAAACATGTTTGTGAAGGCTGTATTTTGGGCAAAATGCAGCGTTCTTCCTTTCCAAAAGATGGTTCAGTTTGGGCTACGCAGAAATTATAGGTTGTACATAGTGATGTCTGTGGTCCTATGCAGACACCCTCTTTTGGAAATTACCTTTACTTCGTGACTTTCATTGATGACTTTTCCAGGCATGCATGGGTATATCCACTCAAAGCAAAGTCCGAAGTGTTCATGTGCTTCAAACAGTTTTTGGTTTTGGCTGAAAATCTGTCAGCATGTAAAATGGGCACCCTCCGTTCTCATCGAGGGGGGGAATATATGTCTTCAGATTTTAATGCATTTATGGCTGAACATGGGATAAAACACCAGTGTACAGTGCCATATACACCTCAACAGAATGGAGTTGCAGAACGGAAGAACAGATCTCTCATGGAGATGGCGAGGTGTATGGTCAAGAGTCAGGCTATACCTCATAGTTTTTGGCTTGAGGCTGTCATGTGTGCAGCATATGTACTGAATAGGTGTCCCACTAAAGCACTGCAATCTATCACTCCATATGAGGCTTGGCATGACCGCAAGCCATCTGTTGCTCATCTGCGTGTTTTTGGTTGTTTGGCATATGCATTAGTGCCTGAACAACATCGCAGAAAATTGGATGATAAAGCAGTTAAATGTATTTTTGTTGGATACAGTTCTGAAAAGTAAAGGCTATCGCCTGTATCATCCACAGACTAAATGCATTCTGGTTAGCCGTGATGTTGTATTTGTGGAAGATGCTATTCAGCCATTGCTTTCATGTACTAAGGAGACATTGTTAGCTCCAAAGACAGGTATGATACTTTGATGCCTCTTTTTACAGGTGGACAATCTAGTGCTGGTCCTAATGAGGCAACTTCTCAACCCTTGCAGGTTTCATATGATGATGCAGATCATTCTATTTCTGATGTAGATTTACATGATGCACTTGTTGATGAGAGAGCTGATATTGAGCAGGTAAAAACTATGCCAAAATGGCTGGTGCAGACTTTGCGTGACACCAAATTAGATGCACCTTTGTCATATCGTACTCATTCAGGCTCTGATAGTGCCTCCTTTGCATCAGATTGCTATGCTATGGCTGTGTCTAGTCTCTATGATGAGAATGAGCGTGCTTCTTTTGATGAAGCACAGAATTCAGAAAATTGGATGGCCGCCATGTAATCTGAATATGATGCTATAATGAAGAATGGTACATGGTCTTTATGTGACTGGCCTCCTGGCAACAAGGCCATTGGCACTAAGTGGGTATACAAGCTGAAGCGTAAACCTGATGGTACAGTTGACAGGTATAAGGCTAGGCTTGTTGCAAAGGGTTATGCGCAGGAAAGAGGCATTGATTTTGATGAGACCTTTGCACCTACATGCCGTATGACTACTGTTCGGAGCATTTGTGCACTTGCAACCCATCATGGTTGGAATGTACATCAGTTGGACATTAAAACAACATTTCTGAATGGTGACTTATATGAAGAAGTGTATGTTTTTCAGCCCCGTGGCTTTGTGCAGAAAGGGCATGAAAACCAGGTGTGCAGGTTAAAGAAGGCATTATATGGTTTAAAGCAAGCACCACATCCTTGGTATGAGAAGATACATGCCTATGTGGTTGCACATGGTTTTGTGAATAGTCCAACTGAAAGCACCTTATATGTTAAGCGTGCTAATGATGTGCTTCTGATCATTGTTGTCTATGTTGATGACATGCTGGTCACTGGTCCTATTGAGAAGCATATTGTTGATTTCAAGGCTGATTTGCATGCCTCATTTGAGATGTCTGATTTGGGGCATTTGCATCACTATTTGGGCATTCAGTTTATGCAAGTTGATGGTGGAATGGCTGTGTCAAACGAAATATATTGACACATTATTGCAGTGTTTTGGCCTTGAAGACTGTAAGCCTATTGCCACTCCTATGGAGACAGGTTTACGATTGAGTCTTCATGATGCTGGAGATGCATTTGATGCTGTTCTCTATCAGCAGGCTGTTGGATGCTTGATTTACTTATGCATTACTCGGCTAGATGTTCAGTTTACTGTCTCACAGATGAGCAGGTTTATGCATTGCCCAGGAGTCACGCATTGGAAGGCGGTTAAGTGCATCTTTCGCTACTTGAGTGGTACTCGGCTACTTGGGTTGTTTTATGCCAAGGGGGGATCACTACCGCCAGATTTTCATGCTTTTTCTGACTCAGATTGGGTTGGTTGCTATGACACTCGTGTGTCCACTAGTGGTTTTTGCTTCATGCGTGGTAGCTCATGTATATCTTGGTTGAGCAAGAAGCAGCCTACTGTGGCCACTTCTAGTTGTGAGGCTGAGTATAGGGAAGCTTTCACAGCGACTGTTGAGTGTGTGTGGCTCAGACGCCTTATGGCTGATTTGGGTGTTGGCCAGTCTTCTGCCACCACCATCTTCACTGACAGTCAGAGCGCATTGGCAGTTGCAAGGAACCCTGTGTTCCATGCTCGCACTAAGCACATTGAGGTGCATTATCACTATGTCAGGGAGAGGTTCTCTGCTGGGGAGATTAGCTTCGCATATGTACCCACGCAGGAGAACATTGCAGACCTTTTCCCGAAGGCTCTGCCTAGGGAGAAGTTTGAAGCTTTCCGCAAAGCTTTGGGCTTACTTCCTTTTGTGGAGTGATTTCCACATAGCTTGGCACTTCCTTATACATGAGGTCCAGCTCCTTGTTCACCACATCACTCCCAGGGGGGATTTGTTGATATATTTAGGTAGTGATGTGTGTGAACACACTAGGACCGCCGGGGCACTTTTTTCCCTCTTCAGGAGGTTTTTTCCCCCCGGCTTGTATATACGCCTATTTCCCTAATGGGCTACTTATCTTTGTACATTCTCTAGTAATACATTCAGTATTGTGTGTTTGTGCTCCAAGCTTCTTCTTCTTCCTTGTGTTGTTTGCGTGCTTTCGCACACGTCTATCTCCAACAAACCTGAAATACTAAACCTAAATACTTAAATACCCAAAAAAACTCAAAACCCTAATTTTAAAACCCTAATCTATATAACTATCCTATTTTATCTATATATTCAGATTTTTTCTTAATTGATCCTATTTTATATATATATTTATTTCTTTATTCAGATTTTTTTCCTCCTAATTGAGTTATATGTATGCCTAAACCCTAAAACCCTAATTTTAAAGATCTAGACCTAATTTATGTATATTCCTATACACATGTGTATAATTTTATATATTTAATTATATATATTTAATTAAAATCCTAATCCTAAATATCTAGACCTAAAATATGTATATTTTGTATGCATGTGTATCTACATGTATGTATGTATTACATGTATATGTGTGTTTGTGTATATATGTTATGTAGGTATTAAAACCCTAAAACCCTAATTAGAAAGACTTAGACTTAAATCTAAAATACTAAAACCTAAATACTTAAACACCTATAAAAATCTAAACCTGTAATCCTAAAACCTTAATCATCTTTTTTATATATATTTATTTATATATTCAGATTTTTTTTCTTATTTTTCTTTATATTTTTTCTTAATATAAATATAATTGAGTTATATGTATGCCTAAACCCTAAAACCCTAATCTTAAATATCTAGACCTAAAATATGTATATTGTTCTATGCATGTGTATCTACATGTATATATGTATTATATGTGTATGTGTATGTGTGTATATATGTTATGTAGGTGTTAAAACCCTAAAACCCTAATCTTAAAGATTTAGACCTAAAATATGTATATTTTTGTATGCATGTGTATCTACATGTATGTATGTATTATATGTATATGTGTGTTTGTGAATATATGTTATGTAGGTATTAAAACCCTAAAACCCTAATCAGAAAGACTTAGACTTAAATCTGAAATACTAAAACCTAAATACTTAAACACCTATAAAAATCTAAACCCGTAATCCTAAAATCCTAATCATATTATATATATATATATTTATTTATATATTCAGATTTTTTTTCTTATTTTTCTCTATATTTTTTCTTAATATAAATATAATTGAGATATATGTATGTCTAAACCCTAAAATCCTAATCTTAAATATCTAGACCTAAAATATGTATATTTTTGTATGCATGTGTATCTACATGTATATATGTATTATATGTGTATGTGTATGTATGTGTAAATATCCTAAAAACCCTAATCCTATTTTTATATATTTGATGGTAAAAAAAACTTCAAAATAAAAAATTTATATATTTAGTTATATATATTTTATTAAAACACTAGCATGTGTGTATATGTATGTATATGTGTGTATGTGTGTGTATATGTGTGTATGTATCCATGTGTGTATATATGTGTGTGTATGTATGCATGTGTACATGTGTGTGTGTGTATGTATGCATGTGTGTACATGTGTGTGTATGTATACATGCATGTGTGTATATGTGTGTATGTATGCATGTGTGTATATATGTGTGTGTATGTATGCATGTGTGTACATGTCTGTGTATGTGTATGTGTGTGTATGTATGCATGCATTTGTGTGTATGTATGTGTGTATGCATGTGTGTGTATATATGTGTGTGTATGTATGCATGTGTGTACATGTGTGTGTATGTGTATATGTGTGTATGTATGCATGCATTTGTGTGTATGTATGTGTGTATGCATGTGTACGTGTGTGTGTATGTATGTGTGTATGTATGTGTATGCATGTGTGTGTATGTATGCATGTCCGTATATGTGTATATGTGTATATGCATGCATGTGTGTATATGTGTGTGTATGTATGCATGCATGTGTGTATATCTGTGTATATATGTGTGTGTGTGTATGTATGTGTGTATATATGTGTGTATGTGTATGTATGCATATGTGTATATATGTGCGTGTATGTATGTGTGTATGCATGTGTGTAATTTTGTATGTATGTGTATGCATGCATGTGTGTATATGTGTGTGTATGTAAGCATGCATGTGTGTATAGGTGTGTGTATGTAAGCATGCATGTGTGTACATGTATGTGTGTATGTATGCATGTGTAAATGTGTGTGCGTATGTATACTCTATTTTCTGATCTCTATCTTCCTTTCTTTCATTATTCTTTATCTCTCTCACTCTCTCTCTCTCTCTCTCTCTCTCTCTACTCTCTCTCTCTCTCCTCTCTCTCTCTCTCTCTCTCCCTCTCTCTCTCCCTCTCTCTCTCCCTCTCTCTATCTCTCTCTCTCTCTCTCTCTCTCTCTCTCTCTCTCTCTCTCTCTCTCTCTCTCTCTCTCTCTCTCTCTCTCTCTCTCTCTCTCTCTCTCTCTCTCTCTCTCTCTCTCTCTCTCTCTCTCTCTCTCTCTCTCTCTCTCTCTCTCTCTCTCTCTCTCTCTCTCTCTCTCTCTCTCTCTCTCTCTCTCTCTCTCTCTCTCTCTCTCTCTCTCTCTCTCTCTCTCTCTCTCTCTCTCTCTCTCTCTCTCTCTCTCTCTCTCTCTCTCTCTCTCTCTCTCTCTCTCTCTCTCTCTCTCTCTCTCTCTCTCTCTCTCTATATATATATATATATATATATATATATATATATATATATATCAATAGAGAATAAAACAATGGCTTACAAGTATGTCCCTCTTTTGGATGGTTGTCGTCAAAGCATAATGTATGTTGCCTATTGTCCAATTCCAAACAATCGACGCCAAAGAACTTTTGCAAAATCAAAGAAAAGAGAAATTATAAAACCTAGAGCATAGAGAAACACAAATGCTAATAGTACGCGCATCACTTACCAATATGTGAGATCTAAGCCGAGAGTGTGTGTGTGTGTGTAGAGAGAGAGAGATCTGTGTGTTTGTGTGTGTGTGCACAATACAATGCAGGTCGCAATTCGGTTCGCGCGCGCAAGTTCGACAGAAGACCAACACTACTCAAACATGCGCAAAAATGTGAAGTTTTGCTCTCGGGTTCGCAGTATGTTTAAAACTCACCCTCGGTATATCCATCGGTATGGGCATCAGTAACTTCCAGTAAATTAGAGATGCTTATATCGACGGATATACCGACGCATATACTGACGGCGGGGGGAAACACCAATGATCCATTTAAAACGGTCATACCGACGGTCACTTGATCGTTAGTATCTCTAAGTGACATTTTCCAACGCCCATACCGATGCCGAGTGTGACCGTCAGTATATGTAGCATCAGTATGCCCCTCATGTGTTGTAGTGCATGCAAATCAGCCTTAAAATGGACAATATGCATGTCATGAGGACCAGTGAGAAGCATGTAATCATCATACACCACAATGATCAAAAGCACATGATTAGCATGCTTAACATATAAGGTGCTTTTAGCTAGACTATTCTCAAAAACATGTGCGATGATATAGGCATGTATCTTTTCATATCAAGCACGTAGTGCTTGCTTTAAACCATATAATGCCTTCTTTAACTTGCACAACTCCTTTTCATGCCCTTTCTGCACAAAGCCATGGGGCTGAAAAACATACACTTCTTCATGCAAGTCATCATTCAGAAATACTATTGTAATGTCCAAGTGATGTACATTCCAACCATGATGAGCTCCAAATGCACAAATTCTACAAACAATATTCATTCGGCAAGTAGGAGCAAAGGTTTCATCAAAATCAATGCCTCTTTCCTATGCATAACCCTTTGCAACAGTCCTAGCCTTATATCTGTCAACTGTTCCATCAGGTTTACACTTCAACTTGTATATCCACTTAGTGCCAATGGCCTTGTTGCTAAGAGGAAATTCACATAAAGATGAGGAATCATTTTTCAAGATAGCATCATATTCAGATTGCATTGCAACCATCCAATGTTCAGACTTTTGTGCTTCATCAAACAAAACAGGTTCAGTCTCATCACAAAGACTAGAGGCAACCATAGCATAGCTATCTGATGCAAAAGAGGCACTATGAGAGCTTGAACGATTATGATATGGTAGAGTTGCATCTAATTTCCTATCATGCAAAGTGTGAACCAACCAATTTGGCATAGTTCTTGCCTACTCAATATCAGCTCTCTCATAAATGAGTGCATCATGTATTTTAGTGCTTTATCATCCAATTTTCTACGATGTTATTCAGGCAGTAATGCATATGCTAGACAATCAAAAACACGTAGATCAACAACAAATGTCTTGCGACCATGACAAGCCTCATATAGAGTGATAGATTGCAGCACTTTAGTGGGACACCTATTAAGTACATTTGCTACACACATAAGAGTCTCAAGCCAGAAGCTATGTGGAAAAGCCTAACTCTTGACCATAGACCTCGCCATCTCCATGACTGACATGTTCTTTTGTTCAGCAACTCATTTCTATTGAGGTGTACCAACACTGTACACTGATGTTTTATCCCACATTTAGCCAAAAATGCATTAAAGTCAGAAGACATATCCCCCCCTTGATCAAAACAGAGGGTGCCCATTTTACATGTTGACACATTTTTAGCCAAAAATAGAAATTTTTTGAAGCACATAAACAATTCGGATTTTTCTTTCAATGGATATACCCATGCATGTCTGGAAAAAAATCATCAATAAAAGTCACAAAGTAAAGATAATTTCCAAAAGAGGGTATCCGCATAGGACCACAAACATCACTGTGAACAAGCTACAATTTCTAACTAGCTCGAACTGAACCATCTTTTGGAAAGGAAGAACGTTGCATTTTGCCCAAAATACAGCCTTCACATACATGTTTACCAGATGCCCCACGTTTGGGCAAAGAGGATACCATTTCAAATTTTTGCAAGCATAGAAAACTAGAAAAATTTAGATGACCAAAGCATGCATTCCAAAGCTTTGCATCTGACATAGCCTGAGAATCATGTATTGTACATGCCGAGTCATTTACATAGCTTTCATAGTTACTACCTAAATATATCAACAATGAGCACGGTTAAAGAATGCAACCCCTCCACTACGTCTATAGCTTACATTGGTCTTGCAAGAAAGAGAGAGAGACACATATAGAGATAAAACAATTTGTGAGATTTGACAAATTTTCATGAGAGTAATCAAAAGGGACTCATAGAACCACTTTTGATGAGTTGCTTTTGAGATTTGGCATAAAAAGCAAAGTCATGGTATGTATTTTTGGCCACAAGAAAAAGTGAGTCTATGTCATGGTATTATACAAATTGAGGGTTGCTAAGTTTTTTTCCTTTAATTTCAACTATAGTTTTGATGTAGAAAGATGATATGTGATTTAAAATTCATGATGCTAATATCATGAAGTAAACAATGTTGATATATTTAGGTAGTGATGTGTGTGAACACACTAGGACTGCTAGGGAATTCTTTTCTCTCTTTAAGAGGTGTTTTCCCCTAGTTTCTATATATTCCTATAGCCTTAATGGGTTACTTATCTTTGTACATTCTCTTGGTAATACATTCAATATTGTTTGTTGTGCTCTAAGCTTCTTCGTCTTCTTGCTTCTGGTATTCTTGTGCTTCCACAGACCTCAATCTCCAAAAATTCCTATCAGAGTAGGTTGTTACTTCATCTAGGGCATCGTTAACACCCCTCTAATCACAGTCTTAGAATCACATGAAAATTGGTGAGCATACTCATGGCGATTAGGATTTCAAAACAACTTTTGTATGTGTGTCGAAAATGTAATCTAAGCTCGTTTCAACCTCCAAACACTATCGAAGTGCCCTTGAATATGATTTCATCTTCTTGTGCCAAAGATATATATAGGTTTCAATTCACCAATCTAAACACCTCGAAGTGTGCTACGGGTTTGGGTATTTATGTACAACTTTTTGTGATAGAGTCCTTTTTCTACATCAGAGTATTTTAATCAATGGCCATGGTTGAAAGCAGTGATGTATTTTGTATGTTCGCTGTTGAGGATAGGTTGGATGGTACTAACTATTTGTTATGGGCATATATCATGCCTCATGTATTGGTTGCAAAAGGACTGTGGAATATTGTCCAGGGTGTTGAAAAAATTCCTATTTCACTTGCAAAGACACTTTGTTGAAGGTGATGTAGATGGCACTCAAGATGGTGATATTCTTTAGGTTCTTGTTCATGTTGTAGTTCCTATTACACCTACTATAGAGCAAATTTATTTGGATGGCAAAGATGCTCAGGTTCATGCATTGATATCCTTGTTTGTGAAACATGCCATTATTCCTCACATTCACTCTTGTAGAACAACAAATGATGCTTGGGACACACTTACCACTTTATACCAAGCAAGGAATGAGGCTTGTGTTGCTTATCTCCGAAAAGAGCTAGAGATCAAGCACATGAATGAAGGAGATCCCATGGATAGTATTTTGACAAAGATCAAAGATTTGAAGGAGCTATTGACTTCTGCTAATGAAGTCTTTCCTGACAGTTCACTTGTGCAAAAGGTTCTAAATGGTCTTCCGAATTCATATTAGATTTTTGCTTCTACTCTTTGATTGATTATAAAAGACAATCCAAATTCCTTAACATTTAAGGAGTTAGTCTGTGTTCTATTGGAAGAAGATCAACCTAAGCAGAAGAGGTCCATTATTCATGTTGCAGATCAAGCCTTCCTGGCTAGCTAGAGAGCAAAGGTAAATGGAGCTTTTCTACTAGTAAGTAGAAATCTACATATTCTACACAACCAAAGAAGGATGGCAAAGATGAGAAGAAATCAGAAAAGTAGAAATTGTTTTCGGGATATTATGCAAAATCAATGAATGATTCAGCATGTGTAGTTCAAGATTATGAGGCCATGCCAGATGCAAAGCTTTGGCATTCACATTTTGGTCATGAATTTTGCTAGTTTGCTATGCCTACAGAAATCTAAAATGTTTTCCTCTTTGCCCAAAGTTTGAGGCACCTAGTAAACATGTCTGTGAAGGCTCTATTTTGGGAAAAATAAAGCGTTCCTCCTTCCCAAAAGATGGTTCAGTTTAAGCTACTAAAAAATTGTGGCTTGTTTATAGTGATGTGTATGGTCCTATGGAGACATCTTCTTTTGGGAACTATCTTTAGTTCATGACTTTCATTGATGATTTTTCCAAGTATGCGTGGGTATATCCACTTAAAGAAACATCCAAAGTGTTTATGTGCTTCAAACAGTTTCTAATTTTGGCTGAAAAATTATCAACATGTAAAATGGGCACCCTCCATTTATGATTAAGGGGGCGAGGGATATGTGTCTTCTAATTTTAGTGCATTTCTAGCTGAACGTGGAATAAAACATCACTATAAAGTTCCATATACACCTCAACAGAATGGACTTGCTAAAAGGAAGAACATGTTACTCATGGAGATGGCTAGATGTATGGTGAAGAATCAGGCTTTACCACAAAGTTTCTGGCTTAAGGTTGTTATGTGTACAACATATATACCTAACAAGTGTCCCACTAAAGCATTGTAGTCTATCACTCCATATGAGGCTCTGCATGGTCATAGGCCATCTTTTGCTCATCTACATGTCTTTGGTTGCTAGCATATGCATTAGGGCCTAAACAACAACAGAGGAAATTGGACGATAAAGAAATGAAATGTATTTTTGTTGGGGATAGCTCGAAAAGCAAAGGCTATTGTCTGTATCATCCATAGACTAAACACATTTTGGTTAGCCATGAGATTGTTTTTGTGGAAAATGCTATTCCACCATTACTTTCATTTACTAAGGAGACATCTGTTACCTACAAAGGCACTATGACCCCTTGCTACTTCTTTTTTCAAGTAGATAGTCTAGTGCTGGTCCAAATAAGAAACTTTTGCGACCTTTATAGATCTCACATGATGATGTAGATCATTCCATTTTGTATGGAGATTCACACGATGCACTTACTATTGAGAGAACTGATATAGAGGAGGCAAAGACTATGACTGAATGGTTGGTGCAAACTTTGTGAGATAGCAAATTAGATAAATCTCCATCATATCGTACTCATTCGGCTCTCAAAGTGCCTCTTTTGCATTAGATTCTTATGCTATGGCTGCCTTTAGTCTTTGTGATGAGAATAACCGAGTTTCATTTGATGACGTAGAAAATTAAAAAATTGAATGGCTGCTATGCAATCAGAATATCATACTATTATGAAAAATGGTGCTTGGTCTTTATGTGACTTGCCTCTTGGCAAGAAGGCCATTGACACTAAGTAGATATACAAGATGGAGCATAAGCCTGATTGAGCAGTTGATACGTATAAGGCTAGGCAATAATCAAATTGCTATGCAATGGCTGCCTCTAGTCATTGTCATGAGAATGAGCCTATTTCTTTTGATAAAGCACAAAATTTAGAAAATTGGATGGGTGGTAGGCAATCATAATACAATGCTATTATGGGGAATCGTACTTGGTCTTTATATGTTTTTCCTCAAGGCAAAAAGGCCATTGGCATTAAATGGGGTCTAAAACATAAACGTGATGCAACAATTGATAGGTATAAGGCTAGGCTTCTTGCAAAAGCTTACGCTCAAGAGATCGGAATTGATTTTGATGATACCCTTGCACCCACTTGTTGAATGATAGTTGTTTGTGGCATTTGTGCACTTGCAGCTCATCATGGTTGGAATGCACATGAGTTGGACATTAAAATTGCATTTTTGAATGGTGACTTACATAAAGAAGTGTAATTAAAATTGCATTTTTGAATGGTGACTTACATGAAGAAGTGTATCTTCATCTGCCAAATGTGTGAACTTCCAAATATAGTTCAAATGCATAGACTCTGTATGGCATTACGTAAATCGCTTAATCAGCAGCATCTTTGAAAATATGAAAGAAAGTCTTCCGTCAGATCCCTATTTTATAGGCTTCAAGTGATAGAAGAAGTGGCTACGTTTTGCATTTTTCTCCGTCACTTAATTTTGGCATTTAATCTTCGCACGCTTTTTGCAAGTCGATCGTTCGACTTTCGATTGTAAAAGCATAAATAGATTTCTATTTAAAGAATGGCTTGGTCAGCAACATATTCAAAACATGAGAGAAAGTCTTCCATCAGATCCCTATTTCATAGATGTCAAAGTGATAGAAAAAGTGGTCATGTTTTGCATTTTTCTCCGCCACGTAATTTAGCCGCTCGATCTTTGCACGTATTTTGAAGTCAATCATTTGACTTTCGATTGTAAAAGCATGAACATATTTCTATTTAAAGAATATGATGATAATCTAGATTCTTGTTGATGGGCTTCGAACTCACCACCTCACGATCTCACTGAATATGCTTTACTATTTAATATATAGTACCGATTGACTATTATTGAATGTAATGGAAAAGAAAACAATACCTGATGTTTATCTTATATCTCGAAAGAAATTTTCTCCTTACCTCATGATCTTCTTAAACAGTAAGGTAAAGACTTTAAGTCTTATTATCGAAGTTAAGATAATTAAAATTTCTTCATAGTTTATTGATAGTATTTATCAACTAATTTCTCTCTGCTTCTTCCATGAAAGTGAGGAGAGGAAATCTCTCCAACATTTGCGCGTACTAAATGTGCACATCATCTTCAATGGGTCAATCTTGTAATCAACTTTTTGTTTAAAAGATAGAGTCATATTTCATGGGATCATTGAATCTAGATTATCTCATAGAATCATATCATCTCTTTGGACCTCTTCATTTTCATCATCAACACTTGATCGTATTGGATGATCTTGAAGTTTTCATATTTTGTTCAATTTCTTTGATAATATCTTCAAGCAATTTTTTTTCTTTTTCTTTAAGGTTTCTTTTTTCATTGTTTATACTCATCCTCGTCAATTTCTTTGATATTCTCATGTTCAATTCAACCATTTTCTTGATTGTTATTATCATTTTTCAAATGAGCTTTTAAAATTTTAACCTTGTCAAGATCAAATAATTGATCATTATTTAAAAGCTTTGGATCACATGTTATATAATATTCCTCATGCTTCTTAGTTTTCAACTGTATTGACTTTTCATATTCTTGCTCATCCTCTTCCAATCTCTCTTTCAAATATTTTTTAACATCTTTTTATCTAATTTTATTTGTTCACTTTTTTAATCTTCAAAAATCTTAACTTCATTATCAATTGGTATCTTAGTCTCTTCTTCAGTAGATATATTATCATCATATCTCTCTAGTCCTCATTGTTTTCTAAATCTTTCAAATGATGTTGGTTTAGATCTTCTTTGATCAATATATTCCTTCGTCCGACCTCTTCTTAACTTCAAGTACAAAGGTAAATAATCATGGTAATCACAAATTTTCATTTCAATTTGCGTTACCAATTTTTTCTACAAGTATATACATATGCAATACAATCCCAAAACATATGACCAAATTGATCACACCAGAAAGAAAACTAACAAGTGGATTTAGGACTCTACTTGTCTTCTATGTATAGCTATAAGAGTGATTTTCTATGGTCAGATAAAGGATTTCACTCAAAAAAATGTGTAGAAACACTTTGAACTTGTACTAGGTGTTCATGTTTTCACTTGAATGATTGAATTTCTCTAACTTGGTTGTAAAAAGTTTCAAAATTGGTTTTCAAACTTGATCGGTCATTATCAATTTCTTTTTCAACATTTTAAAACTAGTACCCATTGTTTGCATAGTTTAAGCCCTTTAACATATTGCTTAATTTAGAGATAAGATTATTTCAAATTTTGATTGCATCAATGTGTTTTCTCTAATCTCCATTTCTTTTAATCGCTCGTAATATTCTGAAATATTCTTTTCAATTAATCCACCCATACTAGAATCCATGTTCTGTGCGGTGTTTTTATGAATCCCTCTTTCCTCAGCGTTCACTTATGTTTTGTAATGAATGTTGAATTGATGCAAAATTAAAGAGAAATGTGAATTTTGAATGTTTTCAAAATGTTAATACAATATGCAAAACTTTGAAACACAATTATCTCTTTGAAGAGCTTATCAATGCAAGTATGCAAACTTGAAAGTGAAAGTGTGCAAAAATTTTGAAAGGAAGTGATTCTTTATGTTTTTTGAAGTGAGACTATGCAAAAAAGGGAACAAATTTGAATTAAACTTTTATGTTTATGATGTGCAAAACATGTATGCAAGAACTTGAAATATGAGTACCTAGAATTGGCTTGAAGAAGAGGTTCCGAAAGTGTGTGGAAGTGGTTGGAAAATTTATACAATCAAACTTTAAAACCTAAATATAACTGGTATTATATGAGTGAATATGCAAAAGTGACAACTTCAATTGGAGAAAAGGGTGAAGTGATTGTTGATATATTTAGGTAGTGATGTATGTGAACACACTAGGACCGCCAGGGCACTTTTTCCCTCTTTAGGAGGTATTTTTCCCCCGAATTGTATATATGCCTATTGCCCTAATGGGCTACTTATCTTTGTACATTCTCTAGTAATACTTTCAGTATTGTGTGTTGTGCTCCAAGCTTCTTCTTCTTCCTTGTGCTATTCGCATACTTCCACAGACGTCTAACTCCAACAATTCGTATCAGAGCAGGTTGTGGCTTCATCTAGGGCGCCGTCGACACTCCTTTGTTTGCAGTCTCAGATTCGCACAGAATTTGGTGAGCATACTCAGGGTGTTTCAGAGATCAAAACAGCTTTGATATGTCGTGCCAAAATCATGATCTGAGCTCGTTTCAACCTCCTAACGCATTATCACAGCACTTGTGCATGCTATTTCATCTTTTTAGGCCAAAGGTATATAACAGTTTTTGTTTGCCAATATAAGCATTTCGAAGTCTGCTACAGGTCTAGTGGAATTCGTTTAGGCAGTTCTGTTCAACTTTTTGAGATAAAGTCAATTTTTAGCATCAAGGTATTTTAGTCAGCGGCCATGGTTGAAAGTAGTGATGTATTCCGTATGTTGGCTGTTGAGGATAAGTTGGATGGTACAAACTACGCATTATGGGCTTATATGATGCGACATGTGTTGGTTGCAAAAGGACTGTGGAACATTGTGTAGGGTGTCGAAAAATATCATATCACACCTCCAACTGTTACAATTGCAGGTACTGAAGCAGATGTAGAAGGTGTCGAAGATGATGGTATTCTGCATATTCCTGTTCATGCTGCAGTTTCTGTTGCACCTACTGTAGAGCAGATTTGTTGGGATGGTAGAGATGCCCAGGCACATGCATTGATAGCTTTGTCTGTCAAACGTGCCATTATTCCTCATATTGGCTCTTACAGAACAGCTAAGGATGCTTGGGATACACTTACCACATTGTACCAAGCTAGGAATGAGGCTCGTGTTGCTTACCTCCGAAAATAGTTGGAGAGTGAGCACATGAATGAAGGTCATTCTATGGAAAGTTTCCTAACAAAGGTCAAAGACTTGAAGGAACAGTTGATTTTTGGTGATGAGGTTATACCAGATAGCTCACTTGTGCAGACGGTTTTGAATGGTCTTCCTGATTCATATAGGAGTTTTGCTTCTACTCTTTGGATGATGATGAATGGTAATCCAAATGCCTTGTCATTTGAGGAGTTAGTCTCTATTCTGTTGCAAGAAGATTAGTCTAGGCAAAACATGTCCATTATGCGTGTTGCAGATCAAGCTTTCCTGGCTAGTCAGAAGGGAAAAGGAAAATGGAGCTCTTCTACTAGTAAGTAGAAATCTGCAAATGCTGCACATTCGAAGAACCAAGACAAAGATGAGAAAAAATCAGAAAAGCAAAAATTGTTTTGTAAGTATTGTAAAGAGAATGATCATATCATAAAGAAATATTCAAAACTGGATGCAAAAGAGGGAAAGAAGAAAGAGGCAGGAATGGTTGTTGCAGAAACGTCCACACCAAAAACGGAGTCTACTAATCTTGTGGAGGAAGAAGAATGGGTGTTTACTACTGTTTGCAATTTTGACCCATCTTCTCATGAGCAATGCATGCCTGTAGTAGACTCAGATGGTTGGTACTTTGACAATGGGACGACCAAATATATTACCTCGCAGTGCAGTTTTTTCTCTTCACTCAAGCCTGCCCCTACAGGGAATACTGTTACATGTGCCAACAACTCCTCTTATCTTGTTATGAGAGTTGGTAAGATCATTTTGACTACTGCTAATGCTAGTTCTTTCACTTTGTTAGATGCTTTATTTGTGCCAGGGATCAAGAAGAACCTGTTATCAATTTCTGCATTAGTCCAGATTGGCTTGGTTGTGAAATTTATTGATGATAGGTGTACAGCTCATGATCTCTCAAATGGTGATGTGATTATTACTTCTGGCATTTTATGTCATGGGCTGTATAAGCTCATAGACTATGAAAGATCTGTGAATGATTCGGCATGTGCAGTACATGATTCTCAGGCTATCTCAGATACAAAGCTTTGGCATGCATACTTTGTTCATCTCAATTTTGCTAGTTTGCTATGCGTGCAGAAAGCTGAAATGGTGTCCTCTTTGCCCAAACTTGAGGCACCTAGAAAACATGTTTGTGAAGGCTGTATTTTGGGCAAAATGCAGCGTTCCTCTTTTCCAAAAGATGGTTCAGTTCAGGCTACTCAGAAATTGCAGCTTGTAGATAGTGATGTCTATGGTCCTATGCAGATACCTTCTTTTGAAAATTATATTTACTTCGTGACTTTCATTGATGATTTTTCCAGGCATACATGGGTATATCCATTGAAGGCAAAGTCCGACGTGTTCATGTGCTTCAAACAGTTTATGGTTTTGGCTGAAAATCTATTAGCATGTAAAATGGGCACCCTTCGTTTAGATCAAGGGGGGGAATATATGTCTTCTGATATTAACGCATTTCTAGCTAAATGTGGGATAAAACACCATTCTACATTGTCATATACACCTCAACGGAATGGAGTTGCTGAACAAAAGAATAGGTCACTCATGGAGATGGCGAGGTGTATGGTCAAGAGTTAGGCTTTACCACATAGTTTTTGTCTTGAGGCTTTCATGTGTGTAACATATGTACTGAATAGGTGTCCCACTAAAGCGCTGTAGTCTATCACTCCATATGAGGCTTGGCATGATCGCAAGCCATCTGTTGCTCATCTGCATGTTTTTGGTTGTTTGGCATATGCATTAGTGCTTGAACAACATCGCAAAAAAATGGATGATAAAGCAGTAAAATGTATTTTTGTTGGGTACAGCTTTGGAAGTAAAGGCTATCGTCTGTATCATCCACAAACTAAACACATTTTGGTTAGCCGTGATGTTGTTTTTATGGAAGATGTTATTCAACCATTGCTTTCATGTACTAAGAAGACATCTATTAGCTCCAAAGACATGTATGATGCTTTGCTGCCTCTTTTTATAGGTGGAAAGTCTCGTGTTGGTCCCAATGAGGAAACTTCTCAACCTTTGTAGGTTTCATGTGATGATGAAGATAATTCCATTTCTGATGTAGATTTACATGATGCTCTAGTTGATGAGAGAGGTGATGTTGAGCAGGAAAAAACTATGCCAAAATGGCTGGTGCAGACTTTGCATGACAACAAATTAGATGCACCTTTGCCATATCGTACTCGTTTAGTCTCTCATAGTGCCTCTTTTGCATCAGATTGCTATGCTATGGCTGCATCTAGTCTCTGTGATGAGAATGAGCCTGTTTCGTTTGATGAAGCACAAAATTCAGAAAACTGGATGGCTACTATGCAATCTAAATATGATGCTATAATGAAGAATGGTACTTGGTCTTTATGTGACTTGCCTCCAGGCAAGAAGGCCATTGACACTAAGTGGGTATACAAGTTGAAGCATAAACCGGATGGTAGAGTTGACAGGTATAAGTCTAGGCTTGTTGCAAAGGGATATGCATAGGAAAGAGGCATTGATTTTGATGACACCTTTCCACCTACATGCCGTATGACTACTGTTCAGAGTATTTGTGCACTTTGCTGCTCATCATGGTTGGAATGTACATCAATTGGACATTAAAAGAGCATTTTTGGATGGTGACTTGCATGAAGAAGTTTATGTTTTTCAGCCCCATGGCTTTGTGCAAAAAGGACATGAAAACCAGGTGTGCAGGTTAAAGAAGGCATTATATGGTTTAAAGCAAGCACCATGTGCTTGGTATGAGAAGATACATGCCTATCTGATTGCACATGGTTTTGACAACAGTCCAACTGAAAGCACCTTATATGTTAAGCGTGCTAATGATGTGCTTCTGATCATTGTTGTCTATGTTGATGACATGCTGCTCACTGGTCCTATTGAGAAGCATATTGCTAATTTTAAGGCTGATTTGCATGCCTCATTTGAGATGTCTAATTTGGGGCATTTGCATCACTATGTCGGCATTCAATTTATGCAAAATGATGGTGGAATGGCTTTGCGTCAAATGAAATATATTGACACATTATTGCAACGTTTTGGCCTTGAAGACTATAAGCCTATTACCACTCCTATGGAGACAGGTTTACCATTGAGTCTTCATGATGCTTGAGATGCATTTGATGTTGTTCTCTATCAGTAGGCTATTGGATGCTTGATTTACGTGTGTATTACTCGGACAGATATTCAGTTTGCTATCTCACAGATGAGCAGGTTTATGCATTTCCCAGGAGTCAAGCATTGGCAGGTGGTTAAGTGCATCTATCCCAAGGTGGGATCACTACCGCCAGATTTGCATGCTTTTTCTGACTCTGATTGGGTCGGTTGCTATGACACTCGTGTGTCCACTAGTGGCTTTTGCTTCATGCTTGGTAGCTCATGTATGTCTTGGTTGAGCAAGAAGCAGCCTACTATGGCCACTTCCAGTTGTGAGGCTGAGTATAGGGAAGCTTTGAGAGTGATTGTTGAGTGTGTGTGGCTCAGATGCCTTATGGCTGATTTGGGTGTTGGTCAGACTTCTGCCATCACCATCTTCACTGACAGTGAGAGCACATTGGCAGTTGCGAGGAACCTTGTGTTCCATGCTCGCACTAAGCACATTGAGGTGCATTATCACTATGTAAAGGAGGGGTTCTCTGCTGGGGAGATCAGCTTGGCATATGTGCCCATGCAGGAGAACATTGCAGACCCTTTCATGAAGGCTTTGCCTAGGGAGAAGTTTGAAGCTTTCCGCAAAGCTTTGGCCTTACTTCCTTTTGTGGAGTGATTTCCACATAGCTTGGCACTTCCTTACACATGAGTGCCAGCTCCTTATTCACCGCATCACTCCCAGGGGGGATTTGTTGATATATTTAGGTAGTGATGTGTGTGAGCACACTAGGACCACCGGGGCACTTTTTCCCCTCTTTAGGAGGTTTGTTTCCCTCTGCTTGTATATATGCCTAGTGCCCTAATGGGCTACTTTTCTTTGTACATTCTCTAGTGATACATTCAGTGTTGTGCGTTGTGCTCCAAGCTTCTTCTTCTTCCTTGTGTTATTCGCGTACTTCTGCAGACATCTAACTCCAACAGTGATGAGGATAAAATACTTGTATGTTTTTGTGGAGGTGATCACATCATGTAGATGAGATGTCAACACTAAAGAAAACTCATAAAGTCTTGTTCAAGCAACTGCTTCCAAGGACAAAGATGTACGCTTCAAACTTGCAAAATACATGAATGCTAATATAGAAAAATGGAAGTTATATCATCTCATTCACCAAATTTCCATGGAACTTTTGATGTTGGGGTCAAGTGTCATGAAGGTGCTCAGTTGGGCGGATCAACTTCAAATCTTGGTGCTCCAAATGAAAGAGCACGTGGTGTGCTTCAAGCAAAGTTAGATGAGTTGCATTTATGCTTGCCTCCCAAAATTCTAGCACTTGAAAGAAAAACATCTTTTTATAAAATGGCATGTGCTATAAGGATATCCAAAATTGCAGTGCACAAGAGAGAATGCAATCAATTTAGGCTTCACATCATCAATTAATTTCATATAGACATCCATCTTTGCAAAACATGCATCAATAAAACTTTTCAATGAATGGTAACTCGAAGCAAAAATAATCAAGTTCAAACAATTTCTTTCTCAAGCAAGCTATAAGAGTTGAAAGAAATTCTCTTGAATATATAGCTTTGTCTCTTCAACCAATTGAAGTAAATTTATGCACTTATTTGAACGATCTATACTCTTTAGTTTTATCTTTGTTATCAAAATCATATGTTCTATTTATTGCATAAGAGACGTTTGATGGTTTAAAGCATGTACAGCTTCATGAACATTACTTATTGTAAGAAATAAGAGGATTGTTGTATTCAAAATCAATCGAAGTTTGTAATCTTTTAATATTTTCAGACAACTTGACAAATTTCTATATTTTCTCATAAAATGTTAATTAAATAGATAATGGAGAATTTCCATTATTCAAGACTCAAAAAAAAAACTTCCTACAAAAACCTTTGAGGCCTTATTTAGAGCAATAAATTATTGAAGATAATGCTCAATACTTCTCACATATAGATATGGCGGAGCGGAGATAGAGTACAAAGTATATTAGTAGATAAAATAGAGAATGTACCTGCTTTGATTAACCGTAAGAGATATATTTATATATAGAAACTTTAGCCTTGGCATTGAGTATTGTCAACCAAGTTCGGTGATGCACATGGCCTTTTGAAAAGGTATCGGAGAAAAGCCTCTAAGGATGGTAGAGGTCATTACGTAACATTATAGATCTGACCATACTCTTATAAAATTAGAAAAGGGTTATAATTCCCTCCCCCACTCCTTTTTTTTCTAGCCAAAGAAAACAAGTTTGAATACCATATTGGGCATGTCACATTGGACATTTACATGAGATTTAAATATGCCATATTAGGTTACCTCATTGGGTTTGTTTCTACCACATTAGGGTTGATTTACTATATTGGATTTCGATCTACCACACTAGGTGAGTGTGAACTTTATTGGGTTTTTATGAAACTCATTGGGTTTTATGTTGAAGCTAGTATATATCATATTGGACTTGTTGTGCTCCATTAAGCTTGACATAATCATTGAGTATTTTTGTTTTTTATCATAGTAGGTGTCACCATGTTAGGTTGATGGGAGGTAGTTTGTCTTCACCTTCAATATGTCGAGAACAATATTAGGTTGGCTTGCTAGTAGTGCACAATTTGAATTTCACCCTCGATGATGTTGATATATTTAGGTAGTGATATGTGTGAACAGACTAGGACTACTAGGGCACTTTTTTCCTTCTTTAGGAGGTTTCTTTTCCACGACTTGTATATACACCTATAGCCCTAACAAGTTTTAATCTTTGTACATTTTAGTAGCAATACATTCAGTATTGTGTGTTGTGGTACAAGCTTCTTCATCTTCCTTGTGCTCTTTGCTTGATTTTGTAGACCTCAAACTCCAACAACTGGTATTAGAACACGTTACTGCTTCATCTAGGGCATCATCAACACTCCTCCGATCATAGTCCTAAAATCGCATGAAAATTGGTGACCACACTCAGGGTGATTAGGAGATCAAAATAGCTTTGCTTTATGGTGTCGAAATCAGGATCTGAGCTCGTTTTTGCCTTTGAAGGCACTATCATAGTGCTTGTGCAGGCAATTTTATCTTTTTATGCCAAAGATATATCCAAGTTTTGGTTTGCTAGTGTGAGTGACTTGAAGTCTGCTACATGTTTAGCAAAACGCATTAGGGAAGTTATGTTCAACCGTTTTAGATACAATTATTTTTTTGCATCAAAGTACTTTAGGTAGTGGCCATGGCTAAAAGGAGGATAAGTTGGATGGTACCAATTACCCATTGTGGGCTTATATGATGCATCATGTATTAGTTGCAAACGGACTATGGAATATTATGCAGGGTGTTGAAAAACATCCTATTTCACCTGCAAACAGAGTTGCTGAAGGTGATGCAGATGGCGTTCAAGATGGTGATATTCTTCATCCTCCTATTTGTGTTGTCGTTCTTGCTCCACCTATTGTAGAGCAAATTTTTTGGGATGGCAGAGATGCTCAAGCATATGCATTGCTAGCCTTGTCTATCAAATGTGACATTAATCCTCACACTCGCTCTTGCAGTATAGATAAGGATGTATGGGATACACATACCACTTTATACCAGGCTAGGAATGAGGCTTGTGTTGCTTACTTCTAAAAATAGTTGGAGAGTGAGCACATGAATGAAGGAGATTCCATGGACATTTTTTAGACAAAGATCAAAGATTTGAAGGAAGAATTGATTTATATTGATAAATTCTTGCTTGACAATTCACTTGTGAAGACTGTTTTGAATGGTCTTCTTGATTCATATCAGAGTTTTGCTTTCGCTCTTGATTTAATGATGAAAGGAAATCCAAATGCCTTAACATTTGAGGAGTTAGTTTCTGTTCTACTGTAGGGACTTCAGTCTAGGTAGAACAAGTCCATTATGCATGTTGTAGATCAAGTTTTCCTCGCTAGATAGAAGGGAAAAGGAAAATGGAGCCCTTCTAATAGTAAGCCAAAATCCGCTAATTCTGCACAATCAACGAAGCAAGATATAGATGAGAAGAAAATAGAAAAGCAGAATTGGTTTTCAAATATTGTAAAGGAAATGCTCATGGCATAAAGAGCTATCAAAACTAGATGCTAAAGAGGCAAGAAAAAAGGAGGCTTGAATGGTTGTTGTAGAGGCCTATACACTGAAAATAGAGTCTACAAATCTTGTGTAGAGTGAAGAATGGGTGTTTACTACTATGTGTAGTTACGATCATCTTCTCATGAATAGTGTATGTCTGCAATAGACTCAAATGTTTAGTACTTTGATAGCGAGGAGACCAAACATATTACCTCGTAGTGCACTTTCTTCACTTCACTCGAGAATGCCCCTACTAGAGGGAATACACTCACATGTGCGGACAACTCCTCTTATCATATCATGGGAGTCACTAAGATCTTTTGGAATATTGTTGATGGTAGTTCTTTAACATTTTTGGATGATTTATTTGTGTCAAGGATTGAGAACAATCTGTTATTAGTTTCAGCTTTAGCCAAGATTAGCTTAGTTGTGAAATTTGTTGATGAGAGATTTATAGTTCATGAGCTGTCAAATGGCGATGCCATTATTGGTTCTGAAATTTTATATCCTTGGCTGTATAAGCTCATAGACTATAAAAAATCTATGAACAAAAGATGTGTATGAAACTTTGTTGCCTCTTTTCAGACTTTAGAGGTTTCATGTGATGATCTAGAGCATTCCATTTCTGATGCAGATTTACATGATGCACTTGTTGATGAGAGATGTGATATTGAAGAGGCAAAAAGGATGCCAAAATGGCTAGTCCAGGCTTTGCATGACAACAAGTTAGATGCACCTCTCTCATATAGTACTCCTTCGGGCTCTCATAATGCTTCTTTTGCATCAAACTACTATGCTACGGCTGTCTGTGGTTTTTATTATGAGAATGAGCCTGTTTTGTTTGATGAAGCACATAATTCAAAAAATTGGATGGCTAGTATCCAATCTGAATATGCTACTATAACGAAGAATGGTACTTGGTCTTTATGTGATTTTTCTCCTGGCAAGAAGGCCATCGGCACTAAGTGGATATACAAGCTGAAGCGTAAGCTTCATGGAGCAGTTGACAAGTATAAGGCTAGGCTTGTTGCAAAGGGTTATAATGAGGAAAGAGGCATTAACTTTGATTAGACCTTTGCTCCTACTTGCCGAATGACAACTGTTCGTAGCATATATGTGCACTTGCAGCTCACCATGGTTAGAATGTACATCAATTGCACATTAAAACTACATTTTTGAATGGTTCTTGGCATAATGAAGTGTATGTTTTATAGCCCCATGGCTTTTTGGAGAAAGGGCATGAAAACTAGGTGTGTAGGTTGAAAAAGAAATTATATGGTTTGAAACAAGCAGCATGTGCTCGGTTTGAAAAGATGCATGCCTATTTGATTGCACATGGTCTTGAGAATCGTCCAACTGAGAGCACCTTATATGTTAAGCTTGCAAATGATGTGCTATATGTTGATGACATGCTGTTCACTGGTCCTCATGAGAAGCATATTGTTGATTGTAAGGCTGATTTGCATGCCTCATTTGAGATGTAAGATTTGGGTCATTTGCATCATTATTTAGGCATTCAAATTATGCATGTTGAAGGGAGAATAGATTTCTATCAATGAAATATATTGACACATTATTCTAGTGTTTTGGCCTTGAAGACTGCAAACCTATTGCCATCTTTATGGAGTTAGGTTTACTATTGAGTCGTCATGATGCTAGAGATGCATTTGATGTTGTTCTCTATTAGCATGCTATTGGATGCTTGATTTACTTATGCATTACTTGGGTAGATATCTAGTTTGCTATCTCATAGATGAGCACATTGATGCATTGCCCAGGTTGTGAAGGAAGATGGGTGATACACTCTAAAGATGTGCCTAGTGGTGCAAAACGTGCTCTACACGTGCCAATATAACTTCAAAGATGAAACGTAGACACCTTGTGCTTGCTAAGTATGCATTTAACCCATCCTAGTGCTTTTTGAGTATCAATCTCAAATTGATTCATCAAATAGACTAGTTGATACAAAATGGATGAAGCAAAAAACTTGCTTTTTTTGGATGGATTGCACTCTAGATATTAACTTAGAGCTCACATCATGTTCAAAATTGGACAGAGGTCTTTTGCACACTTTTAATTATATAGGTAATGAATCTAAAGCAAAAACTTTGATGATTTTTTATGAACCATACTAAGAGAAATCAATACAGCAACACACAAGTATAATCTCAACATTTTAGGAGCTAACTTGCTAGTATACCTAGTCAACTTCAAATGAATGTAGTTTTTAGAGTAATGAACAAATGATGATGAAATTTGGTATGATAAAAAAAGACTTATCAAATTACCAATACTAATTTAAATCTCAAAAAAAGATCAAGTTTCCATAGAGAATTCACTCCCTGAGGTTGATTGAAAATGAGAATATAAACTTGTAGTAGTGGATAAGAACAGCTTCAAAGTATAGCTTGAATATCAATCTGTATTGAGCACATTGTACATCATATGAATAGACATGAAGCTTGAGAAGGAGGAGCACAATGTGGGATGCACTTATGGCTTTGTGCTTGATCAAAATCTTTCTAGAATGTAGCTCAAAGCACTGCCTTGATCTGTGACTACACATAAGTGTTTATATAGTAATATTTGAATTTAAACCTTGGAGGGATTGTACCTAAAAGTTCCCCTAAAGTTGAGGAATCATCTATCTAATCAATCACTCCTAACTCCGCTTGTTATCCATGCCTAACATGGCCATGAGTTTCTTCAAAGACTTTTACTTTTCAAGGTAATAACTTTTCAAGATCTACAAGAGCATGTTTCTTTGTCTCTCTCGTTGAGAGTGTGCATAAGTAATGCTCTACATTTACGAATGATCAAGCATTGGGCTTGGATAAAATAAATCAATAGCTCCCCCTCAAGCCTAGTATGCTTGAGTCTTCAATCCTCCTTGATTTCTAGCAATCCAATCATGCCTTTGAACCTGTTTAGCTTGATAACATCCAATGACTTAGTCAATGTATGTGCACATTGAATATTAGTGGAAACATAGGACAATTGAATATCCTTACTCATCCGCTTTTCTCTAACATAATGGGATCTTCATTTTGTGAAATTACATTAAGAAAAGAGAGTGTTGAAATCTTCCCTAGATCCGGGGGCTTCTAAGATACATAGGATACATTTTAAAGACACTTTTTTCAGGACTCTAGAGAGGATCAACAAGAAATTTCTATTTCCTTTACAAAATATGGAGTGGTTCCTACTAAGACATATTAACCACAATATGCATCCTCTCCATATGTTCCATAAAAGCAGATCCATATTTCTACAGCAACCAAGTAGTACATCCATTTGATGGAGATTGGGGGCCCTCCTAGCCTAATGATACAGCTCTATAGGTTGCCAAAATTTCTTAGCATGCAGACAGTCCAAGAACAGGTGGAAAACATCTTCCACTTTGCCACAAAATGTACGTAGCCCTCCATTAGGTATAAGTTTCTTGACTTTGGGGCCTATCCACAAACCATGATGAATAATGAGCCATTGAAGGTAAGAATGTTTATTGTATCATAGAAGGCCCACAAAGCTTTAAATCTATAAGACCACTGATAGGCACACCAGTTGAGCTTCCATCTGGAGTTGAGCTTTAGCAGAATTTGGTCAATGGAACCTCTAAACAATTCGAATTTCTTGAAAATATGAGGAGCAATATCTTGCAGATTTAAAGGTTTTAGAGCACGACGGCCAACAAGGCTTTATGAGCAGCAAGAACTTGTAGACAAGAGGTGGAAATTTCACTATGGTTATATAGTGACTGATCAAAAATTACATGTCCACCAGCCACAAGGTCATGACAAGATTTGAAACTAGCTTTGTGAAACTTATGCTCTTTTCTCGCAAGCCAACAGCTATTCCATTTAGAGATCCATCCCAACTAGGGGGATTCCTCCATATAAAAGCCATAGACCTAGGCCATACTTTCAGTAGGAGAAAAAATCATTTTTGCTTTGAACCAAGCGTTCCAAAACCTATACACCAGAGGGCTACCCATAGGAGTGATAGGCTGAGGAGAAACAATAACATCCGACAATTTAATGTTAGTCCAAGCTTTGTAACTAGTAACGAAAAATTTAGAAATATTTCTTTGAAGGAGGACAACCCATAAGTCATCACTCTCAAGACTTCTCAAAATCCATTTGGCACCCAAGCTGTCATCCATTTTCTTAGGGCAAAGGATACCAAACGCACCCTAAGACTTGGGACAGTGTCCGAAGAAACTTTGGCATTTTCTTATGGTGAACATTACCTCTCCATAGTGATGGAGGAGATGGTGGATAATCACAAGAAACATTATTACTCAAACTTTGTAGGATTAAACTAGGCAGTATGTTTGAGCTATCATGCTTTAAATCAAGAGAAAAAATCAACTATAGAGTGAAAACAAGCTTAGACAAGTTCACTATTTTGATGGAGTGTGACAGAGATATGAGAATAAGAAGTAATGAACATGTATGTATGAAATCATGTAAAATTACAATTTCATTGGCACTAAATCATTGCTCACTGAGTGAGGAATGAGTGAGATATGAGGTGAGCTCCTCTTCTCAATGAAAGTACATGAAAATGATCTCAAAAACTTGAGATACATGCAGGTCTTTCACATCCTCTTTTATAGATTTTTTTGCAGCCAAATATTTGAATTCAAATTCAAACCTACACCTAAAAGTGAATCTTAAAGTATAGGATTGATTCTCTTCTTACTCAACTACCAAATGATACAAGATTATATGCTTCCTAACTCCTTGCAGGTTTATTGAACTTTTACAATGAGTAATTGTGAAGCACAGTTACAAGAGTTTGTACATATGAAGTCTTCCAAGTGATATGCTAATACATCAAGCTTATGTGAGCTTATCAAGTATGTAGGCTTGGGCTTAATTGCACCAACACAGAGGAATCTTCTAGCCAAAGAGATTTTCTTGTCAATTTGCTTCTTACAGGTTCATGAAGCACTTTATTATGCCTAATCAAAAGGGATTTATCAAAGGGACATATATCCTTGATGCTATCATCACTCTTTGGGAAGGTATGGACTATACCAAAGACTTTCTTCAAGAATTTTATTTTTTTCAACATTGATTTTGATAAGGCTTATGATACGATTGAATGGGAGTTTATTCTTCAATCCTTGCATGACTTAGGATTAGGTAGAAAGTTCATCAAGTATGTGAGTGCTTTGTTTGGTAATGCCTTCTCTAGAGTTGCTATAAATGGCAAACGTTTTTATTCCTTTAAGCTTGCTAGGTCTCATAAGACAAGGTTTCCCTTTAGCTACCTTGCTCTTTGCCATTGCTAGTCATGCTCTTACTTGGTTGGTTAAAGATGCCATGAACAATCGCTTGATAAAAGGTATAAATATTCCTAACTCCTCCTCTCCTTTTGGTCTCCAGATGTTTGCTAATGAAACCAATCTTGTTTTGAGTGTTGATGATGATTCTGTTAATAATTTTCTTGGGTGCTTGAATTTATTTTGCTTGGCTAGTGGGTCTAAGGTCAATCATAACAAGATTGGTATTAAAGCTTCTAACAATAGGCCTCCTCATTGTATTAGGGAACTTGGTTGAAAAATCCTCAAAGACGGGGAGATATTTAGGTTGCTAGGTATTCCCATGAGATTTAATGTTACCTTTACTCAGAGATGGTAATGGATTATGGATAAATTCAAAAATCAATTGTTTTAATGGTATTATTCTAATAGCTCCCTCCCCAAGAGAACCTTCATTCTTAATCATTATGTTTTTCCGAACTTGTTCTACTTTGTGGCAATTTTGTATATGGAGTTAACATACATGATAGGTCTCCAATTGTCAATGTCATATTTATTCCCTTTCTTATGGATGAGTCAAATAACTCTAGTGTTAATGTGAGAAGAGAGATACCTCTTACCAGAAACCTCTTCCCAAATCAAAAGAGTATAAGGAGTGAGAAACTCATTAAGCATCATGCAAAAATCATTAGGTAATCCATCAATATGAATAAATTTACAGGGTTTCAATTTACTAATGGTTTCTTTTATCACACCGATAGTGAAGGGCAAGTCTAAGATGGGAACTAGGCTTTCATGAATCATTTTTTTCCTTTTCATAGCAATGGTGGCTCTAGCCCTCTGGATGTCCTCCCCCCACTTGGGAGAACCAGAGAAAACATCCATAAAGAAACTTTTGGCCTCCTATAAGGTCTTCTTAATGTTGATAGTGTACCCATCCTTTTTTTTTTATAGGAGGGATAAAATCCCTAACTTTATTTTCTTCATCAAAGAGAACATGTATTTTTTGTTTCTAACCATCTTCTCACTCCAAAATTCTTTAGAAGAGGCAAGAGAACATCTAGCTTCAAGGTACCTCTCCTTGCACAATCTCATAGTAATGTCAAGATAATCTTGAGAATTAACATCCAGAGTGCTCAACTTTTCCACAAGAGACAATCTTATTTTTCCCTAATATCTTTAGCTTGCTTCTTGAGGTCTTCCCTAATATTAGTACTAGTAGTAACCATATTAAAATCCCCAATAATAATCGAGTGACCTTTCACATTTTTTGAGGTCTTCCCAATAACCCGTCCTCCCAAAACTGTTATTAGAATCATAAATAGAAATAATTGTGATACTAAATGGACAAATTGATAGCACACCATTGGTCAGAACTGCTGACAAACTAAGAGCTCAAAGACTGAGCCACAGACAAGGAAAGACCAATCATAGAACCACATTTACTAAGATTGATTGGTGGTATACCACTTATATATTGTAGAATGGATATTAAGATTTTTGATAAGGGATCCCCCTCCAACTTTAACTTCCTGCAAGCAAAGAACATGAGGCATTTTGGATAAAGAAGAAAGCTAGATGTTGAACATTTTCGGTTTGACAGGATCAATTAGACCTTTGATATTGAAAGAGCATATAGATATATGAGTCATATGAGAAGGACAAGAAAAGTTGATTTCCTACTATTCTTTGTAGGCTTGGAGGCCTACATGGATGATCTAACCACTTCCTTCCTTTTAGTCTTAGGAGAATTACCTATACCCTTATTGAGGTGCACATCTTCAAACATGGGGACAAATTCATTAACCCCACTATCATCATGGATGCTATCAATTTTATCTTGATCCATGGCATTCAGTTCTTGTTGGAAAGAATTTACTTGATCAGTAGGGATGACATTATTTTGAGCTTTTGGGTTTGAAGTACCTCTTGCGGGGACATAATCTGGTTTGACATTTGGAGCCAAACTTTCTTTGTTCTTTTTCCCCACAATAGTCCATTCTTCTTCCACATCCCTCCTTAAGTTGGAGTGAACATTTTCCTTGTTGCCTCCTGCACTGAAATCATGATGATAAGTTTCATGAAGAGGAGAACTTGGATTAGACAAATGAGTTAGTCTTGTCCTTAAAAGGGCTAGAGGCTTCATCCAACAAAATATTATACATGTTCTCAGTTTTAAACCCCATTTTCTTTGTTATATTGATTGATTTTTGGCATGAGCAGCCTCGGGGGTGTTACCAACTTGATGGACTTCTTGTTTCTCAGAGCAATCTTGAGCCTCTTGGGCATGGAGCAAAATCCATTCTTTGATAAGATGTCCTTGTTTATAGCAATTAAAACAGGTATTAGGTAAGTTTCCGTACATAAGTTTCTAAGTGTGTAAATTTTTGCCACTTGAGTCTTTGATGACTATGTGGGTTTTGATTTTTTTAGCAATATCAACTTCAATAAGGACTTGTGGTCCCATTTCGGATTAATGATGTTGTTTCTAGCTCTTTATCCTAGAACTTTACCTACCATTTTTCCTAAACTTTCCACCCATGGATAGTAGTCAATAGGTAACTCAGGGAATTCTACCCAAACATGTATTTTTATTGGTTTAGGACCTTTAGGATTAAACCCAATGTGCGACTTAAAGAAAAAGATAGGGATGTTATGGATAAGCCATTGATCTTCACTAATTACATGAAGAGCACTATTAGCATCCTCAAACGAAACAAGAAATAGTTATTGGGGGAGTATTAGATGTGTTTTACAAGTAAACCTCTAGATTCCCAATGTGCCTTCAACCAATGTTTTAGGACCTCTTGAGGCAGTCTAGGACCATGGAACAAACCAATGACTACCTTGTTGCTCAAGTGATTATACCATCTATGCTAAGAGCCTCTATCAATAATTAGAGCTTCGTGCTCCTCATCACTACTAATATTTTCAACGTTCAATTCATGAGGATTATCATTAGCAAGTCCCTTACCTCTAACCGAAGAATTAGGGAAGGAAATACTACTCCGAGCCCGGTTACTAGCAAAGAGAGGACTTGGTTTTTCGTATTATGCACACAACACTAAGGGTGGAACATCATATGCAGCCTCTCGTTGCGACCAGTAGGGGGTAAGGTTCTTGAGAGCTTGTGCAAAAGTTTTAGGAGGTGATCCTAGCAGAGTTAATTGCACGTCCATGTCCTCAATGGCTGGAGCATGGCCTCCTTCCTCCAAAGCACCTCATGATTTCCGCTCACACCATGTAATGGTTGCTGGAGCCCCATTAACCTTCTCGTTCATAGCTAATATTTCGTATCTGCCCTTTGTGTTGGATGCCACGATGGAAAAACTATATGGCGCAAACTTTCAGCCATGGAAGCTTAAAACGCGCATGGTGATTAAGAAGCTTGGGCTGCTTCCTCTGATAAACGGTTCCAAAGCGTGTCAAGACCGTACGGGTGCCAATCAAGCGAACACTGTTAAAGCATGGGATGAACAAGATCTCAATGCTCGTCTTGAGTTACTATTGCACATGACCGACTCAATGAAACAATCGGTGCGCTTGATGAATACCGCACGAGAAGTGTGGCAACACGTTGAAACAACTTATGGAGCCAAGAGAATTGTGCATCAGGTTCACTGCCTAAAACAATTACTCTCTTTTACCTTGAAAGAAGGGGATGCTGTCGAAACATTTCTTTAGACATGGCGGCTGCAACTAGATGATTTATTGCTTGCGGGACTCATGATTTTCCCTGTTGTACAATTGGTGATGTTGATCTCAACTTTACCTATTTCACTTCAACCTTTTGTATCAACGATTAGTGCTCAAGTGGACTTATCTGTACCAAACATAATTTTGCTCATTCTACTGGAGAGAACACTGCGACGTGCATTACAAAACACTACATCTATGGTTGCATCCACGTTTGATTATGTTCTTGCTATGCACACACAAGAACAGAAAGTGACTCGTTTTAATGATGAGTCTCCTTGCCCTTTACCCTAGTATCATCGCTCTTACAATAAATCTAAATATAAGAATCATAAAAGTTCTTCGCGTTCTCGAAGGTTTCCCACTCCGCATCCTTCATGGTGTTATACTTCTAGTAAATACCATTATCAACACAGATCTCATACTCCTCCCTCTTGCGATTATCGCAGATCTGCTGATGCATATCATGCCTATGCATAGTGTGCATCTGATTATGAATCTTAAACAAGTGATGAAGATTCCATATAGCATTCATTGCTACATTAGACTTCCTACCATTATCCAAAGACACCTGGATTCTAGACTACGGTGCTACTTGTCATTTGACAGGCTCCAAAGAATTTCTACCATTATCCACACCACTAGAAGTGCGCTTTGCTAATAATTCCACACAATTTGCAATTGGTTATGGTTTAGCCCCTATTGAACTTGCAGACAGTGAACGGATATTGATTCATGATGTCCTCTATGTCCCTCAAGTGTCACGAAATCTCATCTCCATATCGCGATTAACAACTATTAATACACCTCTCTTGTTTACCAACTCTGCGTGTATATCAACACACACACTACCATCCGGAGCCAAGAAAATTATTCATTGTCCTAAGATTGGGAACCTTTATCTACTTGACCAATTTTATCGTTCCCACTCTACTTTAGTCTGTGAAGATTCATCTCTGAACAATTCGACTACACTACTTTGGCATTATCATTTGGGTCATATCAACCCACGATCTATGCAACATATAGCTAAATCCCGCCTAGCATCACATTTTCATATTCCCAAGCACTGTAATATCACCCTCTGTGAGGGCTGCTTATTTGGTAAGATGGCCCGTGGTAGCTTTCCACATAGTTCATTGACAACCTCAACTCCTTTAGCATTAATACATTATGATTTATGTGGACCCCTTCCACGTACCTCACTCATTGGACATAAATACATTATTACCTTCATTGACGATTATACACTGTTTATGATGCTATCATTCCTTAAACATAAAGATTCATTGTCGGTTCTTGCCATATTCCAATAATTTCGGGCTAATGTAGAGAATTTTCATGGCACATCCATTAAATCTCTCCAAACCAATAAAGGTGGGGAATACACATTACAAGTCCTCAAGGAGCTCTTGCAAGATAAGGGCATTTCTCATCGTGTTACTGTGCCACACACCCCACAACAAAACGGACTGGTTGAACATCACAATACGACTCTTTTAGATGTGAGCCATTGCTTACTTTGAACTGCATCTCTCCCTGAGTACTTTTAGGAAGAATTTGTAATGACATCGTGTTATCTAATCAATAGGAGATACTATAAACCTATCTGTGGAATTCCTTATACCATTTGTTCATGGCATCCACCTGAGTATAAACATTTAAGGGTATTTGGATCTCCTGCCTATGCTTATGTTGCCCGAATTCATCGTTCCAAATTGGCAAATCACTGTATTCGTGCCTTGTTTGTAGGATATGGGGACTCTTTTGGAGTCAAAGGATACCGCCTCTTTGACCCTGCTACAAAAAGATTCTGTTTTGCTCACACTGTAGTCTTCGATGAAGGCACCTTGTTAAGTCAGCCTACCTTATCATCTGACTCCTATCCTACCCACCACTTGCCCAACCTTCCTTCTACAATGTCATTGCCTACAGCAAATATTACCACGCCATCTGTGCCTTCGTCTATACACTTAAATCTCTCTAGACCTCCTATCCCTATTGCACCAAATTCAATTGGCTATTCCCTTGCAGGACCATGTGAACCCATCACTCCACCACCTCAACTACATACTAGACAAACTCACTCTGCATCTGGTCATGTATGCGTGTTGAGTTTCTCTAACAACTTGCTCCTTGCTCCCTAGCACACGGAGTATTCTCTGCCCCATTGGGGCCATTTTGGCTAGTGCTCACAGCGTAGCTCCACCCCTGTAAACTCCCCATCTCCACCAAATGCATTTGACAGTGGCTACCAATCTGAACCCGATACTACATCCTCCAAATGGTGTTCCCTACGTGATATCTATGCACTGAGGTTGATTTTGCAGACCTCGAGTTTGATCATCACTATGCTCAGTTGGATTGCTCAGTTGGATTGCTCAGTTGGAATACCCCACTTCTTGCCGACCCTGTATCTGTCATTGAAGCCCTTGCAGGTCCTCATGCTGTTGAATGGCATAAAGCGCTCACTGATGAGTACAATTAACTCATGTAAAACTGTACTTGGACTCTCATTCCACCTCCACCCGATCGCAAACCTATTAGTTGTCGTTGGCCGCTCTGTCGGAAGTTCAATGAGGATGGCACCATGACTCAATTTAAAGCCTGTTTAGTATCCTGCCATTATAGCCAAGTGCTCGGCCCAGATTACACTAAAACATTATCACCTGTCATTCATCTTACGCCATTAAGACTGATCTTTTCCATCACTGTTGAATATCACTTGTACATAGATCACCTTGATATACAAACAACATTCTTACATAAGGACCTTCCGAATGAGATTTCTATGACTCAACCTGAGTGGTTTGTCTCCTGTGAATTTCTGGATTACGTTTGCAGACTTCATCGTTCCCTTTATGGGTTAAACCAATGCCCTCGGTTGTGGTTTCACAAATTTAATGATTTTATGATTAGTCATGGCTTTACACACCTTCACTCCGGGCCTAACTTTTACATTCGACACTCCTCCTCAGGCCTTTTGCTGGTTGCATTGTATGTTGATGATATTGCACTCATAGGCTCCACTCGTGCCGATATTACTTGTGTGAAAGATGAATTGCGATCCCAGTTTAAAATCAGTGATTTGGGACCACTTTCTACTTTCCTCGGCATGCATATACTCTACAATCGTGAACAATGCACTCTTTTCCTTCATCAAAAGCATTATGCCACTGATTTGCTCACCCACTTTGGATTCTAATCCGTTAAACGTATGCCCATACCATTAACCGTTCGTGCACATCAGAGGATCAACTCTGATGCGCCCACGTCTTCAACTAACCTTTTGCAACCACATCTACTTGATCACTTTTGGCCCCTTATTGGGAAGTTTAGATATTTAGTATCATGTACACGCTCCGATTTATGTTTTGCTATTAACTACTTATCTCGATTCATCCATTCACCCACCATGCATCATTGGCTGTCATTAAAATGGTGTATTAAATATTTACAAGCTACCAAATCTTTTGGCTTATGTTATCGTAAGTCCTTCATTCCAAATCAGATTTTCTCACTTCATGGCTGGTCTGATTCGGATTGCGGGGGGGGGGTACATTCACATAAATCTACTACAGGAAGAGTTTTTCTTTTTGCAGGAGCTACTATCTCATGGTTCACAAAAAAGCAAACCTCAATGGCTCTATGTTTAGCTGAAGTTGAGTTCATAGCTTTGGCTTTTGCAGCCAAAGAAGGAGTTTGGCTACAAACTGTCCTAAAAGAAATGTTGCCATCAAAAAACATACCTCTAAAGTTCTTCTGTGATAATTTGTCATGTATTCACCTTGCAAGCAATCCCAAACGTTCCGAAAAAACCAAGCACGTGGATTTAAAGTTTCATTTTATACGAGATCTTGTGGAACAAAAGTAATTGCAACTCGCATATACGTTAACCTATAAATTTTTTTGGTTGGTAAATATATCACTCTACCAAAATCACATAATCCGATGTAAGCCTGTTGATCTTCAAAATGCAACAAGATGTTTCTTGGATGGAGATCGTTATGGGATATATTGCAAGTGTGTAAAAATGATATTTTTTGTAATAGGCCGTTGATGAGCTTCCAAATGTTTGTTTTCACGGCTGTTATGTCTCCTTCTATGTCCTTCACACCTCTACTTCATGGTACGTTTAGGTATTTCTTCTTCATTCATTATAACCACATGTTCAATGTACGAGCATTCCAAAATTTGAAAATAAGGCTCGGACTTTTGCTATGGTGTCTAGCCAAACCAGGATGACTAATAATTCCATTGTGCGTATAGATAACACTGTGGCTTCATTGATGGCTTCGTTTTCTCATGTTTGTATGTCAACACCATGTAATTTGAATAGCTTGGCCACAAACATTTCATTGATGAATCTCGGGTGGGATATGTTGACTTTATGGATCATTCCATATTGTCCCTCCCCCATGAGAGCTGCATCTTGAAAATGAATAGAGGAATATGGGAGCAAACAAAGACTGTTCGATGTTTTATCTCCCATATTCACATATGCATCTCTTGTATTTGGATCTACCTGTGCTCTCACAAGGTGTTCAGTCGTGTCGGGTTTTAATCGCTTTCCTCTCTTCATAGTTTGATAATGTAAATCGATAAATTTAATTTTATCGATCAATTGGAGCATACGGGTGATTCCACCACCAATGACTCTGCTACTTTGATGATTTTTCCAAGGATACGTGTAAGCTCTTTTGACATTTGCTCATCTAAGACATGTGCTCCACCAGACACACCCCCAAATTTATTTTCAATATTAATAAATGCTATTCTAGATAACTGTACAATGAAATCTTTGTAACTACAAGTGTCCATGGCTATAGTCATTTCTTCTTCTCTCATTTGATACATGTACGAGCACACAAATTCTTCTAAAAATTTTCGTTCCTGCTTATTTATTTTACCTGCCATCTGAGCAAAAATAAAAAATAGACTATTAGTAAGTGTATGGATAAATAAATCAATAGTATGTGTACATAAATGATAGACATATGCATAGTTAAATAAGTAGATTTATAATTAAATAGAAAGTGTAATTATAATGTTGAAGTGAATCTATGTAACTATTAAGAATGTAATAGTCAAAGAATCTGACATTTACAATATTTTATATACATTCGTTATGCTATATATGAGTTTTTTCACATAACTGTATATAACTATTGTGATATTAAGAGTCAAAGAATCAAACAATCACAATAGTTTCTATACACCTTGTGAACTACACTAAGTATTCTCATCGGAATCTAAGTGACTATTGTGATAGTAAGAGTTATCACAATAGTTTTTATACACCTTGTGACCTACACTAAGTGTTCTCATTGGAATCTAAGTGACTATTGTGAGAGTAAGAGTCAAAGAATCAGACAATCACAATAGTCCCCACACACTCTCTATACTAATGAGAGAGTAGGAATTGAGGTGGTGATTCAAACAATCTCAATAGATCTATTGATATGTCCTATGCTACTGTGAGAGTAAGAATCGATGTAGCGAGTGAGACAATCACAGTAGTGGTTTATTTTTCATCGATGTATACAAGTAAGAAATGCTTGCGCAAGTCGATCATGTATACAATTGATGATTAAAAGAAAAAAAACAAATTATATAAATAAAAATCAAGCAGATGTAAGACACACATATGTGAATCATACAATATGCATGATATAATTAACAAAACAATAAATTAAAATTAAAATAGTACCTCAATGATCGAGAAGGAAGCTCTCTAATAAAAATTACAGGCTTAAAGCTCTCTAGTACATCAATGAAGGAGAAGCAGAATAAGTTTCTCGATCGAATATGAAAATATATATTTTTCTGCTAGAAAACGCTTTTCAATCGAAAGCACTTCCGATTGATAAATCTTTCGATCTAAAGCGCTTTCGATCGAAAACGTATCCGTCCTCATTTTGTTTTTGGTGTTTATTTGGAAAACCATGAATAAAATGAACACATTTGGTATTTTTTTATTATTCGGTCGAATAAATGCAACCCAGCTCATGACTTTGCTATAAAGGACTTGTGAGCTTTTCTCTACCGCGTAAATTTCTCATTTGCAAGATGCTGACACATGCACATGCTTGTAATGTACGTTTTGGTAGTATGTGTCAAAATAGTGCAACACTATGTTAAGATACAAACTATCTGGTTCTTTACCGGATTCTAGGCTAATGAGCGTGTGTTACTCAACTCCTGTTGGTGGTCACTATGTGCCTAAATTAAGTGGCATAATGCCCTTCTGTGTAGTGTATGGTGAAAGATGCAACTGCTCGCATGGTTTCCTATAATACGTGTAGTTTCCCTGCCAAAGCAATAACGCATTGTGGAGGTCTTATTATGTCCAGCACCAAGATGGCTTCAATGTCTTTTTTTCTAATGGAGGTTTGGCCAATGCCTATTCCTCCAGGTTTTAACTTTGAAATTGCAAGTGTACAAGGAAGGGCATAGTACCCATGGGACCCCCCTTATCCCACAAGAACAGGGGTTTACATAGTTGGGTTAAACTGCGGTCACATCTATCGTGGGGCAAGATAAAAAGTGGCACATCATCCACAAGGTACGACTTTTCAAGTTAAACATGTCCCTTACATGGTGCCGGTGGGGGTTGAACCCTCCCCCCTCCCCCCCCCACAAGAGGCAACAGGCTCAACCACCCCGACAAACGGCCTTGGACAGCTTCAATATCTTGTCCAATCTTATGCACAAGTCTTGAAAGAGCATTCCAAACTAACAGTCGTACCTTACCATCCTTTACGTGTTTATTTAAATGTTTGGACTCTACTAGGGCCGCATCCTATTTCGATTATGGTGCTAAGTTGAATTATCTTGAGACATTAATCGCTGCATAATGATTCATGGATGTGGAAGTGAAGTACATATCTACTTGTGTGCTCGGTCGTGCTTCAGATCAATACACAACCTTGCTGCCAGTGTTCACTCTATCTCGACAGATGGTTAAGTGGCATAAACATTGGTGCCTAAAGCATCCAACGATTCATTTATATCTACTCTGATGATGTCTTGTTGCTCCATCTTAATCTGGCAAGTTCATTGATTAATAACGGAAGCCTAACTGATTCAATTATGGTGCGAATCATTGAAGAGGTCTTAATTCTACAGATAACATTTTCCAAATACATCACTGTTATGCACTCATGCTAATGCGACAATAGGAATTCTTACTTCACCTCAAATCTATGTTTCCATCTCAAGTGTGTCATCTAGGAGGTCTTCGGCATGCTGCGGAGAAGCATCAACCTCAACCTCCGATATCCGCTTGAGGGGCAACAATTGTCATCAAGCTCATACATAGATTTCAAATCACCTGCAATCACCTAGTTTAGTTTACCTTTCCGTTTCATGCTTGACATGCACAATGCATAAAGCTTAGTTCCATGAATAAATCCTAATTCCCTCCTCCGCAGCCATTCACGTTAAAGGGGAGTGTTGGAGTGATGTAATTCTCATGCCTATGTGAATAAGTCCTTATCTAAGGACATTCTCTATAACTTACAAATCTACACTTTATCATTAATAAACAAGAAGCCATTTTATCTAACTGCATGTCTATTTGTCTTTGTTCGGTCTCTTCATGGTATCAAGATGCCAGAACGGTCCTCCCACGATGCGTGCAATTCAGTTGTGCCCTTAACGTGATGGTGCTCTTGCGCCTTCCTTCCAACATTCTTCTCTCATGGTGATTGCTCTACACCCCAGAGTTGGCCACACTGGCCATGCACGAGGCTCGCGTACCTGTTCGAGCTTCACTCGTCTTCTTGAATGACATCTTAAGGTACCTTCAATTGTGCATCCTGATTCAATACACTACTTTAATGATGAAGGTGTTGCACATACACCAACGATTGCAGCCCCAACCATGCTTGATCACCAATGCTATGGGAGTGCCTCGTTCTTTCGTCCTTGAATCTCAATTCTACTCCATGGACATTCTGGTTACGTTAATTTCACACGCAATGCTACTTTAAGATACAAACTATCTGCTTCTTTACTTGATTCCAAGCTAATGGGCGTGTGCTACTCCACTCTTGTGGGTGGTAACTATGTGCCAAACCGAAATTAAGCTGCATCAACCTCAACCTCTAGTACTCGCTTGAGGGTGAGAAACTATCATCAAGCTCATACAAAGATTTTAAATGACCATACACAGGAGATCTTTGACCATACACAGGAGTCAACAATGGTGTCCGATTTCGGATCCATCTAAACCGGCCGGACCCGTAGATCATAGACTTACTTTATTACAAGAGGGACCTTAGAGAGAACTCTAGATACTGACCAGGTGAGTGTTGTAAATAGGTTGGGAGGCTAGTTCCAAGTATGCCATTCTCGACTTCTCACATAGAAAGTAATGAGCAGATTCTATCAATCATTTTTATTTCGAGAATAAATTAGAGACTAGGATTCCCAAGAAGAAACATTCGAAAAGCTCAATCCAATAACAATAGTAGAGTTAAATGTTTGAGGAATTTAAGAAAAAAAAGGAAAACAACATTGACACAAATATCACTAATGGAATGAAAGCTTTCAAGTCACATAATATCAAGCAAGTTCTTGTTCTTGCAGCCAATTCAGTTATGGTTCCATTTTTGCATTATGTCTATTCATCTCTTGTCGCATTAACTGATAACAAAATCTATTGTGTATTCATATTATAAGTTCAGTTATAACATGGACAGGCAAATTCCAGGAAAATGCTTTCCAAAGCATTTGTGGAAAACATAGTTTCCAGAAGTGGGCACTGAAATTCGACAATCTAGTGATTAGCTTTTTCTCGTCGAAGGCTCTATAGGTTTTTGCAGCTCATTTTTCCGTACATTATTTATTCAAGTTAATCGTCGCCTTGCTTCACTATCTGCGCCTGGAAAGGGGCAAAGAGACATAAGACTTATCAAATTCCATCGATTAGAATGTTCTTATATAAAACCCAACGAGAACTTAAGAGGAGAGGGTGGGCGATAGAGTTTTAAGATAGAGAGAAATACACTTCTTCTTCTTTTTTTCCATTGTGTTTATCGTTTTCTGAACTTCCTCTCCCGAAAGTGCAAGTGAAGTCCTTTGTCCTTGAAAAACCTGCTGAAATTCCCCTTTTTCTCTTGGATCTACGCAGCTATGGCGGCTCCATTGAACCTGTTCGGGACACACACAGACGAGAGAGATACAGAGAGCGCTATTCAGATAAGCCACGCTTTGTGTACCGTACACCACGCGCGTTTTTGCCTTTTTAGTTTTGTAGTCTTTTACATATGACAATACGATGCCACGTCATCAAATCTCCCTCTCAAGCTCAGAATGAGCTTGAATACAAAATGAAAGAAATACATATGTCCATACAAGATGAAATAACATGAAATGAAATCTAGATACAACTAAAGCTTTCTAACTCCTAAAGCTTCTCTGAAGTAGATGAACTTTTCTTTGGGAAGAGCTTTGGTGAAGATATCCGCCACTTGTTCTTCAGTGTTGATGTGAATCAACTCCACTTCTCCTTCGATGACCTTCTCACGAACAAAATGATAATGAACTTCGATGTGCTTCGACCTTGCATGATAAACTGGATTCTTTGATAGCATTATGCTGCTCACATTGTCACAATAGATAACCACCTTTCCGTCGATGTAGACTCCGATATCTTCGAGTAGGTACTTAATCTATGTTGCTTCACAAACGGCTTGTGTAATTCCTCTATATTCCGCTTCGGTACTTGACAAGACGACAGTTGGTTGTTTCTTGCTACTCCATGAAATGGTTGCACTTCCAAGTGAGAATGAAAAACCACTAGTTGACCTTCGATCCATGACATTTCCTGCCCAATCTGCATCTGTGTATGCATATATACATGGCTGAACTTTTCTCTCATAAAACAAGCCAAAATTACATGTTCCTTTCACATATCGCACTATGCGTCGCACTGCATCCAAGTGCACTCCACATGGTTTATGCATAAACTAACTCACCAAACCAACTGCAAAACTCAAATCTGGTCTTGTCTTTGTTACATAAATCAAACTTCCAACCATTTTCCTATACACATTGGCATCATGCAAGTACTTTCCATCATCCATAAGCTTAGCATTAGCATCAAGTGGCGTATCAAGAGGTTTACAAGCACTCATACCAAATCTGTCAAGCATTTCCAGCATATAATTGCGTTGTATCATCCAAATTCCTTCTTTCATTGAAATTACTTCAATTCCCAAAAAATATTTTAGCTCTCCCAAATCTGACATCAAAAATTCAGATTTTAGTTGCCTTTTCAATTCATCAATCCTCTTCTCATTGCTGCCAGTAATGATCAAATCATCAACATAGATCACTAATAGAATCCTTTCGCTTCCTTGATTCCATACAAACAGTGAATAATCAGCCTTCGATTGCATAAATTTCAGATCCAACAACTTCTTATTGAATCGTTCACACCATGCTCTTGGAGCTTGTTTCAAACCATAAAGTGCTTTCTTTAACTTGCATACATAGTCAGGATACTTTTGATGCACATAACCTTCTGGTCGCTGCATATAGACTTTCTCATGCAATTTGCCATTCAAGAATGCATTCTTAACATCCATTTGATACAATTTCCAATTGTTCATAGTAGCCCATGCAATCACGCTTCTCACCGTTGTCATTTTTACCACTAGACTAAACGTTTCATCATAATCCAATCCATATACTTGCGCATATCCTTTTGCAACTAAGCGCACTTTAAATCTCTCCACTGAACCATCACTTTTACATTTCACTTTATATACCCATTTACATCCAATAGCTTTCTTATTCGGTGGCAATTTCACTAATCCCATGTATCATTCTTCTTCAATGCATTCATCTCATCATCCATTGCTTTGCACCAATCTTCACTTTGTGACGCATCATGAAAATTCTTTGGTTCCTCGTGCTTAATTCTCTCTGTCATGTATGCATAATGAAGCTTCATAGACTTATTGTATAGATTTAGTCTATCCACTGGATGTTTTACTCTCGTAAATCGTCTCAAGGGTGTTTCTTCATGTGTCTCTTTCTTTGCGTGTGGGGGAACATATTTCTCTTTCATATTTTTCAATGAGTCAGGCGTAACTATTTCATCGTCAATATCTGAATCAGATATGTACTCTCTCATCTTCTCTTTTCCTTTCTCCTTTCTCCTTGCACAATCTTTTGCATTTTCACTCCATGACGTTTCAAGTGTAGGAAACTCATACGAACCATAGTCTTGACTCTCTTCATGGTCGAAATTCCTACGACTTGTTACAGGCTCATCATGAACATTATGCATAGAATTATCCATATCATTCTCTATCACAGCCATGTCTTTGGGTGCATACCATGATGCTTTTTCATCGAATATAACATCTCTACTCACTATACATTCTTTTCTAACAGGATTATAACATCGACATCCTTTCTTCTCTTCCGAGTATCCAACAAATATGCACTTTTCAGATTTTGCCTCAAACTTGTGTCTCAACTGACTAGGCACATGCGCATAACAAATACTTCTAAAAACTCGTAAATAGCTAACATTAGGCTTATGCTTCCATAGCCTCTCATAAGGTGTGAGATCATGAACCATGCCTGTGGGAGCTCTATTTATAACATGCACAGCCATATGACAAGCTTCTGCCCAAAACATATCTGGCATGTTCTTTTCATTCAACATGGCTCTAGCAACTTCCTCAATCACACGATTTTTACGTTCTGCAACACCATTTTGTTGTGGTGTGTATCTATAAGATAATTGCCTTTTGATTCCATGATCACTTAGATACTGATCAAATTCTTTTGAGATATATTCTCCCCTGAATCTGATCGTAGGTACTTTATATACATTCCCAACTGCTTTTCAATCATGTTTTTGAATCTCACAAAGCACTCAAAGACTTCACTCTTATGCTTCAGGAAGTAAATCCATGTATATCGGCTATAATCGTCAACGAATATCAAAAAATATAGTGAGCCACCAACTGATTTTGTTCTAGCTGGTCCAACCACATCACTATGGATTAGTTCTAGAGGTCTCCTCCTGTGCATTTCTCTTATTGGAAACTTCATACGTTGATGTTTTCCAAATGCGCATGCTTCACAAATTCTTTTAAAGTTTAAATGACCAAATCTTAGTAGTCCACGCACTAAAGCTTGCTTCTCCATAGACTTCAATTTCCTCAAGTTGATATGACCAATTCGTTTATGCCATAATTCTACTATATCTAAGTGTTCATTATTCTTGGCATACATACTTTGATAAAGAGGTGTGCCCATATCAAAGGTGAACAATCTACCCATCTTCTTTCCATGACCAAGCAATTTTCCTCTTTTGCCATACTTGAAATCATGTATGAAACAACCATGTTTGTTGAAAATTACTTCCATGTCTTGATCTGTAAGTTGACCAACCGAAACTAGGTTCTTTGTAATGCTGGGCACATGTAAAACATCACTTAAAGTATTCCGAACACCATTATTTTGTATGAGCGGTACATTTCCAACATCGTTAATCAGGTGTAAGGTATCATCACCAATTGCCACATATTCTTTAGACTTCAAGGGCTCTCTTGACTCAAACCAATCTCCTATGCTCGTCATGTGATTTGTGCAACCCGAGTCTATGTACCAATTCATATCATTTCCAGGTTTAGACATACTATTCAACACATGCTCCATTGCAAACATATTATCTCTGCCATAGTCTCTATATGAACTCTCAGCAGAGAAGTTTCCATGTGACGCATAACGGCCTCTACCTCTTCCTCTTTGGCTATTCTGCTTATGATAGCAATCTTTCTCAAAATGGCCATACTTGCCGCAATGGTAACAATTCCCAGGTGCCTGTGATCTTCCTCTACCTCTAGAGTATGATCTTCCTCTACCTCTTGACATATCCACTGTATTTGCATTTCTAGAAGATGATCATCCACGACTAGAACCTCTTCCTCTATTCTGGAAAAATGCATGATCTCTCGAATTGCCACTTCCCGATGCATTTAAACCAAGCTTTACTTCTTCTGTCATGCAAAGAGCTACTAGCTCATCAAAACCTGCCATAGTGCCTCTCACTGAGATCGAAGTATCTAAGCTCTTGTACTACGGTCCTAGACCATTTAGCATAACTGAAACCATATCATCATCATCGACCGTGCAATTTATGGAAGCTAAATCATCAGCGATCTTCCTAATTTCAGCCACATAATCCATTATGGATCTATTTCCACGCCATACGCTATGCAAATTTTGCTTTAAGTGAATTTTTCTAGCTTCTGTCGACGTACCATATACCTTATGGATTATATCCCATGCTTCCTTCGATGTGCTAGCTTTCATAATATGTGAAATCAGGCTCTCTGATATACATATCGAAATCCAATGGAGAACCTTTCTTGATTTTTCTATCCACGTTTTATATTCTTTTTGCTCTTCTGCATTCGGATTCTCTGGCAACTCAGGACACTCGTCCTCTCCATTCACTAGTCCCCATAGACCTTTTCCCATCAAGAAATTTTCCATTCTATAAGACCATATGTGGTAATTATCTTCATTCAGCTTATCACCAACTATTTGTGCAATATTATCACCCATCCTTGCAACTTAAGCACTTTTTTATGCTATGGCAATTTTATGGAGAGGCCTAGAAAAAATTCGGTAACATTTCGACTGTTTTCCTATATATATGCACCAAAAACTGAATCTTCACAAGTAATCTTAATGATTTTCCTCTTATTCTTAGCACTCCGTGCGTCTCTATGCACTTATATGCTCAGTTTTTACCTCTCCAAAAAAAAAATTCGGCAGAGTCTCCTTTGTCCAAACTATATATGAACCAAGTCAACTATAGTCACTCCACTCAAAAAACCCAAACTCTGGGTAAAAGCATCAATAAGAGTCCGTAACGTAAGCAAATATACTCTGACGGGAGGCCTCAAAAATATACATTCATCTTGTGATCGATACACGAGGTCTTTGGACTGTATTCTCTTTGGTCTTCCACCTATATCACCAGAGTATCTCCAAGCATGAGAATACCCCAGTTAAAAACCTTACCACGTCCCTCAGTTTTTGTTTAAATTCAAGGTTTGAGCAGGGTAATGTAAAACCTCACAAGGCGCGTGAGTTGTCCAATTAAGGACCCGCAATATCATACATCCGTCTCACTGCGTGTGAGTAGTGTCCATTCAAGGACCCGCAAGGAAATACATATCGTCGCCTGCCACATGCACTCGAAATGAAAAACGGAAATCAAATATGTACCTGGCAATGGCAATAGAAAACTTCTTAATAGTTCTGAAATTTTCTTGATTTAAGAGCCTCACTTTTCTTTGTTTTCAGAATAACTCTGTTTGTAAAAAGTAACTTTACAAGAACTCTGTCGAAGACCCTTCTTTGTTCATTCCATAAATCCTCATTGAGTCTGTTTTTCTTTTTTTAGTCGATTGTAGTTGTAACTATCTACCCATCATATTCGAGCTGCATCTGATGATGTTTATGATGATAAAAATTTCACATGATTCCGAATTCTTGATTCAATTTCATCTCTGGAGCTACTGCTACGTAATCTGCCTGCATAAATCAAAAGCTATCTGATTCTCCAACTCATGAAATCTCATGCGTTATCTGAAGCTCCACAGCTTGTATGCCTTCTTCATCGGCGTCGAACTCCTCAACACAAGAGAAACACACAAAAGGTGTTCCGAATCCCTCAGCGCTTCTTCTTGAAAACCTCTTCAGGAGCAGCGCTAGATTCGTCGACTGCTTTTTCTCCACTTTTTTTATCTATGACAAAAACAGTACAGCCGCCGATGTTATTCTACTCCGTAGACCTGCTTCGACAAACAAAAGAAGCTACATGCTCTGAGAAGTGTCTTGTTCCCAGTGCTCTGAGTACAGCCGCCGATGTTATTCTACTCCGTAGACCTGCCTTGTTCCCGGTGCTCTGATACCACTTCTTGGATCTGCGCAGCTATGGCGGCTCCATTGAACCTGTTCGGGATACACACAGACGAGAGAGATACAGAGAGCGCTATTCAGATAAGCCACGCTTTGTGTACCGTAGACCACACGCACCGTAGACCACGCGCGTTTTTGCCTTTTTAGTTTTGTAGTCTTTTACATATGACAATACGATGCCACGTCATCATTTTCTTCCTTAAGAATGCCGGATGTTATGCCACGCGTTGTGGCGTCTTTCCTCCAAATACGCTACATATGGCTTCCCTCTTTGCCACCTTCTTTTCCTTTTCGAGCATGTGCTGCCTTTCACGCATAGATACATTTGGATGCTCACGGCGCTCATGTAGCGAAATGCAAGCATGCATATTCCCACATAATAATACGCATGCATATATATAGAAACTCATACACTCTCTCATAAACTTACATGCACACATGTGCATATTGAAGGCATGCATACCCATATATATGTATGCATATCTAAATTCCTCATGCTCATGCACTCACAACAATAAGCATACACATGCACATAAGAATGAACAATCACAAACACGTACCTTATGCCCATTCAAACATGCCCATACACATTAACATACATTCTAATGCACATTGACATATTGGAATCACGATGCACATAAACATACATGATTAATGCTGACATACTTATATCCACGATCAAGCATACACTTGCACATTGATACCTCGGACCTTTGCGCACATGCACTAATGTTTATGTAGACAAGTACTCAATCGGAATTGATCAATATCATGATCAATGCAATTTAGCCATGCCTTGTCTCTTTATAATCGAACTTAAAATAAAACATGGATATCACTTGATGATATTGATAGCATTCCACCTGTGCTTGTCGCTTGATAATCCTACCAAAAAATTAACAAAAATGTATGTTTTGATTGACTTACACTTACACCAATTCAGCTTTTCAAACGTTGCCTGTAATCGAATTGCAACTCGAAATTCAAATCTTGACCACAATATTTCCTCTTTTCTCAAAACATTCATGACTAAGATTTACTTAATCTTTCCTTTATTCGATAGCTTTATGATTTCCTTTCTTTGAATGCGATTCATATGCATTACTTTGAGTCACGATACTGACTTTATTGAGTTTCACTAGCAACATTGTGCTAATTTAGTTTATTTAACCTTACCTAAAAGCTTTTTGAGACTTTCAACGTTAACTTGGTTCAGGACTTTGACTTCATGAAGCTTTATAAATTTCTTTTTTTATTTGAATTGAGAGAAATAATCACCTTCATTATTTTATCATTTTGTCTAGTGCTCTAAGTACATTAACTCAGTGCACTTTCCCAAGAAAAGGATAACCTGATTGATGCTTTCTATGAATCGTGAGTTCTTTTCTTTCCGACCATCAAAGGTTTTTATCATTCCATTGTCCCATCCAATAGATACTTTCTCTAATCCTTAAAAATACATCCTAATTTTGGTCTTTTCTCTATGTCTTTTGAATGTCTTCATGATCATTTTATAATTTTCCTTTCTATACTCCTTGATGGTGCCAATTTTGAGTGCTAAGTCTAAGGTTTTTATCCTAGTTGTACACCTACTAGTTCTTTCAAAGAACTATTTTAAGCCCAAATATTTAGGTTTTTCCTAGACCTTTTTACCTCTTTACGTCTTCGTTTTGGAGATATCCCATTCGAAAATGCCATCCTCTTTAGGATGTCGTGCCTTCATATGTAATTCTGATTAGTTATTCATTACCTTCATTGCCCGTACTTGGGCATAATCTATAGTGGTTCTAATCGCAATCTTCTGGGACAAGTTTTTCCTAGCCCTTTGCTTACCCACATAATTTTAGAGATACTTCCCTCAAGTCAACTCTAAGCATGTGTTAATGTGTCTCACATTCGAAAGCTAATAATCTTTCCAAGATTGATACACCTTTGGTTTCTCTCAATGATTGACTTTAAGTACCACTACCATAGGTTTGGGATTTCCTAGGAACTACTTGTTATCTAACTACCTTGAAAAATTTCTTTCTCACTATTATAGAGATTTTAATTCTTGAAGTATTTGCGATTACACCCAAGTAATCAACAAAATGAGAAAAAGATTAAGCACCAAACTCTTTTGACTTCGTCAATGATCCTGACGATTAAGCACCAAACTCTTTTGACTTCGTGAATGATCCTGAAAAGGAATTTCTAGGCTTTGGACAATAATCTTGGGTTATATGATTAGGTTTGCGTTCACTTCCTTAATGTCAAACTAAAAAAGATAGATATCACCTTACAATATGGTTTTTCCATTCCGTAACAAAACTTTGAATTTCATTTATATGTGATAGTTATTCCTTTTCTTGTGTTTGTAATAAGAATTACTATCATTGGTGGATCTATTTTTGCTTCTCATGTACTTTAGAAATATTTTGACAACCCATTTTTTATGCATAAGTTTCAAGTACAATATTCTCTTGGTGAAAAAACCAACGTTAATTATGATATGAATACAAAACGTGCTTTCCTGTTCACTTAAGAATCATCTTGATCCTTTGCTTTGAGTGATAATTTTGCATTTCTTGAAAGACCTCAAGGACTCGACTTTGCGACTAACGTTTCCAAAAGATTCATTCTCCAATCTTCCTCTATAGCTATGCAAACCAAGGTATACTTTGATGTTTATAAATCTCAATTATAAATAAGATTCCTCTTGTCTCAAAGACATACGAATCATTGCATAATTGCAAAGAAGATTGAAATTACCTACCTTAGATCATTCAAAGAATAGCCTCTTCATTCCGTATGTATCAATTTAACTCAAAGTGCTACTTTGAATTAGTGCATGATTACTTTAGCATCATGAAAGTGAATACTTGGCTATTCGAATTAGGTGTACCTTTCTCAAAGCATTGCATGTTTGAGCCTCTTCATCCTATCCAAAGATCTAGGAAGTTTTTCCCAAGCTATATATACACACGAAGTAGTTGAATTTATGCGGCCCCACATATGTTATCACGTTTTAAGTTTGAATAAGTTAGTAGGCGCCTTCCTAAGCTAGCTCTTTCCATGCTTAAGTATTTTCTTCCTAAATTAGGTAGCCATAGCTCACTATCTCTCTCTAGGCAATGAAGGACCTAGATAGGTTTGAGTGTAGAGTAGGGTATCCTCTTCATATGTTATCCATTTATTCTACTCTTTGTCTTGTAAGAAATTTGATACATTCGTATAAATTTGGTACAAAGATCTAATCTCAAATCTACATATTTTGGAAGAACTATAGCCTTGAGTGAACAACCATCATTGTGTGATATTGAAGGGAAAGAGTAGTTTGTTTCGAAGGCATTGGTTCACATAGTAGAAGATACTATTTTGAGTGAGATTACTTGCATGTGTTCACAGAGTGTTATTTGAGTAACCAAAATGTCTAGGGCTAATTCCATTGGAAATCACAGAAACATTGAATTGAGTAAACATAAGTATCTATGACTACATCTTTGAGGACATTCATGCTTCAAGTGCATAAGGAAGTTGCACATTCTCCCATCATTGGTGTTAGAGAAACTTCCACATACAAAGACACTCAAAGAGGACTAGAGAAAGTTAATAAAGGCTTTGGAAGAAGGGGAGGTGCTTATTGGAGTTTGAATGCATACGTACAACCTTTTGCAGCAATGCGTACTCCCACCTTTCATAAGGTTGATCTTGGATTGCTATTGAGATTTTTAGGTTAGGTATATATCGTCATTTCCAACATATATGGATTGATCACATACACTATGTATATCATTTAGGACACTTCATATCCATGTTCATGTGATATGGAATAGTGGTTAGGCTTCGCATAAGCTTTTGATGTGCTAAAAGAGATCATAGTGAGGTTTTCATGAACAAGTCAACACCCAAATGTCAGGGTCTCTTCAATGATGTAAGTGTATCAAAGCCTAATATAGACATATTAGTCATCATTTGTAAACCAACATGGATTAAGTGCATGCTTGAAGACATGGGAGCCTAAATCCATGGAAAGTTGATCATCTATTATGACAACATGAGTAGCATGATGTTTTCAAAGAATTAGCTTTGTCATACAAGAATACACATCATCAAATTTCACTCTCAATTTCTTTGTGAGAATGTCATTCAAGGAGAAGTGAAGCGAGCTCATATTAGTATTGAAGAACTATTGGTGGATGCATCTTAGAAGCTTTAATTTATATTGAACTCTCATTTCATATTGATTTATTTCATATAGATGTTGGATGGAGCTACTTAGAGAATGGAGGTGGTTTGTTGTGATGGGAATGTTGAGATATCGATCTCAACATGTGATGATCTAGGAAGACATGTATGACTTTTTCATTTCTTTGGCACGTATAGTGGTCACTCTTATATATTTTAGGGAAACTTCATTGAGCTTTACTAGATTTATCTGCCGTGTGTGATGGCACATTTATTTCTTGCTAGCTTACTCATTTGCTCAAATTAGGATTTTACTTATGGACTATTCTTGATATACTGCACTAGTTGTATTGTTGTTTTAGGTCATTCTTGTATATTCCTTTTATGTTATAGAAGAAGAAGAATAAGCTCATTCTTCCTTCCCTCAATCTATGTGTGTGCTCCTCTTTGAGTGTGAGAGTGTGTGATTGTGCTCTCTTCCTTATCTCCTTCCTTGTGACGTGGTATCACAGCTAGTGTGTGTGCGTAGAGAGCTCCTAGAGAAGGCCGACAGTGAAGAGTACATAAGAAGGTTGGGAGAAAATGACCTCAAACTTCTATGAAAATTTGCATGAAGATAGAAGACATCAAAATATTTTTGAGAGTTATCCCTTTCGGGTCACTACTTTTCCTTCGCTTTCTATTTCAAAGCCATCTCAACCTTGGTTTCGAGCTTGTAAGGTGGGGCCCACAAAAAACCAATGTTAGTTTGCAAAAGTCTGACTTGCATCCTGTTTGGCAACACGCACATATTTGAGATCCAAAATTTGAAGTGATATTGCCTACTGCTGATATAGGAAAACTGTGTTTTTCTGAGATCAAATTATCTGACCATAGTGCAATAATGTTCAAGCAGACGTATTGCTTCTAGTGTTTTTGCAATGTTGTGAATTATTGTACAAATGCCAAACATGGATGGAATGAGTCACCTTATGAGAGATATGGTGGAAAAGAACAAGTCCATGCTTTGAGATTCAAAATGTTGAATTTCACGATGGGAAAAGGCTATTGGAAGTAAATCAAAGGAGAAAATGAAAATGCTTTGTGGTTAGAATAGGAAAATTGGATTGGGGACCAATTAAGAGCATATGAAGGATAGAATCAAGGAGCACAAAAGGTAATGTATTGGCTATTAGTTAGCATACATGATAGCATGATTGGGCACATACAAGATGCCAAGACTCCAAAAGTGCTTGGAATAGTTTGGTCACATTGTATGAGACCAATACGAAGGCACAAAAATTGCAACTCAAGAACAAGTTGCATACATTAGAAACAGAAGGCATATTGATAAGTGACTACACCCTAAAAGTCAAAAGAATATGTGAGACACTTGATGTGAATGTAGATGATGATGATAAGGTGGAAGTGTGCCTTCTTAGTTTAGGAGCTTCATATAAGCAATTTAGAACTTCCATTCAAACTAGGGAAAATTTTTCAAATTTTGCTGATCTGGTGTCCATGCTAATTATTGAAGAAACAAATCTTGGTGACACTACAACAGATCGGCTGTGTACCAAGGTTTTTATTGAGGGAAATGAACATGCGTATTTTTGCCCCGACGTCGGTGTACGTGTCAATATGTGTGTCGGTATTAAAGCACTGGTATGGGCATCAGTATAAGCATCGGTATGGATGTCGGTATAAGCATTGGTATAAGCGTCGGTATTTTTGGCGCCCACATCAACACCCATACCGACACCTATGTTGGGTATACCGTCGTGTATACCGGCACCCGCTGGGTGTACCGACGCTTATTCTGATGATATTATTGGGAGTACCGTCGCTCATAGCGACGACCATATCTGCAAAATGTTTTTTGGGCATAGTGTGTTGTTTTTTGCTAAAGAAACATTACCATGATGTTGGTTAGCAAAAGACAATACACTCTACCCAAAAAAAACCGAGTACATGTGATGTGTATTCTAATGTCAACTGAAAAATGATTTCATAAAATAGAATATTATTGGACACAAAAGAGATAATCAGAATGAACCATGAATCATGTACAAAAAGAGTTATATATTTCATAAATGAAGCATGTACAAGATTGTGGCAAACCACTGTCATATATGACGCTTTTACAAAATGTGGCAAAGCAATGCATTGCCATATAAAAATCAAATACAAAATTTTGGTGTGCCATTGCCATACACATGCAAAGAACATTCCATATCAACAGTCCTGCAACAAAGAACATTAATGAAATGAGATAAATTCACATGAAATTTACAAACAACAAGTAAAAACCAAGTTTATAAATTAATCACCTCATCGCAAATGCTCCCATGAAACGATCGCACCGCGTCCCTCCAAGTCCTCCAATAGTGTAGTCAATCCATGACGATATCCATAAGCCTCCTCTGTTCGTGTTGGAGGATGACTCATTGCCAGCTCTTGCAACAAATATACAAAATATTAGAGGAACATACATTAGAAAATTAACAGAAATAAATTCAATAGTTCAAATGGTACTTACAAACTCGTGACGCATCGCATCATATCCGCCACTGCCCAAATGTGACGGTCCAATCGTATCTAAACGTGTGTCTGCGGCATCTCACTGCTAGTGATATCGGTCAGGAGTTATAATTGACCAAACATATAGGCCATGTGCTCCATGAAGAACTGTGTAAACCAAATGGATTCACTCCATCCATAGCTACACCTAGACGTATGTATCGAGGCTCACTAGCAAACTCTCGCCACTTACTATCTATGTGCTTCCAAGCATGAGAGTCAACAGGCACTCACATTACACCAACTATAGACCTGCTCTTTGTATGCCATGACATTAAATAAGCTATAGATTTGCATCTAAACATGTTGTTAATTCGTGGAATGATAGGAAAGTGGCGAAGAACCTTTGTCGGGATTGTTTCGCCTACAAGGTCTTCTCTAAATCTATTTGCTCTACACGTTGGACATATGTGGAGATGCTCATACTCGTTCTGAAAGAGGATGCAATCATTCGAACAAGCATGAATTTTAGTATAATCCATTCCAATGGACTGTAAAAGTTTTTTGGCATCTCTATGTGTTGGAGGCATGTCTATGCCCTCTAGCAAAAATTGATCTTTAAGGAGCTTGCAATAAGCAATTAAAACGATATTAGTAAATAAAGTTATTTTGACACAACAATGAAAGTTTATTTCAAATCCACTTACCTGAACAATTCAGTGACACTACTATCTGAACATCCATAACAGATATCTTTGCTCCATTGTAAAGTGGTAAACGAGCTAGTCTTCACATGTTTTCATATTCTTCATCGACTTTTGATCGTGGAAATTCTGTTGTGTCCATGAAACTCTCGACATCTTCTCCACCATGAAATTCTCGACATCTTCTCCACCATCATGATATTCGTCCATCTCATAAAATGCTTCAAGCATCTATTCCATATGTTCATTCCATGTAATGTTATTAGTACTTGCTTGTGTCTAAGTCCTTTTTTGTTCTCTTTTTTCCATGAGAGGTTACCGGTGCAATGTTGTTTGGGTCCGTCTGCTCACGTGGGGGACCATGCAAATGGTAGCATAGGTTTTCTAGTCAACTTTTATCAAAGGATCCATACTCTCTAACATGTGCAGTACAAATCCATCATTTCTAATAAATTTGATACTTGCGCTGAGTGCAAGGACATGCCATTCTCTCCTCTGGATCCAAACTAGCCATCGGATACAATATGGACATTTTGGAACATTTGTTTCTTTTATTAAACCTAAAAATCATACTCCTAAAGACTTAAACCTGAAATACTAAAACCTAAATACTTAAACACCTAAAAAAACCTAAAACCCTAATCCTAAAACCCTAATCTATATAATTATCCTATTTTATCTATATATTCAGATTTTTTTCTTAATTAATGCTATTTTAATATATTTAATTATATATATTTAATTAAATTATTTAAAACACTAGTTCTTTTTATATTTATTTATCTATATAATTATCCTATTTTATATATATATTTATTTATATATTCATATTTTTTCCTTAAACCCTAAAAGCCTAAAACCCTAAAATCCTAATCTTGAAGATCTATACCTAAAATATGTATATTTCTGTATGCATGTGTATATACATGTATATATGTATTATATGTGTATGTGTCTGTGTGTATATATGTTTTGTAGGTGCTAAAACCCTAAAACCCTAATCAAAATGAACTAGACCTAAAACATCTATATATGTGTATCCATTTGTATATATATGTGTATGTGTATATATATGTGTATGTGTATATATATGTGTATGTGTATATATATGTGTATATAGATAGGTGTATAAGTATATATGTGTATGTGTATGTGTATATATATTCACTCTGATTAAAATGATTAAAATTAAACCTATTTTTATATATTTAATCATATATATTTAATTTACTTATTTAAAACACTAGTTCTTATCATATTTATTTATCTATATAATTATCCTATTATATATATATATATATATATTTATTTATTTATTTATATATTCAGATTTTTTTCCTAATTAATCCTATTTTTATATATTTAATTATATATATTTAATTAAATTATTTAAAAGACTAGTTCTTTTTATATTCATTTATCTATATAATTATCCTATTTTATATATATATATATATATTTATATATTCAAATTTTTTCTTTTATTTTTTTTTTATATTTTCTCTTTATATAAATTTAACTGAGTTATATGTATGCCTAAACCCTAAAACCCTAATCTTGAGGATCTAGACCTAAAATATGTATATTTCTCTACGCATGTGTATATACATGTATATATGTATTATATGTGTATGTGTATGTGTGTATATATGTTATGTAGGTGTTAAAACCCTAAAACCCTAATCAAAATGACCTAGATCTAAAACATGTATATATATGTATGCATGTGTATATATATGTGTATGTGTATATATATGTGTATATAGATAGGTGTATAAGTATATATGTGTATGTGTATGTGTATATATATATATATATTCACTCTGATTAAAATGATTAAAATTAAACCTATTTTTATATATTTAAATCATATATATTTAATTTATTTATTTAAAACACTAGTTCTTATCATATTTATTTATCTATATAATTATCCTATTTTATATATATGTTTATCTATATATCCATATTTTTTTCTTAATTAATCCTATTTTTATATATTTAATTATATATATTAAACTATATATATTTAATTAAATTATTTAAAACACTAGTTCTTTTTATATTTATTTACCTTTATAATTATCCTATTATATATATATATATTTATTTATATATTCAGATTTTTTCTTTAATTTTTTTCTATATTTTCTCTTTATATAAATTTAATTGAGTTATATGTATGCCTAAATCCTAAAACCCTAATCTTAAAGATCTAGACCTAAAATATGTATATTTCTGTATGCATCTGTATATACATGTATATATGTATTATATGTGTATGTGCATGTGTGTATATATGTTATGTAGGTGTTAAAACCCTAAAGCCCTAATCAGAATGACTTATACTTGAACCTGAAATACTAAAACCTAAATACTTAAACCTGAAATACTAAAACCTAAAGACTTAAACACCTAAAAAAACCTAAACCCCTGATCCTAAAACCCTAATTCTTTTTTATATATATGTTTATTTATATATTCATATTTTTTTCTTATTTTTTTCTATATTTTTTCTTAATATAAATGTAATTGAATTATATGTATGCCTAAACCCTAAAACCCTAATCTTAAATATCTAGACTTAAAATATGTATATTTTTGTATGCATGTGTATATACATGTATATATGTATTATATGTGTATGCGTATTGTGTGCATATATGTTATGCATGTGTAAAAACCCTAAAACCCTAATCGGAAAGACCTAGACCTAAAACATGTGTGTATGTGTATGCATGTGTGTATATATGTGTATGTGTATATATATGTGTATACGTATATGTGTATGTATGTGTAAATAGCCTAAAAACCCTAATCCTATTTTTATATATTTGATGTAAAGAAAACTTCAAAATCGAATTTTATATATTTAATTATATATATTTAATTAAAACACTAGCTTATGTGTGTGTATATGTGTGCATGTGTGTATGTATGTGTGTGTGTGAATGTATGCATGTGTGTATATGTGTATGTGTGTTTATGTATGCATGTGTGAGTATATGTGTATGTGTGTGTATATATGCATGTGTGTGTATGCATTCATGTGTGTGTGTGCATGCATGTGTGTATGTATGTGTGTGTGCATGTGAGTGTATGCATGCATGTGTGTATATGTGTGTGCATGTATGCATGCATGTGTGTATATGTGTGTATGTATGCATGTGTGTACATATGTGTGTGTATGTATGCATGTGTATACATGTGTGTGTGTATGTATGCATGTGTGTATATGTGTATGTGTCTGTATGTATGCATGCATGTGTGTATATCTGTATGTGTGTGTATATATGCATGTGTGTGTGTATATGTGTGTATGCATATGTGTATATGTGTGTGTATGCATGTGTGTGTCTATGTATGTATTTGTGTATATGTGTATATGTGTGTATGCATGCACGTGTGTATATGTGTGTGTATGTATGCATGCATGTGTGTATATGTGTGTATGTATGTGTGTGTATGTATGTGTGTATATGTGTGTGTATGCATGTGTGTGTATGTGTATGTATGCATATGTGTATATATGTGTGTGTATGTATGTGTGTATGCATGTGTGTGTATGTATGCATGTGTATATATTTGTATGTGTGTATGCATGCATGTGTGTATATGTGTGTGACATCTTTGGAAGCAAGACACCAACCAGTGGATCAACTTCAAGGATATTGACCCTAGTGTTAGCATTACCTATGAAGAATGGAATACTTTGAAAAGCACATGTCTCACTTGGGACCGCTCTAAAGTCCATCTTCTCATGGGGCACAACCCATCGTGTGCCCTTGGTCTCAGATGGCACATGGTAATTGCCTTACAAAAATCCCAAACTTCAAAGAAAACAATGATTATTAGGTCAAACTCAACAAGAAGTGGTGCTTGTGTGGAAGCGGTTGTGGTCGGATATGAAATTCATGGCTATCTGGCAAGCTCTCATAGAAATCAAAAAGTTTGTAGTCTTATGGAAAATTCTTCATCGCGGAATCTGGTCCAACCAAAAGGCTAGAAAAATTTGTGGGGTGCCTCCTTGGTGCACGCGTTACTACCAATCCATTGAAGATTTTGCTCACATCTTCTTTTCTTGCCCCATCTCAAACACACACTAACAGATTGTTGAAAAGAAAATTAGACTTTAGAAACATATCAGTTGGAAACAAGCACTGCTGGGAGAAGCAATCTGCTGCTTGGCTACTCACTAGAACACCATCAGGGGGGAGGTCCTTTGGAAGATCTGGCAGGAAAGATGCGCTTATAACTGTGGATACTCCCCCAAAGAATGGTCGATTAAGAAATCCTTGTTCCTCCTCCGCAAAAGAATCACTAATAGTAAGAAATCTCCCCCTTCCCCCCTTCAGGCATCATCAAGTGCTCCTTCTGATCAACAACAAGCTTAAACCCGAGTGGGCCCTGCATGAGCGTGATGAGAGGGTGATTAACCTTCTTTGTAATGCCATTTAAACTCTGTAAAATCTACCCCTGCTCTGTGGGATTTGGGGGGTCCCGTGGGCACTAGTTCCCTTAACTTGTAAGTTTCTTTTCCTTTATTTAATACAAGTCTAGGAGAGTAGACTAAGGCCGAAATTCCTTTATTTAGAAAAAAAAATTCAAGGTGTCACAGATGCAAAAGGTATGTGCATCATGTCAATTTCGTAAACATTCAAGAGCATCATTTTGGCATGACAAGCATGTTAGTGAGAATGTTCTAGAAATAGTACATACAAATGTTTGGGGTCCTGCAAAGACCACATCTATGGGCGGTTGCAAGTTTAATGTTAGTTTCATTGATGAACGTACATGGAAAGTATGGGTATATTTCATGAAAGACAAAAATGAGGTGTTCATTCACTTCCAAAATTTTAATGCTATGGTGGAAAACTAGACAGGAAAGTATATCCAGACATTAAGATTTGATAGGATGCGAATGCATGTCAAATGAGTTCAGTGGCTTTCTTAAAAGTCAAGGAATTTGATGGAAATTTTCATGCACTTACACACAACACAATGGCATCACTGATTGCAAAAATAGACATATTGTAGAAATAGCATGAGTGTTGATGGCTGAGAAGAATATACCTCATTTTTATTGGGTAGAAGCTTTGCACACTGCTATATACATCATGAACAGAACTCCAAGTAGTCCTATACATCAAGTTACAACTAAAGAGAAGTTTATACATAAAAAGCCAAACTTCTCACACATGAAAGTATTTGGTTGTATTGCATATGTACATGTTCGAGGTGAGTTGAGGATGAAGCTTGATCCAAAAGCATAAAAGTGTATCTTCATTGGGTGCTCCCTTGAGCAAAAGGGATATAAATGTTAAAACCCTCACCTAATAGTTGAAGGTAAGCAGAGATATGGTGTTTGATGAAATGGCAAGCCTCTATGTAGATGCCAAAGAAGATCATAATCTTGACTCAAATGACAAGCGAAATGTTGAAAAGTCAAGTTTTGAAACTCAAATTTTGCGTGGACCTGATGTTTCCAAGCAATATTTCCAGTCAGGTCCATGTTTGAAGATTGCATGGAAATTTCAATCTAATAAATTCATTAACTACATTGAAGAAAGGTAAATAAAAGATTTTTGCTAGTAGTAAAACATCTATAGGTTTTGACGAGATTGATGGAGATTCAAGTGGTTCAGAAAAGAGCCGTGATGAGGAACTTGGATTGCTCTCTATGAAGAATCCTGGAGTAAGAAAGGCACATATAGATGATACAAGGAGAAGTGACCGAGGCCCAAGAACATCTTACAAGATATGGAATTCAGTGGAATGATTGATGTATGATAGTTACCTGACTCATCATTGTTCCTACATGACCAAGGTAATACAAGATTTTGAACCTTCTTAATTTGAAGATGTGATTGGAATTGATTAGGAGAAATCTATGGATGAGGAGATGGCTGCACTTTACGGAAATGAAACATGGAAGTTGGTTCCATTGTCGCAAGGAAAGAAACCTATAGGCTACAATTTGGTACTATTGATGGTAGCATAAGCAATTATAAAGCATGGTTGGTAACAAAAGTATCTGCATAGACATATGGCATTGATTGTGAGAAAACATTTAGACTTGTAGCTAAAATCTCTACTGTTAGAACACTTTTTGCATTAGGTATAGCAAAAGGATGGACTTTGCATCAGATGGATGTGAAGAATTTTTTCTTACATGGTGAGTCGCAAGAAGAAGTATACATGGACTAGCCACAAGGATATGAGGATTCAAAGCACCTATAATATGTTTGCAGGTTGCAAAAGCTTTCATATGGCCTTAAACAGGCCCCTCATGCTTGGCATGCAAGGATTGCTGATTACTTAATCACCATTGGATTTTTTATGTGTGATGTAGATCATTCATTATATGTAAGGAAGGGTGATGATGGCATCATGATAGTGGCTATTTATGTTGATGACTTGATGTAGGAGGTAGTAATGAAGAAAGCATTAAAGAGGTAAAGCAACTCTTATGCAGGAATTGGACATGAAAGATCTAGTTGTGTTGTGTTATTTCTTGGGCATTGAATTTATACATATAGAAATAGATGTATTGGTGTTGGAAAGGCAATATGCCTTGATTATGCTGCAAAAGTATTGTATGGCTGATTGTAAGCCAATTTCTATGCCATTAGATCAGAATTTGAAGTTGGATACTACATCACATGAAGCATTGGAAAATGGTACTATGTAGAGGAAAATTCTAGGAAGTTTGATATATCTCATAATTACAAGGCCTAATCTAAGCTACACTATTGGAATTGAAAGTCAATTTATGCAGGTTCCCATGAAACCACACTTAGATGCTTTGGGATGCAATGTACAATATGTGAGTGCTACTTTGGATTATGCATTCTTTATTAAGCTAGTGTAGAATCGCAAGTTCATGGATACACAAATGTAGATTGGGCAGGTAGTATTCTAGATAGAAGATCTACTAGTGGGTCTCTATCCTCACTTTGAAATATAGTTAGGGTTTTGGGTCCCACACCTCTCCTCCATGCAAGGCATTGAGTCCTCGGAGTCCTCCCTTGTCGACTTTGCGTTGGGACCTTAAGCCCTTCTCCTCTAAGGGAGTTCATGTGTGTTCGTCCCTCCCCCATCGGGGGGAGGTATTGCTATGGCTAACTCAGCTCTCTCGCTGCCTCTGTCACCGACACTCTGGCTGCAATGGACATTCCACTGTCGGACTTTGAGGTTATTTCTACCCCTATTCTATCAAACGGTAATGCTTCTCACTCTTCTTTCGTCATTTCTGAGAAACTGCATAAGCCCAAAGATCCTATTTCGTTTGACAGCACTGACTCTAAGGTTTTGAATGAGATAAGGAAAAAAAACCTTTGCAAACGTTCTCGTGTCTGGTAATCATGATGTTTCTAGCTCTTTTGGGATGGGTGTTGAACCGTTTCCTTCTTCCTTTGTAGACAAAGGGAAGTTGGCTATTGTTCACACTCCTACTTGCTTTGTTAATGGGTCTACAAGTAGTGCTATGATTAATAACCATTCCACGCTTGTCATAGATAAATTGTCCTTCGTTAACTGGCAGCAGCAATTAATGGAGAGGGTGGTGATCGACCTCTGCCATGGCCCCCGTCCACCACATGAAGTGCTTAAACGGTGGATAAAATAAAACTAGGAAAACCACGGATTATATGCTAAACAAATTCAGTATCTTCCTAATGGCTACTTCATTTTTTTCTTCGGAGGCTTGAATAGTGCTTTGTGAGGGGGAGTGGTTGATTAAATCTACCCCGATTTCATTCTTCAGGTGGTACTCTGGATTTAATCCCAGAGGTCCCAAGCCTACTAGAGTGCCTGTGTGGGTGGAGTTTCCGGACTTGTTAGTAGAGTTCTACCCTTGGATTGATAACTTGTGCACATTGCTTGGAAAAAGTGCTAGGATAGAAAGCAAGGGGCTCTGTGAATCCAAAGTGGGATCCAGAGGTTCTCATTGAAATCGACATAAGTAGCCCTATCAAAATGAATTTTTCTATCCAGGACTCAGATGGTCCTCTTTTACATGAGCAAAAAGTTCATCATCGTAACTTACCTAATGCTTGCTTCAAGTGTTTTCGTCAGGGACACTGGATACGAGGCTGTTCGTTGCTTACAGATAAAGAGGTCCATTCAAAACCCAAAGGTGGGGAACCTTCTCCAGTAGCCAAGGGTCAATCTTCTCTCCCACAGTCTAATAAACAACACTTAAAGCCCCAAAAAAAGAAAGTTAAGGCATGGTCAAACTCGTTTGAAACCCTGATGTGTCGAACCCTATGTTAGGCAAAAAAGCCCTCCCCCCCCCCCCCCCACATGTCTCCGAATGCAGAAGTCTCAGGTAGGCCTCCTATTGGGTCTACTTTTTTGCCACATAATGTGATTTTGGGGCAATAGGCAGCTGCTCTCCATGATCAACCTTCCAATGAAGGTTGGGTTACAGTTAGGAACAAAAAAAAATCATTGGTCTTCCTTCTCGTGATTCTGAGAACTTGAACCTCACCCAATTCTAATCCCATCATTGATGACATGAACAGGTTTGCGATAGAACTTTCAAACTTTGATGAATGTGAAATTAGGAATCAGCAGCAAAAAGGTATCAATATGGATGAGATGAATATTTCTCAAAAGGAAAATGTAGCACTTGTGGGGCATCAAGTTCCTAAGTCTAGGAAAAGAGATTCCAAAGCTAAGAGGAAGGTATCTTTGAACAAGTTAACAAATAATATAAGGAAATGATCTGGTCACAGTCTAAGATTGTTTTTCTTTTAATTATGAATAGCTTAAATATTCTTTCTTATAATATAAAAGGGATCTCCGATCTTATGCAAGCTAAGCGTCTGAATAAATGGCTGTATGATATGTCTTTTCTACCTGATGTTATCTGCCTCCAAGAGTCAAAGCTTTCTGGCAGCAAGCTTACCCTCCATCTTAACATGGCGTTGAACCGTTTTCAATGGGTCCACACCAACCATATCCAAGGGAGAGGGGGCTCTGCTATTGGCATTGCCCACTCTCTTTCTCACATTGTGTAGAACTGTTTTGTTAGTCCCACCCATTAGTGGGTTGGTTTCCAATTGATGCTTCCTTATGCTTGCATCATGATAAGCTTATATGCTTCCAATTGTACTACGAGTAGGGCTAAGTGTTGGGAGGAAATTGCTCAACTCATTGGCCCTATCATTCTCATGGGTGACTGTAACATGGTTACCTCCCTTATTCATAGACACAAGAAAAGAGGGACCACTATTCAAGGCCAGGAATGGCAGTCTTGGTTGAGGCTTGTTTCCCACCATGATCTTTGTGACATTTCCTACCTCTTTGGTTTCACCTGGAGTAATAAGCAGCTTGGACACAATCACCTGGCGGCTTGGCTTGACAGATGCTATATCCTTGTTCCTTATACCCAACGATTTTGGGACATTAAAGTCACCATTGAATTGACTATCTTCATATCCGATCATACTCCCCTTTCCGTTTCCCTAAAGTTGAATAATTGTTCATCCAAGGCGGGCTGGCCTCACCTCCATGCATCCCTCCTTAATATCCCTTGTGTGGTTATGAAATCCAAAGACATGTTTAGGTATCACTTTAGTTCCCATCACAGCCTTTTTGTTGCTTGGGCTAAATCGGTCAGAGATGTTCAAGGCCTTTTTACTCACTACAAGCAGATTAAGAAAAACATCAAAGCTAGGAGGAGACATCACCGTCAGATTGAATTCGATAAGATCCTTTCCTCTAAAGATCCCCTAAATGCGGACAAGATTTTATCCCTTCATGAGAGACTTAGATATGAGGAGTACCTTGAGGCTAGTAGCATTCTCTCTTCTTCAACAGAATTTTGGGTTGGGAATATGGATAGGCCTTCTAAAGCTATGTTCTCTTTGCTCAAAAAGATGAAGTGTAAGGATTTTGTGCCATTGCTCATAAAAAAGTCATGTGGTTTTGCCATTAATGATGAGGACTCCTTGCAGGAGGCTACTTGCTTCTTTACTGATGTTTTGCCTTGATGGTCTTCCAAATGAGTTCTTCATGTCACTGGCTGATTTCCCCTCTCCCTTCATTCTCTTGATTTGGAAAGAATCTATTTGAAAAGGAACTCTTCCTGTTGAGGTCAACATTCAAGTTATAAAACTAATTCACAAACGGGGTCCCAAGGAAGATCTTAACAATTGGAGACCTATCTCTTGCTTAACTACCATCTATAAAATTTTGGCTTCTTCTCTTGCTAGGAGGCTGAGCCCTATTATGAATGAGATCATCCTCCCTGAACAAAAAGGTTTCATCAAAGGAAGGTTCATCCTTGATGCTATCATTTCCTTATGGGAAGGGTTTGACCATGCTCAAGATTCCAACCAACCCTACTATGTTTTTAAGATTGACTTTGATAAGGCTTATGACAGAATAGAATAGGACTTTATCCTTTAGTCCCTCCATGACATAGGTGTTGGAAAAATTCATTAGATATTTTTGTACCCTCTTTGGTAATGCCCACTCTAAAGTCTCCATCAATGGCTCCTTGTCGTCTCACTTCAGACCTAGAAGATCTATCATGCAAGGCTGCCCCCTTGCCCCCTTGCTCTTTGCCATAGCTAGTGATGCCCTTGGCGGGTTGATAAAGGATTCCCTCAATAACAAGATCCTAGAAGGTATCCACATCCCTTGATCTGACAAACATCTTTGCTTGCAAGCCTTTGCTGATGACACTAACATCATTACCAAAGTTGACTCTTCCTCGGTCAATAGTGTTCTAGACTATCTTAATACTTTCTATTTAGCTAGTGGCTCCCACATCAACCACAAAAAAACTGCCTTTAAATCCTCCAATAACACTGTGACTTCTTGTATTTCCTCCTTGGGCTATGACATCATCAAAGGAAGGGAAGTCTTTAGACTTTTGGGAATCCCTATGGGTTTCCAAGTGTCCCTCTACCAATGATGGGATTGGGTCTTGAATAAGTTCAGGAGGAAGATCTATAGCTAGTATGATTGTCAATCCTCCATCTCTCATAGGGCTTTTGTGCTTAACCACTATATCTTGCCTTCCTTGACTTATTTTCGTTCCTGTTGGATGCCTAAAAAAATTCACTTTAAGCAAATGCTTGCCCTGGCCAAAAGGTTCTTGTTGGGGCGGGGGGCGGGGGGGGGGGGGCTCTCACCATAATAAAATCCCCAATGTTGCTTGGAAGACTTGCTGCCTCCCTAAATTTGAAGGTGGATTGGCAATTCTTTGCCCCCTTAAAATGGCTTCCAACCTTGCTTCCAAATGGATCCTTAGGTCTATGGACTCCATTGACATCTAGGCTATCCTTCTGAAAAGAAACACACAGAAACTCTACATTGAAGATTATAAATCTTGGAGGGATCATAGCATCTTGGACATCCTTATCTCACCCTAGACCTTCTACCCTATGGTAAGTAGCTTAACTTGTAGGATGTGGCAATCTTGGATGACTTTAAAGATTGATTGTTCCCCTAACCCCAAATTCTTCCACTACATTGATTTTTTCTTGCAGGAGAATATCTGGACTAGATGGCTCTCTCTATGGAACAATGGTCAGCTGGGAATTACGGAACACAAGTGCTCCAAACTTGTCTTTGCGTAGTGGAAATACTTATGGATGCAAGGTCAGGTTATGACTGAGGAGCACATTCTTGAGTCCACTAACATGTCTTCTGGTTGTCTGCAGGTGTTGTTGCATCATAGAACAATGCTGGCTAGGAAGCTGCCTGATTGTAATCAGAGAAGACCTCTCAACCTTGCTCATATTGCTGCTTAGATGTTTAGAAGATTCAAATACCTTGGAACAACTAAGCATTAAGCTTTGGAAAGTTAGCTAGAATGACTCTCAATGGAAAGCTCAATAAGCTTTGGAAAGTTAGTTAGAATGCCTCTCAATGGAAACACAGATTCAAAAGCCTTTGGAGTCTCGCCTACAACATAAAGCACTCATTCCTTATGTGGCTAATTCTGCATCAAGCTATCTGGTGTGGCTCCAAAGCCAGGCAAATTGGATTAGACAATGGAGTATGTATGTTTTGTAGCACTATGGAGGACATCCCCCGTCTTTTTTTCACCTCAACACTACTGGTCTACCTTCCACAACATGAGCCTGGCTCTCAACATGAAGCTCATTGTTGTTGAATCCTTGTTGGGATCATGTAACAAGTTGGAATTTCCCTTATGGAACATTTGGAGAGGTACTCAACTCTGGTATATATGGAGGTCCAGAAACGAGAGGGTGATGAACAATTGTAATATATCTCTGTTTCACAAATTTGTTCATTATATCAAAGCCTGGGGCCAGAATTGTATCTCCCGAATTTCCTTAGCCCTTGATGATAACTTTAGTTTTTCTAGTTACCTTAGATTTACCCCCCCCCCTCAGAAATGGAGGGACTCTCTGCTAAAATTGTACTCTTCACCTAGACTTTTTATGATTTCCTGTCTCATGTAATGTCCTCCTGTCCTTGGTTCTATAGCATTTTTCCTATGCTGACTCGGCATATGTTCCTGAATTGATGGGGCTGCCCTGCCATGTGTAGTTACATACATTCTATTTTATAATCCAATTTTCTTGTTTTCTCAAAAATATAGGGGTGCTGCAATGGTAGCATGTGAAGCGTAATTGTGAAGAGATAGATTTGTACTTGATGAAGATGAAGTGGTGCTGCAAAAACCTTTGCACTACACCAACCAAATGAACTCAAGAGATATTTGGTGGGCCCTTTTATCTTTTCAAAGGATATATTAGACACCCTATGTACCTTGGAAGATGAATCTCAAAAAGATGAATAAAAACAGATAAGTTGGAGTAGATTCAAGAACAAAAAACTTGTTATTTTTGTTCATACACCTGTCTAGTGTTCTGAACAATCTCTGGCCACATCAGTATTAGACTTAATTCCTTTTGGGAAACCCTTATTAATTTAGTAAGATAACCATCATGAGTGATTTCATAAACAATGATGGACTACCGCGTGAAGAGAAAAATGTTTAGCAAGTTATAGCATCACCCCGATTTTCACAGGCTATAGCAGTCCTCAAACCCATGAGCAAAGATATGGTTATATCTCAAGATTCCAAGATGCAATGCTTATGAAATTTTGTACAAATATAATAGATAGTAGAGTGAGTCTAAAATGATTCAAATAATGGAAAATGATCAACTATAAAATGAAAACCAGCTCTGAGAAAAACACTAATGTGATGGAGTGCTCACAGAGAAGTTAAATATGAAGAGGCATATTCAAATGAGCATATCTTAGAATTGTGAACTGCAATTGAAATGAAACTTTTTGAGTATGAATTAGACTTAGAGAGCTAACATGACCAAGTTGAATTATTGAGAATGATGAATCATACTCAAAGAAAGCATATGTGCAAATTCACTTAAAGAACCTGAGAGATATGGCAGTGAGCAGTACACTCATAAAAGCATGAAGATATGGACACAAATGATCATGAAAATGAATGTTTATTGATTGTAAAGTACAATGGACTTACTGATACATATGCGTGCCTTGAAACCACACTCTAATATGGCATGAAGCCTTGTTCATGGAGGTGTAAAAACCACGACTAGAAGATCATGTATATATAGTGATGTTTGGAGCCTAATTTTGAATTTGAATTTCTCCTTAAGTCATGCTCCAATCTTTTAGTGATTGATTCTCCTACTCATTCAATCACAAATCTGTGGCTTTTCCTCCTCCTATTCATCGACTGGACTCAACCACTTTAGATGCTTTCACTTTTACGTCAAGTAGAAAAACAAAAACTTACAATGGTGAGTTCACAAGGGAACTCTACAAAGACTAGATATTTTCTTCAAGCTTCTTTGTCTTTTGATGACTCAAGCCACCACTTAGACTTGGCATGGACTTGTGCCAACAGCTCTATCTCATGTCAAGTGAGCTTGAGGTCTTCAGTCTTCCAAAATTATGTGCAAGCCAATCATACCTTTAAAATTGCCGAGTTTGGTTCCATCTAGAGCCTTGGTTAAGATATATAGCACATTGTTGATGGGTTGACACATAGGTTAACTGAATTTCCATCTCCAAAGAATTGTTCTTCCTATGGTTTTCATGTAATTCCTTGATCCTTTCTCCTTTGCAATGTTGCCTACAAAACCAAGGAGCTAAGGATCGGCTCTTTTCAAATTGCAATTGCTTGAAGGTTTAGTACTTTGGATTCAATTTGCTAACTTAGCTACTAAATCTTTTCAATGTATGTTTGTGTTACATTTGTTGTTTTGTCTATTGATTTTCGTAGCCATTGGCATAAAAGCACTCTTCAAAAATCTCTATTAATTCTAGATCTAAATAAAAATTAAAACTATTTATTGTCCTCTCTTTCTATTGTTTCGTATGATAATATGATTTGTCTGTCTCTTCTTTTTGCTTATTATTTTAAATATGGAATGAGTGCTTGCATGTACGTGCATAGATACACCCACACACACATTCTCAGTGATATTATTGGATGATTCTTATTTCCATTGAGCCAATTTTGTTGATTTTTCGTTTTCGGTTCATGGTCTAGGATTTCTCGTTTTAAGGGAGTTGTTCAATAATTCGTGGTTTGGTAAAGGAACATTTGGAAAAATCATTGAGGAAAAAAGAGTATATCAATTTCATGTAGCACTCCTCGTTTTTGACTAGGAGGATTCACATTCGTGCCTTTATCAACAAGAAAAGATTAGCACATTGTTGCATGCCAATTCATTAGATAATTAACCACCATGCTTTTTATTGTCATCTGCTGCATTCGATGAAGATTGTAGCCTTCACAAAAGACCATATCATGATCTTTCCTCCAAATCTACCATGAACTCTCCCTCCCTCATCTTTCTCTACATTCTGTTCTTCCTAACGCCCTTACTTTATCTACCTCTCCCTAACTTACTCTCTCTCCTTTCCTCACTCTATTTCTCTCCCTCTCTCTCTTTCTCTTTGTCTCTCTCTCTCTGCCCTATCTCTCTTGTTTTCCCATTAACCTTCTCCTTACCTACCTTGGAGCCTATCTGCATTTCCATCCATGATGTGCAAGCTACTAGAAAATAATAAGGCAAAAATAGGCATTTTGTATGATATTGTAATCAACCACTTCATCTAGCGTTTCTTTTTTAAATGTCTCCTAAGCTGCAAAGATACAGCATAGGAGGTGATGTCTAGGTGGTTTCAAGGATAAAAGATTTGGGTTTCAGGCAAGGATGAATCAAGATGTCGAGCTTCATGGGCAGGGCTTTGGGATATGTGGTAATGTGAGGTTTGATGATAAGGGATACAAAGTAGACTTAAATAGGAAAAAAATGATTCATGACAAATGGATACAAAGTTATGCAAGGAAAATGGAGGAAACGATATGCAATGCAAATGGATGCAAAGCTTGGAATACGAAGGAAGCTACTTTTGGCCTACATCGTTTTTTTTTTCCACTCCTCTCTATCCTCATTGTCACTTACCTTATTTCGCTTCTCCTTTGAGCACCATATATCTTTCTCCCTCTTGCACAAGAAGCCTTTGACACAAAGAGAAAGAAAGAAACAAAGAAAATATGTGTTTACTATGATCACCATGTAAGAAAAACTTAAAACATGTACTCATAAAAGGAAAAGATTGCTAGACTGAAAAGAGTGAATAATCATAAAATGGGAAACTCACATATGGATGTGAGTGAGCTTCTCAAGATCATGGAGCTCGCAAGCTTCTAAGGAGCTACAAAGCAAGAGAGAGGAAATATTTAGGCTTATTACAATGTATGCAATGTGGCAAAAATTTCTTCAAAGGAGAATGAATACAAGAAAGAATCAAACTATCTTCAAAATATAACTAAAGCAATACAAAATGGAGATGCACTCATAGAAATGATGTTATACTTTATGGGATATTTGGAATGAAGGTGTAATGCCTTGAGGATTTTAATGTGTTTTGTGTTTTGATTTAGCAGGTGAAGATCCATGAGGGTGTGAACGCGCATGGACTTGGAGATATTTAGAAGAATATTTTTAGAAGATGGTTATTTTTAGTTATTTTTGTAAAAAATAATGGATCGCTTTAGAAAGCGACGTTTTTGTAAAAATAGAAAATTACGAACTTGTAAATAAAGCAAAAACACGCTTTTCGGAGCGCGGCCCTCATGTATCTTCTATTCAAGACGTAATAGGAATTTACTATAAATACGCATGCTCTGGTAGAGTGTCCATCAAAGCATGTGGGGGGAGATTGTACCCAATTTGGTGTCGTCTCTTATCTCTTTCTGTCTTTGAGTATTTTTTTCTCTGCGTTCGTACGTCTGTTATTCTCTGCGTTCGTGCGTCTGTGGTACCTGGGGCAACAGTGGTATCAGAGCCAAGACGTTCGCGGAGGTGGTTGCAGCGTTTGATTGCGATTTGCAGCATTCAGGTCTGTTCGCGATTTGGTGTTCATCTCAGCCATCTGATCCAGTTGCGGCGTTTGATTGCGATTTGTGGCATCCATTCCGTTCGCGAATCGGCGTCCATCTCAACCGTCTGGTCTAGGTTTTTCGTTCATTAAGTTTTTTTTTTGAAGTTTTTTTTTGGTTTTAGTTCGCCGGTCAAGTTTTTCGAATTTCACACTGTCACACTCTGTACCCTCTGTACCCCCTGTGCTCACTGTGCTCTCTGTGCTCTGAACCCTCTGTACCCCCTGTGCTCACTGTGCTCTTTGTGCTCTCTGTACCCTCTGTACCCCCTGTGCTCACTGTGCTCTCTGTGCTCTCTGTACCCTCTGTACCCCCTATGCTCATTGTGCTCTCTGTGCTCTCTGTACCCTCTGTACCCCCTGTGCTCTCTGTGCTCTCTGTGCTCTCTGTACCCTCTATACCCCCTGTGCTCCCCTGTGCTCCTTTTCGGTTACTCCTTTTCAGTTACTCCTTCGGCTTACTGCAAGGCGTCGACTAAGGCATAGAACTATGGCATAACTTTGGCATCTTTGGCTTCTCTGGCACTTATGGTTCTCTTGGTTCCCTTGGTTCCGTTGGCAGCCGTTGGCTACGCGCGAACCAATTCTAACATATGAGTGGCAATAAGGGCTTAGTTATTTCCCTAGTTAGCCTAGTTAACCCACATAGTTCCTTATTTAGTATGTAGGGGATTTGAACCCACAACCTCATACTGCCAAGAGATAAGTTTTATCCACTAGGCTATTTCCTCTTTTTGATACTCTATTCCTTTTAATAAATATTTAACATAACTTTTATCTCTCTCTCCTTTTATTTATTTGTTTATTTATTTATTTATTTTTATTTTATTTTTCTTTTATTTATTTATCACAATACTTCTATTTATTTATTAATAATACTATTATGATTATTATTATTATTATTATTATTAGTAGTTATTTAAATGTTATTGTTAAACGTCTTTTCCTATGTTTAGACCTAGGTTTTGCATCTTTCCATACGGCCATGGACACTACTTAAAATATCGATGATTTTAGTTCCTCACCCCTCCCTGGGGTATCAATTGAGCAACAAGTCGAACTTTTATGACATGAACTTCAACATGCCCAAAATGAAATAAAAGAACGTGATGTTGCACTCCAACAACTACAAAGCGATGACAATAACCTAGTCCGGGTAGTGAAGGCCATTATTACCGCCCAGAAGCAAGGAACACAATCCAAGATTGGTGCCAAAAATTTCCAATTTTCACGATTTGACGGACGAAAATATGGCCAATTTGTTCTCTCATGGTTATCCCAGTTTGATGATTTCTACTCTGATGAATCTTATTCTGAACAGGAAAAAGTGAAATTTGTAACCAACTACTTAGTGGGAAAGGCTCAATTATGGTGGAATGTTTTGCGCCATAGCACAGATCGCCCCACCACATGGCAAGCCTTTCAAGACAAGCTCAAGGAGTCCTTCCTTCCTCCTCAGTTTCACTTACATGCCCGTCGCTCTTGGACGACTTTTGGATGGAAAGATGGAGATACTGTTTCTACCTATACTGAACGTTTTTGGTAACGTTTATTACTTATACGTTCACTTGAAATGATTCCTGAAGATACTTTACAGCGGAAATATGAAGATGTTTTGGACATGGGAATCCAAGCTAAACTCAACACCTTACGTCCGACGACGCTCTATGAAGCTATTTCTTTTGCACATGATGCTGAGAAAGAATTTCAATCTATCACTAAGTCCATTCGCTTACAACAAACACGTCAACGACCACAACTAATCAAACCCACTTTTCCACTCAAGCGTTCCTTTTCTACTTTTTCTTCTCCTCCTTTTCAACGTCCACCTACTTTTCAACGACCACCTATTTTTCAACGACCTCTTCAATCCACTTTTTCCCCAATCCCCAAGACAAACCCCTTACACCCTACCAAACCTCCAACCTTTCAAACTACGACGATGGATGCCCAACAAAAGAGGTCCCATATCATTTGTTGGAATTGTGGTAAGATTGGTCATACCAAAGCTAGATGTAGGTTCCCAACTAACCACATGCAACCTGGCGGAGCTAAAGTACATAACATGGAGGTGGTTCCTGAAGATATTCAATTTGAAGACATTCAACCTGATTGGACTGAAGACGCATTGGAGCAGGATCTAAGTACCTTGGGTAACACAATTTCTATTCATTCTTTACGTTGCATGCAAGGTACTATTAATGGTAAAGTTGTTAATATTTTACCTGATGATGGTAGTTCACATGACTTTATTTCTCACATATTAGTCAAAGATCTCCGATTAACCCCACTTCCTTCTATGTACAAAGTTAAGGCTGCATTCCAAGGAAACAGATATAATGTTACAAGTGAAGTGCATAATGTTCAAATTTGTATAGGCTCATACATGGATAAACGCACATTCTTAATTGCTCCTTTGCAGTCCTATGATGTTATACTTGGTATGCCTTTTCGTCACCATTATAATCCATGCATTGATTATCATACACACACCATGCATTTTAAGTTTAACAATCAAGATATCTGTTTGTCTGCAATACATGATTTCCAACCATTCCCATTAATTATTCATACACAAGTAAAACGTGCATTTCGAAAAGGCTACAATTCATGTATTGTTTTTGTCAATAACATAGTCGATTATATACATACACTTCCTAATACCCATAAATCATTTATGGATTCTTATAAGGATTGTTTTATGGCTGATTTCCCTTCTAAACTACCACCTTCGAGAGGATCCCTTGATCATAGTTCAGACTTAATTCCTGGTAGTTCTCCTCCCCATAAAGCACCTTATAGGCATGGACCTTTGCATCAACAAGAAATAACCAATCAAGTTAAGGATTTACTTCACAAAGGACTTATCAGGCCTAGTTCTTCTCCCTTTGGAGCACCTGTTCTTTTAGTAGAGAAGAAGAACAAGACTTATAGGATGTGCATTGATTATAGAGCACTCAATAAGATCACAATAAAAAATAGATATCCTATTCCTAGGATAGATAATTTATTAGATAAACTTCGTGGAGCACGTGTCTTTAATAAAATTGATCTTAAATTATGGTATCATCAAATAAGAATGTCACCAAATGATATTTTTAAGACTGTCTTTCGAACTCAGACCGGTCACTTTGAATTCATGGTAATGCCTTTTGGACTTACCAATGCACCTGCTACATTTTCACGCATGATGAATAATATTTTTCTTGAATACCAAGCTTTTGTTCTTGTTTTCTTCGATGACATACTTGTCTATAGTAAGAATGATGATGACCATGAAGAGCATTTAGCAATAGTTTTTAATTTGTTACGCACCAACCAACTTTATGCAAATCCTGAAAAGAGTTACTTTTTCCAAAGAGAATTAGAGTACTTAGGCCATATTGTTTCAAGTCAAGGAGTTCATGTAGATCCAAAGAAGATTAAAGTAATTAAAGAATGGCCTATACCACAATCGGTGAATGATGTTCGCTCTTTTCTTGGATTAGCTAGTTTTTATAGAAAATTTGTAAAAGGTTTTTCTTATTTAGCCCTCCCACTCACTTTATTATTAAAGAAAAAGTTAAAATTTGCATGGGGATTGCCACAACAACAATGTTTTGAAAAACTTAAACAATCACTTTCTCATGCACCTGTTTTGCAATTACCTGATTTTACACAACCTTTCCATGTAGTTACAGATGCTAGTGGCTCAGGTATAGGTGTTGTATTGATGCAAAATGATCATCCCATTGCATTTGAAAGTAGGAAGCTTAAACCTTCTGAAAAGAACTACAGTACATATGATAAAGAACTTTTGGCAGTTGTACATACTTTAAAAATTTGGAAACATTATCTCATGGGTACAGAAGTCATAATCAAAACCGACCAACAAGCTATTAAACATTTACTCAATCAACCATTGATTTCAGGTCAACATATCAAATGGGCTTCATACATACAAAATTTTCAGCCTATGATTCAATATCAACCTGGCAAAGCTAATGTTGTAGCTGATGCCCTGAGTCGTTTTCCATCCCCACAAACAAATATTGTTTTTATTAATAACATTTTTGTGGTTCATATTCATTCATTTCATGACATGATTCCTACATATGCATCTGATTTATATTTCTCACAAACATGGAATGCTTTCAATAATTCTACTACATTTAGTGAAGACCATTACACATTTCATAATGGATTCTTGTATTTTGATCATAAGCTATGTATTACACAAGATTTTACAGAATTTGTTATGAAAGAGATGCATGAACCACCATATATGGGTCATAGGGGCATACAAAGTACTGTTTCTACATGTAAAGAATTCTTCTTTTGGCCAAATATGGAAAAGGATATTACACAATATGTTTCCCAATGCATTGTTTGTCAACGTGTCAAAAGACATCATGGTAAAGCATTTGGATTATTAATGCCACTTCCCATACCTAATGGGCCATGGGAACAAATTTCTATGGATTTTATTACTGGTCTTCCGACAACTTCATCACATCATGATATGATTTGGACAATTGTTGATAGGTTTAGTAAACAAGCATATTTCATTCCTTGTATGAAAACTCTTTCTGCACCTCAAGCTGCCAAATTATTTATTAAATGTATTTTTCCACATCATGGTTTTCCAAAAGTAATTTTATCCGATCGTGATGTTCGTTTTTGTAATCACTTTTGGGTTGCATTATTTAAAAATTTAGGCTCCAAAATAGATTTTAGTTCTGCACTTCATCCTGAAAGTAATGGGCAAAGTGAAGCTACGAATAGTACTATTTTGGATCTATTACGTTGTTATTCTTTAGATAATCCAACTAATTGGGATGAGAAACTTTCTTTACTCCAATTTGCATATAATAACACAACACATACCACTACTGGACGTGCACCAAATGAAATTGTGTATGGTAAAAAGCTTCCTACTCCCATGTCTATCATTCAAACTGACATACCTATGGCTGATTCTTTTGCACAAGATCATATTTCTATACTTCATGAGGTTCATGAGCATATTAAAAAGAGTTAGGAACGTTATACCCGTAATATTAATAAGAAACGAGCAGCTAAACAATTTAATGAAAATGATTATGTTTGGTTACGCATAATTAAACGACGTTTGAAAAATATTCTACAACATCCTAAGGTAAAACTTGCACCACGTTATTATGGACCTTTCCGTATTATTCAAAAAATTAATGAGAATGCTTTTAGATTAGATATACCTTCTCATTGGAATATTCATAATTCTTTTCATATCAGTTTATTGAAACCATTTAAAGGAATTTTACCACTCATTCCTATTTTGGATGATCCTCCATTGTTAGAAGAGGATGCTGAAGTTTTAATTCCAGAAAAAATACTTGATCATGATGTTACTACTACACGCACAGGTAATCAATACCATAGATATTTGATTAAATATAAAAATCATTCATTCGAAGAATCACAATGGATTCACAAAACATCACTAATTCCACATTATCATCATTTGATTTCTGCTTATCATTCACAATCACATTAAATTCCAGTTTTCCAGTTCCATGCATGTTTTTTTTATTTACATGGCACATGCCTATGATTGTTCAGTGATGCGACATGTGATTGGCCATCCATGTCTATTTTATTTTTTATCAACTGAGGTCAGTTGCTCGTCAACTGGGCGGCATGTTATACTTTATGGGATATTTGGAATGAAGGTGTAATGCCTTGAGGATTTTAATGTGTTTTGTGTTTTGATTTAGCAAGTGAAGATCCATGAGGGTGTGAACGCGCATGGACTTGGAGATATTTAGAAGAATATTTTTAGAAGATGGTTATTTTTAGTTATTTTTGTAAAAAACAATGGATCACTTTATAAAGCGACGTTTTTGTAAAAATAGAAAATTACGAACTTGTAAATAAAGCAAAAACACGCTTTTCGGAGCGCCACCCTCATGTATCTTCTATTCAGGATGTAATAGGAATTTACTATAAATACGCATGCTCTGGTAGAGTGTCCATCAAAGCATGTGGGGGGAGATTGTACCCAATTTGGTGTCGTCTCTTATCTCTTTCTGTCTTTTGAGTATTTTTTTCTCTGCGTTCGTACGTCTGTTATTCTCTGCGTTCGTGCGTCTGTGGTACCTGGGGCAACAAATGAGCTAGAGCTGAAATAGTATAATTTCAGTAGAGGATCATTTCATCAACACCCGATTTGCCCATTTTGGAGAGGCTCTATGTTGCAAAGGTCCACCAAGTGATGAAGCAAAATGAGAGGTAAAGCCTTCTTGAACATGTCTCCCAGGTTTTCTTCAAAGGACACTACTCCAAAGTAATCTCATGGCATGGGATCTTAATGCAGATGAAGTGGTATCGAATCTTTATGTGCGTCTTCCAAGCATGGAAGTCTAAATACTAATGTCAAATAAAAAATGATGCTTCTAAGGGTGCAAAACATGATGCTCGATACTTTTTATAGGTAAAAGAGAGACTATAGGCTTCTTCATATACCCAAAAGATGGGTCCTTAACAAAGAAAGAATATATATATTCATTATTAGAAATAAAAATAGGAATCTTCAACTCTATTGAAATCAAAATAACCAACAAAAATCTATGCTTCGTTGTACCAAAAATGAGTGAGGGCCCATTCCCTCTATAGCATTCTTGTGTGTTAGAGTAGTTTCTCTTAGATTAATCACTCTATTGTACTCTTATGAGGTGGACTTTGGTAGCCCCTTAGTTGTATTCTTTTGTGCTTGACTATCATGGTCCCTCTATTGTACTTGTGCATGTGTGCTTGTCTGCTAGCCATTTATTGAATAAAGGGATCTTGAGTGTCTAATATGTTTAGAAGTGCTACCAGTTGTGCTATTTGTGATTGTGCTACCTTATGATATGAAGAGAGGTGTACCCCTACTAGAAGGAGTATCTTAGCATGTAGCCTATGCTAAGGTGGGCATGGAGTATTGATCTTATTTGTTTTTAGGCTAAGTGTATGTACTATTCTCCTTTACTAAGTTCCAGTATGTGTAAACATTTTGTGTATGCCTTTAGTATATTTGGATAATTGGCCTCAGGTTCATTTTTTGAAAATTCTTATCTACTTTGATTGTATTACAAGTGATATTCTACTATTTGAGTCTCTATGTACTTATCTATAGGCTCACCTATTGTCTCATTTAATGGCTACAAAAATATGCTGGTGTGATTTACTACATGCTCCATATTAGCCACTAACTGTTATTATTTCTTATTTTCTTAGTTTGTGTACATTCAAGAACATTGTTTTGTTGTTGCTGCTTCCTCAAGAACATAAGATGTTGCTGCTCTATATTATTTCTTATTTTCTTAGTTTGTGGACATTCAAGAACACTCTTTTGTTGTTGCTGCTTCCTAAAGAACATAAGGTGTTACAAAGTACAATTCTCTAAGGAGAGCTTGTTGTTTAAACCATCTTCAAAAGCTTTCTAGTAGGGTTGCTTATAACATTGGAATACTTCTAATTTTCTTTCATTTTATTCCTTTCCCATTAGCTATCCTAATACTTTCATTGTTGTACATAGGTGAGGTACGACAATACAACCTTTCCAAATGAAATCCAAGAAAACAAGCATTTTAGAGTACAAATATCTTGTATCTTAATAGTTAGCCGTGTGAAATGTTTCAACGTTTCATCTCTATGTTTATTCTATGTGCCTATGCACTATCTTGGTCAACTTGTTCATATTGAGAGGAAATGACTTAAATGTGATCATTCTCTCTCAAGAAAACAAAATCCATATGGAAAATATTTTTTCAACCTGGATACTTAAGCCTTCCCATCCACTCTCGTATCTTTCTTTGTATAAGGAAAGAATAATGTTAACATAACACGAATAGCATGTCCAGGATGTTGCTACTTATAAGTGATAATATTCAATGTTTTCATCACCTTTGAATATTTTTTTTCCTCTATGTCGCTCTCTCTCTCTCTAGTTTCTATCTCCATAAAGCATCCATATGTCAATCTCAACATTTTATCCCACCTCCCTACTCTCGCTCCCTCTCTTTTCTTCTCTATCTTGTTGGCTATTTGCTTTACGTAAGTCTGAGGTGTGAACACCTATATGTAAGAGAGTAATCTTATCTAAAGATCTATCTACATTTCCTTTGGCGAAGAGCTTCTTGATGGTTGTATAAGAACACATTTTTGGTCACATAATGTAAGGCACAACTTCACTTTTCTTATCCGTGTTTGAATTAATGTGTGGGTATGAGGGAATGCAAAATACACTCCTCTTGAAGTAAGTGGTGTATCCAAACAACTCGATAATTACCCAACTACATGAAATCAATGTTGAACTTCACTAGTATACTTAGCCTAGAATAGGATACACAACAACACACAATAGAAAATCAAGAGAAACACAGAGTGGGCAAGTAAGTTCAGAAGGAACACATGCAAGAGGAACACACAATAGACACTCCAAATTATAGAAGTCAATGCATTTCTCCCACTTTCTTGTATCCACTTCTTAGTGGGATAACTATACATGATAATCTTCTTGCTACCTCTAGAAGGTTACCCTCTAGGCTAACACCTACTGGTTAGGACTCTTGATGAGTAGGATTTTTGGCACAAATTGTGCTACGTGTTTGTAAGAATACAAATTCCAGAGAAGGAATAACAAAGTCTCTACTCACACACGTATATCTAGTATTCTAGGATTCCTATCCGACTAGGGTGGCATCATTTTTATAGCCACGAAGATGGCCTAGATATTTAGGAAGGGTAGCTCATTATATTTGGGTAGAGACAATGGCCATGATCAAGCAGGTTATGGTGTCCAAAGGTAGATTGCACTGCAAAGTTATAGTGGTAGTTCAAGAAGTGGTGGAAGGTGTGGTTCAAGTATTCAACAATTCTAGAGGTGTAGTCCAAGGTGATCTCCCTAAATGTGGCCCATGGATGATACTCCCCCAAAAAGAGTCTCCCCATGCGTAACTTTCCCAAGATTGATGAATTCATGCAAAGTAGTAGTCTCCATGAGAGAGGTGGACTTACCTAGGCTTGGTTGCCCCATGTATCTTGTTCGAATGAATATGAGATCACCCATATGGTAAGGTCATCCACACCAAGGTGTAGTCACATTCCCTTTCCAATGTGGAGTTTACTTTGATTGTAATTCTCCCTTGGGCACCCTATGCCAAGTCTAGTGCATGTTCAATATAGAAAAAGTCTTCTACCCGAATGCATGGCACTATAGTCTCTCCATCCTAGAGAGAATTGAAGTTACATATGGAGGAGAAGATACATGGGTACTACTCAAAGATTTTTGGAATTAGGTAGGCTCTCATAGGTTCACAAGATTTTTTCACGCACTAGAAACCAAGCACATATACACAATTTGATCCAAGTAAGACAAATAATCAATAATGAGTCCAGAGATATGAACACGTAGCAAGATCTACTCTAGAAATAAATTGAATAAGATGGAATGACTTTACAATGTGGTTATAGAGAAAAGGATTTAATAGGCTTAAATTTTAATAGTTCTAGATCCATAACATGAGAGATTTGTGCCTAAAGGTTATGAGAAATAGTCTGCGAGCCTAGAAAGTGATGTAGAATAGGTTGATCAAGGAATAAACAACCTATTTTCTATGTGTAAGAATCATAATCTGCTACAAAACCTAGAAATAACCTCTTCTATAATTCATCTAGCTTCAAGAACTCATCAACTTGAAGTATAAAGCTGGAATAATCGAGTGCAACATCAAGTAGAAGTGTGGAATAGAAAATTGTAGTTTACTTACAATATTGAGTTGTAGATGCACACAAGAATGTGTGTAGAAGAGGTAAGAGTAGTAATAAGCAACCATGAGTAGCAAGAACACTTGTGTATGATAGATGATAATTAGAAATGACCCCGTTTTGGTATTTATGTAAAACAACAATACAAATCTTCATAAAAATTCAAAAAAAGAAGCATAGATGGCTTTAGTTTTGATGTAGGGGTGATGATGTGGAATTATTTGTTCATATGTCATAATAACGGCTAGATGAATCCAATAGTGACCCTTGGATCTAGTTTTCTCTAGGATTGATTCCCACCTCCTCAATCAACTTAAGAGATTATTGAAATTTTCAATGTCTTTGATCAATATAAGGGTTTCACTTTTATGGGCCTAGACATGTTTCATAGGAAATTGTATATAGTATTAGATAGCTCTCATTGAGTACTTTAAGAATATGCAAAACAAATTTGATCAATGCCATTTCTCATAAATGAATTTTGGAAATCGAGGTTTGCTAGAATTTAGGGTTTAGATGCTCATGATGGCATTGTTTTCCAACAATCCCCCTCAATATCATATTGAGGTAAGATTCAATCATCTACATAACTTGTGATGTGTTTCCCTTGATAATGGGTTTGTAAAAGTATTTGAGAATATCTAAAATCGTCTTCTTGTTGCTTTCTAATATATTTTCAGAGGTTCATGCATGAAACCAATTACTTGAGAAAATGCAAACTATGTATCTTGATATGTGTTACAAAGATCAATCAAGCATCCCACTACTTAACTATACATTATAGCATCAAATGGCTCCAAATATGTTGTTGCTTGTAAAGAAACATTAGCATCCATAAGAGCTTGCATCGGCTTTTCATTTTCCATTCCAATCCTTTCTAAAGGTTTCTCAATATACTTTTGTTATGAAATGAACATAAAATTATTACTGTGAATGAATTCAATGCAAGTAGAATAATGCAGAAAAAACAAGCTCATTAACAAAAGAAATGTTTTAAGCTCTCTTATAAAATACTGAGGATCTAGATCTTTTGGATATTCTACACTTATGTGTGCCTTGGGTAGCATTGATGTGAACCATTTCTCTATACATGGGCACTTTTTACTCTCATGTTGTCTATATGTTTTTTCCCATGTAACCACATATACATGATATACTCATATGTGGTGGTACTTTGTACTTAGGGATTTACTTAAAGCTCTGACTTCACTCATTCTCAAATTTACTTATCGTCTCTTAACATAAAGATCTTCCACCCATCACATGTATCTATGCTTTGATTTCCTTCTTCCATCTTATGTGTACTTCTATTCATGATTCCTCACTCACGCACACACCCAACAATACAATCAAAGAAAGGTCAAACCTTTCCCAATCTGTTCTTTTTTATTTGTGTCATGATTCAACTTGCACACTTTTAATAGTGAAAATATATTTGGGAGAATGAAAATAAAAATTTCAGCACTAAAAGATAATTTCCACCATGTGCACTAAGGTTTTATCCCCCTTACATAGCCATTTGTGTAGTATGATTTACCGTTAGGGTTACAATTTGTGATCTATATTTCAACTTGCATTTCAACTTTCTTGAAGTTTATATCTTGCTACTTTTGAGTTCTTTTGTGCAATTGAAAGCAACAATGACTTGTTTGGCATGCTTCAAGTTGAAGATAAGTTTGATAGGACCAACTATCCAATGTGTTCTTACATGACAAATCATGCTCGTGTTGTAAAGAAACTATGGAACATAGTGGTAGGTGTTGACATGCCACTGGAGGGTTCTCTATTATGCATCCTGTTGTCATAGATTTATGATCTTCATCAAGTAGAGTGGCTATTTCATCTCTAGTTGTGCCAAAGAAAATTGGATGGGATGGAAAGGATGTTCAAGCTCATGCATTTATTGGCCTTTGTATGAAGCAAAATATTGTTCCACACATTCGGTCATTCACTACGTCAAAATAATATTGGGGTACAATTGCTTCTTTGTATGATGTGCATAATGAAGCACATGTTTCTTACTTGGAAAGCCACTTGAAGATGTATGTATGGAAAAAAAATGAGTTATTGGATGTATCTGTTACACATACCAAGGATTTGAAAGAGCAATTGATAAGCATTGATGAGATCATTCTAGATGGATCACTCATTTCTACACTAGTCAAAGGATTGCCAAAATCTTTTCAGAGCTTCGATAGGACACTTCATTTGGTTGCAATAGGAAATCTAAATATGTATAATTTTGATGTGATCATGTCTCCTCTTTTGCAAGAAGAACAATAAAGAGTGAATAGCTGAAGTGGTTTTTTGGAGGCAGCACAAGTAGTTGCTATTACTCAAAAGGGAAAAAGGAAGTATGGCTCAAATTTGGGTTCATCCAAACCAAAGACTTAATCTAACTTTTGCACATCTTCCTCTCTTGTTGGTGATATGCAAAAGAAAAAGAGATGCAAGTATTGCCAAAAAGTTAGAAATACCATTGATGAATGTAGAAGTCTTGCCAAACATAATGAAAAGAAGAAACGATCTAGCATGTCTTATTTTGAGAATACATCTAATGCAAAGAATGATAAAGATATTTTTTTCAAGATGTTTCCGCACGTGTTATTACATGTCACTATGATTCATCATTACATTGTGCATGAATGATTGTGAATGAGGCTGATTCAGATTGGTTCTTTGATAATGGTGCTTCAAAGCATATCACTTCATTCAAAAGATTTTTTTCATCATTGAAAATGGAGATACAGTTACTCTCAAGAATGCAATGTAGGTACTGGATATAAAGAAAAATTAGATTCTAGTTCCTAGTATTACCAATGCTAGGCTTCATGGACACTTTTTTGATAGCAAGTGTCTTGTTCATGATTTCAATAATGGTGATGGTATTTTGATTTCAAGGAGTTTATGCAAGGGCTTGTATCACTTCGATACATATAAGCGAGTTTCCTCAAATTCCTTTCTTACACATACTTCAGCAATGGCTGAAATAAGATTATGGGATGCTCATTTCTTTAACTTCAATATTTTGCTTCAATTGCAAAAGAAGGATATGTTTATTGGTTTTCCAACACTTTCACCCCTTGAAAAGCATGCATGTGAAGGTTATATTTGTTTGCGCAAAGAGCAAGCCTAAGAGCTTTCTCCATGTCATAGTATTGCTATGCTATGGATAGAATATATTGTGAAGACATACAAAGAATAAAGCTTTGAATTCATCTTAGTAAACTCTTGAAGTGAGAGAAGGAGAAAAAAGTGTACCTAAATGGGAGCCAAACTCCATGTATCATTTTGAATTCAAATTCAAATTATCTCCTTAGAATAAGGACTACCTTTTAGGTAGAAGATCCAACCATCATCAAGATCAAAAAGTGTATATAAACACTACTCTTCTAGTCATAGTGCAGTAGAGCATTTACATAGTGATTGTAGGTCATTACTTCAACATACATTGTGCCATCTTGTAGAGAGAAAATTCATCCACAAATCTTTTCTGTCATATGTGAAATATCAATACACATTATGATTCATTATTGATTGTTCGTTATGTTTCTACTGTTATAGTGCCTTGTGCTACTCTATCATCTTCACATTAATCACTGTGTAGATTTTCATTGTGTGTTGGAGCACAACACACAATATTGATTCCATTACCAAGTGGATATACAAAGATAAGTGATCCGTGAGGATTATAGGCATATATACAAGCTTGGGGGGACCTCTTAAAGAGGGAAAAAAGTGTCTTGGTGGTCCTAGTGTGTTCACACACATTAGTACCAAAACGTATCAACATATCCCACTGAGGAGTGATGTAGTGAACAAGAACCTCACAATCATGTATGAGGAAGTGCCAAGCTATGTGGAATAAATCCACAAAAGGAAGTAAGCACAAAAACTTGTAGAAATCTTTAAACTTCTCCCTAGGAAGAGCCTTTGGGAAAAGATCTTCAACATTCTCATGTGTGGGAAAGTATACCAAACTAATCTCTCCAATAGAGAACCTCTCCATGCCATAATGATAGTGTAGCTCAGTGCGCTTAGTGCAAGCATGGAACAGAGGGTTCCTTGCAATGACCAATGCACTCTCACTCTTATTGAAGATTGTGGTGGCAGAAGAGTGACCATCAGCCAAATCATCAAATGCAATGTGGATCAATGGCTTGTATTTTGATTTAGATATCAAGTTCTAAAATCCTCACATTTTTGGGGACAACATAAGATAATTACATCTTGCAGCTAACCTAATCTACCATGCCAAGACTAAGCATATAGAAGTGCACTATCACTATGTCAAAAAGAAGGTCAAAATTAAGGAAATTGAGTTTTCATATGTATCTACTCACGAACAATGTGCAAATATGATGAACAAAGTATTGGATGTATTGAAGTTGAATAGGCTCAAAGCAATGATTTAATTAGAGGAAGTATTGTAGCAGTGAAGACACATGCATCTTAAGCATGATTTGGGGTTTTTCATGCAAGGCGAAAGCCTAAGAGCTTGCTCCATGTTCAAAGGATTTCTCTCCTACGGATAACATATGTTGTGAAGACATTCAAAGGTTAAAGCTTCGAATTTATCTTACTCAATTGTAAAAGTGAGAGAAGGATAAAACTCATGAATTTATGGGATCCAAACTCCAAAAATTTTTGCATTCAACTTTAAATTATCTCCTTTGAATTAGGACTACCTTTTAGGTAGAAGATCCAACCACCATGAAGATGAAAAAGTGTATATGAAAACTACATATTAGAGTTTTTATAGAGTAATTGTGGCCGATTTTGTGAGCGTACATTGTACTGAATTCTAGTGAGAGAAGTCCTCCATACAAATATCAATACACATTATGATTCATTATTGATTGGTGTTGCTCTAGCACAATGGTGAGAACCACGTTAAGAAGCTTCACCTCCTTAATGTCAATCCGCGGAAGAGATAGGAGTGATATGAAGATCGTGAATGTGAGATGACGTGAGAGTGAAGGTGAGAAGCACAAAGATGCACACACACATACACACACACACAATGAAGAGACAAGCAAGACACCATGGAAGGTAGGAAATTAGCTCTATTACTCAAGAACACTCTTACAAGCTCCAAATAACTCTAATCTTAAACAAGCTAACCCGCAAAAATGAGCTCTCTAGCTCTTTTTATAGTTTCTAGACTAGTTTTGACCGGTTTCACATCTAGTGACCGGCCTAGTTAAAAAATAAGTCCTAGAGGCTATTTGGAAGGGTAAACGAAGTCTAAAAATAACGAAAATTGGTACGAGCATTCTACCTAAGCTCCTCAAGCTCGAGGACTCCTCGGCTTGCACAAAATGGAGCTATGGATTACAAAATGGGGTTTTCTATGATACCTATGTTACAATTAGTGATAATAATCACTGTTGAGTGTTTGAAGAATTAATAAGAAACATATTTGTTTGGAAAATTGATCCGACAGGCTCCCTGCTCTGTCTTTACATGCTTCCGTGGCGTCTGTGCCTCTGGCTGCTTCCAACACCCCCCTCCCTCTCGCTTCTGTCGTCCCTGACAGAACCTTGTTGTGAGGTCTGCCGGATGTAGTTCTGTAGGAGGTCTTGAGCGAGGGTGTGCTCTGATATACGAATGCCTCGGGCTAGATCAGCCTCGAGTTTCTCCCAGTTGATAGGTTGCGGCTCGTCTGGTGGTGGGAGCTGATAATGTGTGGAGTACACTATTCGTTCACAGGCGAATAATTGCAATAAGTGTGTGGGCCTGCTTATAAATACCTCTGAATGGTACTCCCAAAAGCCGGTGGTGAACATTTCTTCGAATGTCTGCTTGTAGCATGCCGGTAGGTATTTGATCCTGCAGTGCTAGGCATAACACACCCGTAGCGATGGCGTTGTGCTCATATCATAGACTAAATCAAAGTTGCCATGCTCGAAGCCCGGGGTGTTTACATGGGGAGCCTTGATGCGTCGGAAGACTTTAAAGATCATCTGCATCATGTCAAAGATTTTGACAGTCATGTGCGCGGCAATATCATCCATATGCTTTAACCTAGGGAGCCAGTGGCGGATCGTCGCCATCATGTAGCCTACTGTGGGTAACTCGATTGGTGGCTTGAAGTAGGGATAGTTCACCCAGTCTTGGCACTGCTTATTGTTTTGTACCTTAATAGCGAATGCAGTCCAAGAGCGGCGTCGTGGTACTGGTCCCCAGCACGGGTTAAATTTTAAGTGCAGCGGCGCTTTCACCCACGTGCTCATCATCTCTGGATAGTTTTGCAATAGATCTTTGCGCCAGTCTGGTTGAAGGATTTCACCTCTCTGCGCCCTTGGTGGCAAGTCTTCCGGTTCGAATTGAGTGGCATGCGTTGGTTTCATACCTGTTTCTTTCTCTATGGCTGACTGATATTCGGCCATTAACATGAAGTACGGTTTATATTGAAGCTCGTGCCCAGATATGTACCGTCGCGGGGCCAATTGAGCAAAGAATGGTGACTGTAAAATCCTCTCTTCAATCATGGCCATGGCATGTAGTTGTGCCTCTACTCTGGCCGAGTGTGTCGTTCCGAGTTCTTCAACTGTCTTCATCCACGCGGGAGTAGGTAATTCATAGGTCATCTGGCCTTCGGCCGTGACACGTCCGCCTGGGATGGGTATCGGTTCGTATGCCTCTTCAAATGTTTCCTCCACCGGGATAGTGACGGTTTCTTCCTCAGCTGGTAGCTCAGGTGGGGAGTCTGGCCTTGGTGGTGCTTCATAGGCTGCGATTCTAGATTCAAGATTTGTTACCTGGGCCCGGAGTGCGTTGAGTTCCTCTAAAATTTCAGGGGCAGGGTCCACAGGTGCTGGTAATTCTGCTGCTACTTGTACTTGTTGTGTTGCCGGTTCTCTGAGCTGTAGCAGCTTGTGATCTTCCTTTAACTTTTGGTGCTCTTCGTTCATACGATCATAGTCCTCGAGCAATCGCACATGATCATCTAGCAACATCCGCATCGATTCAGATGGGATTGCTTTGAATTTGCTAGGACTTAAGGGTTGGTCTGGGTGGTCCAAAGCCGCTTCCAAATTCTCTCTATTCTGCTCTTGGAGTCTCTGGTTCTCCTCTTTTGCTGCGGCTAAGTGTCTTCTTAGTAAGCCCATATTTCTAGTGAGCGTTGCATTGCGGACGGTTTGGGCTCGAAGGAGGTTGTCCAAATCCGCAGTGGCCTCTTTTGTTTTCTCCTCACTTTCTAGTTCTAATTTGTGATAGGCCTCTCGTAAATCTTGGTATTGGCTGTTCAGTGAGACATTCTCAATTGATAACAAATTAAGCTGCGTTTGTAGTTCATTCGTCGTTCTCTGCAGCTGTTGATAGTTGGTGCCGAGGGATGCAAACTCATCGCGGACTTGTGTCATGCATGTGAACATGTGTTGAAATGCGGTGTCTATGGCGGGTGATAATAGTAATGGAGTGCTAATTGAAGATGCAGTGGAATTAGATGCAGTGGGGATGGGGAATGGGGTTGGGAAGGTGGATGCAGTGGTGATTGTGGAAAATTGTGACGTGCCTAAATATGAGGGTGCTGTGAGTGGAGTGGGTGGTGGTGAGGTGGATGGTGATATGTCCATGCCATTGGATGTGTCAAGTGCGGTGACTGTGAAAAGCGGTGTGTAAGTGGGTGGTTGTGCAGGTGTGAAGACGGGATTTACAAATGTAGAGTAAGTTACAGGGGGGATAGCTGGAGCAGCTTGGTGAAACGGGGAAATAGGGGTTATGGTAGGTTGGGGAGGTGAGACTGGTGAGAAGGTTAGTGGGGTTAGAAAGGGGAATGGGTTTCTTAGAGGTGGGGAAAACGCTGGGAAGGATGAAGGGGTGAAGGGGTTAACATATGGATGCGGAGGGTTGGGTGTGGGCATGGAAGTATGAATTGGCAGGGCAAAGGGTGCGGTTGTGTTGCCTTGAACTGGTGTGGATGTGGGGGAAGTGGGTGGGTGTGCGGGGGATACAGGATGGGTTGGTGAAAGATGAGGTGAGAGAGGAGTAGAGGGCGTGGATGTTATTTCGAAGATAGTAGTGGTATGTACAACAGTGGTACATGGTGGGGAATCTACAAGGATGGGTTCTGCGGTCAATGAACTTTCGGGGACGAGGCGTGCCTCCCTGACTTGTGCTGAAGACTGGGCTCCTGTTGGTACGCGAATATACTCTCCGGGTTTTGAAAGTAGTCGCACTCGGCGGGGATCAAACTGTGGTAGTTGCTTTCTTTGTAAAAACCTGAGTGCTTCATGGGAGCCTACTGATTTGACTAGCTCCCTGAACCCTCTGATGTATGCGTCTTCGAATCCTCCGGAGATGAGTTCCTGTTCAATTAATGCCTGGCTCTCCTCTTCAGTTAACTTCTTCCGGGCCCAGACTTTTTCCATCGTACGATATAATTTTTTGATTGCCAGCGTGTATGCTGCCGCTTCGAAAGTCTCCTCTTCATGAGTGCTGGTGTCACCTTGAGCATCGGTTTGTTGACCTTGGCCGTCTGTCTGTCCTTGTTCTTGGGAATCATGCGTGCCCTGGCTGGCTTCATCGTCACCTTCATCGTCATCTGTGGCTGTTCGTTCATCATCAGAGCTAGACACAACTTGTCCCTGTGGCAGATCCCGCGGTGTGGTAGGGTAGCTGGGGCGTTCATATTCTTGCGAGAACATTTGTGCCTCTGAAAACTGGAACTCATTTGAGAATGCATCCGGCATCTCAAAATCGAATGTTGTGTTTATTGGTTCTGCCTCCATGTGTGGTAATGGGAAAGAAAAGGCTTCCGCACCAATAGTGGTGGGATCTTCTGCTATCGTGGTGGTGGGTTCGGTGGTTGTAGCTGCCTGAGGTGCAGCGGTACTAGTGGTGGCCTTCGTAACCACTGGTCTGGACAACCTTATGCGAATAGGTTGTACTGTGGGAGCCGCTTCTGTCTGTGGTCGTTCTGGAGAGGGTTGTGGTGATGGCGACTCTGGCACTTGAAGGCAAGGGATGGTGCCTCTCATGCGCTTACCTGCCCGTGTTCGACTGGGCTTCCTGGCTTTCTTCGTTGTGCCTTTGAATGCCTTCAGTTCTTCTCCTGTTAATGCACGCTCGATGGGCAAGTCATATGCTAAGCACATATACACAATTCTAGTGAGTGCACAACATCCATTAAGTACTTTCTTGCGCTCCCATCTGTGTTGTGCCAGATACATTTGATCTATGATCCAGCTTGCCAGATCAACAGTTTGAGGTCCCGTGCATGCCAAATACAATCCGAACCAGATTCGTTTATGGGGCATGGTAAATCTGTCCTGAGCGGGAAATGCAAAATGTTGCATGCATATCCTTAGTGGCTTCGACAGCTCAGGTGTAATTGCCGAAATCTCCTCCCACTTCGTGACATCCCCACGTTTCATCGGTTCTGGAATTAATCTCTCTCGATTTGTGGGTGTGTGGGTGCCATGAATTTTGATGGCCGCTCTGATTAAATCCTTAGATAGGTAAAACCTTTTGTAAGGTGGATCATCCACTAGAGTAGGCAATATGAAGGTCCCTGGGATGTCCTTATTCTCTGAGGCCAGTAGGGTAGTGATTAAGTAATAGCACCTGTAAAAATCCGGTTTGCGCAGAGGATCACTGAAATACTCTGTGAAGCCTGCTCTGGCCCAAACATGAGTTAAATCCTGGGTGCTCTGTAGGGCTTCGAACTCTCTGGAGAAAAACTGGTATTTTCCCCACGTGCAGTCATCAAATGTCAAAGAGGATTCAAATATAAAGTCCGCGTCCGCAAGGGGTCCTGCAAGGCCCTGAAACCAATGAGAGTTCCTGTGTATCTTTTCGGTGTAGCCCATGGGTGGGTTGTCGATAGGCATGGGCCCTGGAAATCCCTGAAATTCCGGCGGTGGAGCAGTCGGGTGGGACTTTGCTTGTAGCACGTTGAGGGGCACAGCCGCTACACTGGGGCCTGCTCCTGATGTTCCTTCGTCGGTTTGCATGGTGACTGATGCGCTAATGAGAAAGATCTGCTACAAAGGATTAACACATTAGCATGGAAATTAATTATGATCCCATTAAAGTGAGATCGCAATCCCTTTCCATAACTGATGTGTAACCCGTGTAGCCAAGTGCTGTGCTGTGATGGATGCAATGTTTCTTGCAGCACTAGTGCAGGTCTCTAGACACCTATACGTTTCAGATCATGCATACATTTCTTGATGATATGAGATTACGAGTGATGTGTGATGATGGTGGGTGAATTTATACAAGGTTTAAAGGTTAGTGATTTAGTACAAGGTTGTATGTTAGTCGGGGGGGTAGTTTTATCAGACATGGGGTTAGGGGGAGACGGTTGGACACGTTTCGGTATCCATTTCCTAAGGATCTTGGAGTGGGTGGTGGGTTTCTGCTGAGGGGCAAAGGGTGGTGTCGGGTGTGGTGGTATCGAGGGGTGAAATGAGTTGTGGAGGTTATATATAACATGGCTTATGGGTTGAGCTATGATACATGGTTTGGGTACCCAAATCTGCGTGGGTGTGGGTCTATGGGTGAGATATTTCTTGGCGATCCACATTTGTCGAGTATTGGTACTTGTAGAAGAAGATCGAGGGGACTTTGAATGCTGATTCTGCTTCGGTTGAAACTTTGTCCTCTTCTTGTCTGCAGAGTAGCGAATAGCCTGTGGTTGCTGTCCTTTTGGCACCCATATTTGTTTTGTGCCACTTGTTCTGTGACGTTGATACTGCTGCTTTCTTTGCCACGTCTGGTGGTGTCGTCGGTCTGGGTTCCTCTGTTGTGGTTGACTCTGTCGTGGTTGAGGTTGAGAGGTCGGATGGACGCTCTGCTTTGGAAAAGAAGGGAGATCCAACACTTGCGTGACCTGCCCATTAGGAAGTGATGCGTTCTTTAACTTTAATCTAGGCCAGTCCGCAACAAGTTTGGAAGGATGAGCACCGCAGGGTGTCGTGCTCATTTGGTCGCTGATGCAACCCACCTGACCACTGATTGTGTCCATGTGCCCTAGCGGTTGGGTAGCTGCCCCTTCTAGTTTGCAGGAAGTCCCAGGAAAGATCTCCTTTCGTCCTTCTGATTGACAACTGTCTATAGCCAAGCCAGAGTGGGTTGGTGTAGACGTGGCGTGACTGAGCTGATCAAAGATCTTCCGGTCTTCCTTCGCATGTGTTTCATAGGGTCTAGGGTCACATCCGTCAGGCGGAATGCCGTTAGGGAAGTCAAGCGGTATCACTCGCCTCTGTTCTAAGGTTCCAATCTGTAAGGAGCCTTGTCTAAGATTTAGGTCCACTGAGTGATCGTATAGCCAATCTTGGCCAAGGATTAGGGGTTCTATCAGGTCGTCATCATGGCACACTAGTAGCTTCGCTGTCATGGTCACATCCTTAATGAGGATAGGAAGGTCCACCTCACCCATGCAAGGGGTTTCCATGCCTCCTAGCCCTATGAGGTATGCCTCAATTGGCCGCATTTCTATTCCTGAATCCTTATAGTGGGACCATCTAATCGCACTAGTCGCAGCACCTGAGTCAATTAAAGCCCTGAGCTCTTGGCAAGGGTTGCCGTGCTCTAGCCTAACTGTAATGAATGGTCTCCTGTCCACTATACTAGGATGAGTGGTTGACTTTACTTGACACATGGCCATGGGATATCTGGGTGTAGTTTCCAGATGGTTATAATGTTCTCTCCCTAGTCCTTGTCTTCTTAGCTTCATGCGCTTAATGCGTTCTATTGCTTCTGCCTGAGCTTCCACTCGTATTCTCTTTTCTTCCTCCTTACGCTTCTTTGCCAACGTGAGTCGTCTAAGCATATCCTCCGTAAGAGGTTCCTGATATAGCCTGACTCTACAGCCACTAATATAATTAGGCATTATATCTCCTTCTAAGGTGGCTAACTGTACTGCTCCACTTGTTGAGAGTCTGTTTATGATCATAGGTCCATAACCTTGCTTTTCTAACTTACGTGCGTGCTGTTTCAGCGTATATACTAGAACTAAATCTCCTTCTTTTAGGCCTTTATCTTTCACATGTGCATCAAAATATGCTTTCTGTCGCTTCTTCGCTGCATATATTCCTGCTGCTGCCTTGAGCCTGGTTTCTCCTAATCGTTCCAAGTCCATTATTCTCGCTGATAATTCATGGCCGGTCCACTGATATTCTTGTGCAACCTTAAGGGTCGGTATCAAGAAGTCCAAAGGAAGCACAGCATTCTGACCAAAAACAATCTGAAAGGGAGTTGCATTGAGTACGGTCTTGTAGGCCACTCGATATGCCCAAACAGCGTGGTGTAACTGTTTGTCCCAATCTGAACGTTTGTTGTTCACGAGTTTCGTCAGTACGTTACAAAGTATCTTGTTAGTGCTTTCAGCCTGACCATTGGCCTGAGGATGATATGGTGCCGATTTCTTGTGAATCACCATAAAATCCTGTAACAAATATTCAATGACTTGGTTTAGAAAGTGAGTTCCTCGATCGCTCACTAACTCTATAGGCAATCCATATCTTGTAAAGACATTTTCAAATAAGAATTTTGCAGTTGTGTGTGCATCATTCTTTTTCGTGGCTTTTGCCTCTACCCATTTCGTAAGATAATCCGTGGCAACAATAATATATTCCGCATGTGTACCTTTTGCAGGGGGGTTAATGGGTCCTACGAAGTCTATACCCCACTTTGAAAATGCACGTCCGCCCATCATGGGTTTCAATGGCATTTCATCTCTGCGAGTAGGAAACTGAGTTCTTTGGCACACATCACATCTCTTTACATAGGTATGAGCATCCATGTGAAGAGTGGGCCACCATAATCCTGCAAAGAGGATGGCTTTGATTATCCTATCGGGTCCAAAATGACCTCCTGCAACACCTTGGTGTGCAGTCTCTAGTATGCTCAGATAATCGCTCTCATGAACACATTGTCTTAGATATCCATCTCGTCCTCTTTTGTATAGGTTATCGCCAATAAGAGAATAGTCGTGAGCTTCCTGCTCCAGACTACGTTGTCGAGCTAAAGTCATGCCTTGAGGGAATGTGTTCGTCCTCAAGTATGTCACTAAAGGTTCACTCCAGTCTGGTGTGAGAGACACATGATATAATGTAGCATGCTCTACTGGTGGTCTTTCACAACAAACGTGGCACTCTTTACACAACTTGTAGACATCTGCTTCCATTGAAGGCCAATATACTCCTAGTCTCTGCAGAGTCTGTAATGTTCGATGTTTCGAATGATGTTGCTTTAATGCACCCACGTGTGCTAATTGCAACCAATTCGCGTGTTCTGATTCATCTACACAACAAGCAAGAATCTTTTGATTATCCTGTTTATATATGCTTCCTGCCAAGATTTGGTATCTCTGAGATTTGATAATCTCTCTTTCTCTGATCTTTAACCTAGGATTCTTGGGTCCATAAGTGAGAATAGGGACTATAGGCTTAGCCCATTCTGGTGCTATCTCAAGGTTAAATAAATATGCATCTGGTAATTCATCCGCTACTCCTTGAGGAGCTTCTCCTGAGGTTAGTCTTGAAAGGTGGTCCGCTCTAAGATGTGTCTTTCCTTTCCTGACTACCACTTCAAAATCGTACTCCATGAGTAATAGAAACCAACGTATCAGTCGTCCCGTGTTACATGGTTTGTTGACTAGGTACAATAGGGCTTGATGATCGGTAAAGAACTTGAATTTGTTGGCCAACAAGTAGTGCCTGAATTTCTTTACTGCGTAGATCATCCCTAATCCTTCTCGTTCAGTGGTGGTGTAATTCCTTTCTGCTGCGTTTAATTGTCTGCTCGCGTAAGCTATGGGGAGATCTATGCTACCTTCACTCGTGGGTTGTGCTAACACACATCCTATGGCGTAATTGGATGCATCCACATGTACATGGAATGGCTTATTCCAATCTGGGGTAGTCAATATAGGTGCTGAGCACAAACGTCGTTTAAGTTCATTGAATGAATTCTCACATTCTTCTGTCCAGTCAAAATTGGTTAAAAGAGAGTACAATGGTTTGGCTATGATTGCATACATGTGTATGAATCTCCTATAATATCCGCAATGGCCCATAAATGCCTGTACCTCTTTCACATTAGTTGGTCTAGGTAATTCTGCAATTACCTTCACCTTTTCTTCATCCGTAGAGATCCCATTTTTTGACACAATGTGTCCTAGAATTTTGCCTTGTCTAACCATGAAAACGCATTTTTCTGGGTTCAAGCAAACCTGATATTCGCGACATTTGTCAAATATTTGCCTTAACTCTGGGATATGTGTCTGTCTTACATTAGAATGAGCACATATGTCATCGACATAAACTTCCAAGCTCTTGCGTAAGAATTCCTTAAAAACATGACACATGAGTCGCTGGAAAGTGGCGGGTGCATTTGTTAAGCCGAATGGCATTACACGAAATGCAAATATGCCCCATTCAGTGGCAAAAGCCGTCTTGTGTTGATCTTCTGGAGCAATGGCTACTTGATTATAGCCTGAAAATCCATCAAGAAAGCTGTAAACTTCCTTGCCCGCAACTCTTTCCAATAGATGTTCTGTGATAGGAAGAGGATAACTGTCTCTAATCGTAGCGGCATTAACTTTTTTAAGGTTAATACACACACGCAATTTTCCATTCTTCTTGGGCACTACCACAATGGGGGATACCCATTCGGTATGCTCAATTTCGTAAATGAATCCTGCTTCTATCAAGCGATCTATCTCCTCTTTAATCTTCGCAGCGTAGTTATCATTGTACGTGTATGGTTTCTGTTTCGTAGGTTTTGCATCTGGAGTCATAGGGATTCTATGAGAGCATATATCTGGATCTACTCCTTTCAAATCTTTGTAACTCCAAGCGAACACATCTCTATATTCACGCAATAGGGCAACTAACTCTTCCTCTTCTTCGGTCGTCAAATCATGCCCTATGTATGTGCATTTTTCTTCTTCCCCTTCTATGGCTACTACTATTTTCTTGGTTTTCTCTCGGTTATCATATACTTGTCCGTCATTCGCCTTTCTATTAGGCATTCGTACCATGATTCTTCTATCTTCGATTTCATATTTCTTGAAGTTCTCGGGTACTTCAAACAAAGATTCTTCTTTTTCTGACATGGTTTCTTTCTTCTTTCTTTTCTTGCCTTCACTCTTAGTAGTCACTTCCGTGGCTAATCTCACCTCATTCGTAATTTCCTCGTGTCTCTGAGGGTGAGTCTCTACTTCGAAAAAATATTCTTCCTCTGATGCAAAGGGTGAATCCATGATAATTGATTCTAAATCAAAATCGCTTGCATCCTCAAATGCATCAGTGTCTGGTTCACACTCTTCTAAAATTGCATCGCCCATGATTGGCTCTATCGTGAAAACTGAAATATCATAGCCATCCTCGTCACAGTGGGGTGTCCATTGTTCTTCATTGATGGCTACATCCATGGTTGCTAGTATTTCTGCCCAACCATGGGGTTCAAACTCTTCGTCAGGGAATACTACAGGTGCGTAAGCTGGATCTTGAAGGGTTCGTGGATGTTGTTCTGCACCTAAGGTCCTTGCTTCTAATCGTTCTTCCTCTTGTTTTGCAACTTTACACATCCATAAATGGGTATCCTCATGCAACCAAGAAGGATCTGATTCTAATGAGTGCACGGATTCCGTCTCTACTTGTGTCTTATGGATGGTATTCCATTGTATTGGGGGTACGTCTCTATGTGAATAGTCTTTAAGATTGACTTTAGTGGTCACTCCTAAATGTTGCAAGTACAAAGAATTAGTTCCCCAATCTTGTACAATTTGCAGCTGACGCATGAAAGGTCGTCCCAATATCATCTCATAAGCATGGTTTTTTGCAAAGTCACAAATGGCAAAGGTATGCTCAAATTCTACACCACAAGTGGTGAGAGATATTCCTTCTAGTAAGCCTAATGGTTTTTCTATGTGTCCGTCAGCCATTTGTAGCTTCATCCTGGTGGGTCTTAATGCTGGCTTACCCCAACGTTTCCATAAAGCGGTGGTAGCTATGGCTACTCCGGCTCCTGAATCTAAGATGGCTTTCGTGGTGTAGCCCTGATGGGTTATCGGAAGATAAGTGTTACCTTCCTCTCCTTCACTTACATCTCCGATCTTTTCCACGGGTATCTCTGGTACCTTATTTTGTGATCCTATTTGTGAGGGAGTAGTAGCAAGCTCGGGGAATTGATTTGCTACATGCTTCCACAATTCTGGTTTTACCTTTAACAATTCCTCCAGAGTGAGATTACACTGTACTTTAGTGTTCTTGATCACTTCCGTGTTCCTAGGGATCACTGATTCTTCATTCCTCACTATTATCGTGGGTGCTCTCATACTAATAGACTTTGCTTCCCAAGGTCCTATGAACTGAGGTAATTCTTGTAAAGAATTAGATTCAAATCCAGTGGGTTCACTCAGTTGTTCCTCCTCTACATCATCGTAAATAGAGGGAATGTCTTGGGGGAATTGCTCCTGCAAATCATTTATTTCTTGAATAGGAGGATGAGTTCCTTGTTCTTTTCTCCATTTCTCTTCTTGTATTTCCCGCAAAAATTCATGAGAGTACCTATGTATAGCAGACAAATTGTCTTGACTTTCTGTATTGGGTACTTGAGACAGGGATGGTGCATTCCTTTCCTGTGTCTCTGTGACCATCGGTTTCCTATGCTGATCCTTTTTCTCTTTGCTTTCTATCAAATCTTCTAGCCTCTCCATTAGTCCTTGAAAATGTAATTCAGGTTTTGCCATGTTATTCCAATTAAGATATCTAGAGGCTTCGAACAAAGCTTGTGCTATTTCTACCATCTTCATGCAAAGTTTAGTTCTCTCAATTTCCAGATCAGCTCGAGGGTAGTTTTTGCTCATTTCAGCTACCTGAGGTCCCTCTTTTAATCTAGCCTGATATGCACGAAACATCATGTCTAGATCTTCTGGTATGGGTTCCGCTAAAACTGATCCTGATTTTTGAGCTGGGTTTTCTTGGTTTAATTCCTGTGAAGTCAATTCTTGGATTTTGGCTCTAGATTCCTTTAAACTTCCTTCCAACTCAGTTATCTTTTTACTCCATTTTCTCTTAATTCTTTCTCTAGAATCTTTCCAAGATTTTGTCTTTTTACTGCTAGATTCTGCAACTTCACTGGTTCCGGCTACTTTCTCTTGATTAAGCTTGTGGTTCTGTAAGAGCGCCTGGGCTCTCGTTATAGCTTGGATAGGCACGTATGTAGGGTTGGATCCATCTGCGTTACTTACAATACCTATCACGTTAATCGGTGTCACATTCGGAGCATTAACTGGGTTCTTAGGACAATCTTTGATTATGTGCTCTTTGCCACAATCGGCACAAAAGCCTTGGATGTTATAGTACTGTGATTGCCTTGCTATTGGGGGATGTGGACAATCCTTTATGAAGTGATCTCCTTGGCACCTAAAGCATGGTCCTCTAGGGCCCTGTGGTCTCTGTTGTCTCAATTGGGGCCGTGGGTTTGGGTTTGCGTACATCACATTAGCATAGTCTGGCTCCCAACTAGGTTCCATTGGTGGACTATCATAATGATATGTCTCCACATGTTCTGGTGACTCCGTGTAATAAGCGGGTGGACTATCTACATGAGTGGAGTCGAAACTGTTTGAGTGGGGGTCACTCTCTGTGATCAAGGGTGACGAAGGCACTAAGGCCCTACTTAGGTTCTCTTCTGCAGCAGCATATTTGACTGAGATGACATTCGCTGGTGGGGGTGGCTGCTGAGCTAAGACGGGTTGAGGTCTCTGTTGAGCCTGGTATGGATAGTTCTGAGGAGGCCTATAGTAATAAGGCTGAGTATTGTATTGGCCTTGATACCTACCTAGCTGCGGGTATGCTTGCGGGTAGTTCTGTTTCACGGTTTGTTTGTTGTATGGGCAGTCCTGAGCCGTATGATTCGTGTATCTTCTCTCAATTGTACAATATTGGCCACTAGGGTTGGCTTGGGGTTGTGGTGCATTGGGGCACACGTTTGCCAAATGATTTCCACCACAAGTGTAACAACGTACATTAGTTGGTAGCTTGGGCACCTGTTTACTAGAAACTCCTAGTTTTTGGGCCACTTTTTCTGCTAGGTCCTCTATCGAATTAGACAATTTTGTGGATGCTAGAGAAGAACACTCTGAGCCCTTATAGACCTTTGAGAGTTCTAATTCATCTCCTAGGTTGTCCTCGATGTCTATACATATTCGTACACACTCCTCTAGCGTTTTGGGTTCTTTTAGGTACACATAGGAGCGTAGTTTAGAGCTCAACAAGCCATCTAAAAACAATGACACTTGTTTAGCTTGTGAGGGTAGCTCTTGCATTGGACATCGTTCAACATATTGTCTAAACCTACGTCCTGCCAGTCTAACTGTTTCTTGAGGGGTTTGTTTAAAGCTATGAATCAACGAAGATGTGTCATGTCTAATCCCACTTTTAGAGAATTCGGTGATGAATGACTCTAAAAAGTGATGGATGTCTCTAAATTGCCTTTGTTGCAAAGGTTGGAACCAAGTTAAAGCGGTATTCTTTAACGTTAGCCCAAATGCGTTGTATTGCGTGAACATGTCTTCAACTTGTTCGGCTCTTAGTACTTGCTTGAATTCTGCAACATGGTCATAAGGATCTCCTGTCCCATCAAAATAATTTTTCATGGATTTCACTAATTGTGTGGGTCTCAACATTCTTGCGTGTTCACGTGGTCTAGGTAGAGGAAAATCATCTCTACCACCTGGTATTCCATGACCTCTTTGTCTATCCGTGGTTGTTCTATCTCTCCCTACGGGATGAGTGAAGCTTATTTCGGGTCTTTCTTTATTTCCCTCTCTTTGATCTCCAAAGGCTGATGATGTTCCTGCTCCTTGTTGACTTGTATTCATGTTCGTTCTAGATGGAGGGAATACCATTTCACCTCTCCATGTGTATGTGTTTCTAGCGTGGTCAGGCACCACAAAGACCCTTTCTGAAGTCTCATCCAGGTATACGACCTTTCCAGGTGTATCCGGGTCCTTGAACTCATAGATTGTGATGATACCTACCTCACTAGGGTGTTCCTTTCTGTACCTCCAAAAGGCTTCATCGGTCTCTTTATTTAACAACAACTCGACACTCCTGTTATCTTGAGGGATCCACTCTGGGATTAGTACTCTTGTTAATACGGATTTCCCTCTAGGTGTTCTAGGTTCTTCTAACGGTTCTTTACCTTGAAATTTCGCTTCCGTCTCTAATTGAATTGTGCCAAACTCATTAGTATCGTTTGGCTGCGTACTTAGGACGTACATGGTTCCTTCTTTGTCTATGTAAGCGTCTCTCTCAAATTTCACCACTGGTCTTTCCAATCCAATGGGTTGATCAGGGTTGTGCAGTTGCACCACTTGCCTTCGCAAACCATCCTCATAGATGCGAGCACCTAGTCGGTTGGTTCCGAGAAACTCTAATTGTGTTCTATAGGGTCCTTCTGGTTTTTCTAAGTATGCTACATTTGACCCTCCTTCTGGTCTTTTTGTGCTAAATGCCATTTCTGAATCACTAGTGTCTGAGCTCTCGTAGGGATAATTACTATTCAATTGCTGAGCCCACGATCGAGCAGTAGTTCTTACACTCGCCTCTGATGATCTAAGGCTTCGTCGGTCTGACTTGCCTATATGTTTGCCTGATCTAAGGTTCATTAATTTTCTCCCTTGCTCACTTAATTACACACTTAGATCGTCTCTGATTCTTTGTTATTCTTTTTTTTTCTTTTTAAAGGTCTTTAAGTTCTTGTCTTAATGTATGCGTCAGGAATTCGACTTTCCGTTGTAACTTTGACTTCTCGTTCTGTCAGACTTAGGTTCTTTCCTTTAGGGTTTTCGCGTCACACACACCTTTAGTCTTGGACTTGAAAAAATTACGTATCTTGAACTTGAGGCGTTCCTATCGTTTTAAATCCACAATGCTAACGTTTAGCCTAAGCTAAGAATTGACTGAGGGGGTTGAGTAATCTTCCAACCTCGAGTCGGCTTTTCTGTTGCTCTGATGCCCTGTTGCCCAAGAAGCCGCGCTTCCCAAGCTCTGATGTCTTCACTGCCTTGCTTGCTCGCCTTTGATTGCCTTTGCTAGACCTGGAAAATTCCAATATTAGACTAATTCACCAGATGATCAAATACTTGAGTATATACACCATTTAAGTCCTTCCCTTTTTTTGCCCAAATTTTCAATGTGTACCCCCTGGCTTCCTAGTCCCTAACTGAGTGAACCTCAAAATAGCTTATCCAAAATTAGATGTATTCTTTATGAAAAAAACAGTTGAGGTCACGTAGTACTCGTCACGAGCTTTCTAATGAGCTATTAAGCTCAAAAAACGGACTTCGGATGAAAAAGTTATGACCGTTCAGGCCCTGGGGGGTAAAAACTGACAATCAGGTTTTCCTTCAAATATGAGCTAAGGGGTCTCCTATGAGTCTAATGGTCCAAAAATTTCTCAAAAATACCCCCAAAATTGGTCAAAAAATGAATTCCAAAATTTGCGATGGGGGTGGGCAATCGCGATGGTCGGGGACCGTCGCGATGGTCCAAGCGAACCGTCGCGATGGCCCAAAGTGAACGATCGCGATGGCGTGAGGTCGAACCGTCACGATGGCCCGAAAAATGAACGATCGCGATGGCGTGGAAATGGACCGTCGCGATGGCCCGGAAAATGAACCGTCGCGATGGCTCGATCAAGCGGACAATCGCGATGGCGCGGTCAACGGTCAACGGGGAACAATCGCGATGGTTCGAGGTGAACCGTCGCGATGGTCCGCGATGCGATGGCTTGAGCCAATCGCGATGGTCCGAATTTTCGAAGTGTCGCGATGGTCCAAGAAATGAACCGTCGCGATGGTCTATCGTGACACGTGGCACCGTCGTGCCGATGGCGTGAGCCAATCGCGATGGTCCGGGGTCAACTGAACAATCGCGATGGTCCAAGTGGACTGTCGCGATGGCTCAAGTGAACCGTCGCGATGGTCTAAAAAATGAACCGTCGCGATGGTCCGGCCGAGCCGTCGCGATGGCGTGAGCCTATCGCGATGGTGCGACACAATCGCGATGGTCTGAGCCAATCGCGATGGTCCACCAAACAACGAATTTTTGAAATGCAAGAATGGTTCCGTGTATGCGCAGGGATCGCCTACCTCGTGGTGTGGTCGCCTACCTCAAAGTCCGAAAGTTGCAGACCATCGCGATGGTCCGCCCTACTCGGAAATTTCTGACAGAAAGTACATGTTTTACCTTTTGGAAGCTCTCCTGATGCTCTGAAGCTCTGTACCTGCAAGAAAACTCAAGAAAATGCAAGCACACACAAGCACAAATGCTCTCTCTCACTCTCTCGCATGCACAAATGAGGGGAAATGAGGTGAATGGGGAGATATGGTGAATTTTCTGATTTTTTTGGAAATGGAGATGATGATGCGATGATGAAGATGGAGTATGGGGAAGGTGAAAAACACTAAAAACTAAGTAAAAACAACAACGAAAACTGAAATTTTTACCTTCCAACGCCACTTCTTGCTATACTCTTACCATCACACATTCGTCCTAGACTCGATCCCCGGCAACGGCGCCAAATTTGATGTTGCTCTAGCACAATGGTGAGAACCACGTTAAGAAGCTTCACCTCCTTAATGTCAATCCGCGGAAGAGATAGGAGTGATATGAAGATCGTGAATGTGAGATGACGTGAGAGTGAAGGTGAGAAGCACAAAGATGCACACACACATACACACACACACAATGAAGAGACAAGCAAGACACCATGGAAGGTAGGAAATTAGCTCTATTACTCAAGAACACTCTTACAAGCTCCAAATAACTCTAATCTTAAACAAGCTAACCCGCAAAAATGAGCTCTCTAGCTCTTTTTATAGTTTCTAGACTAGTTTTGACCGGTTTCACATCTAGTGACCGGCCTAGTTAAAAAATAAGTCCTAGAGGCTATTTGGAAGGGTAAACGAAGTCTAAAAATAACGAAAATTGGTACGAGCATTCTACCTAAGCTCCTCAAGCTCGAGGACTCCTCGGCTTGCACAAAATGGAGCTATGGATTACAAAATGGGGTTTTCTATGATACCTATGTTACAATTAGTGATAATAATCACTGTTGAGTGTTTGAAGAATTAATAAGAAACATATTTGTTTGGAAAATTGATCCGACAGGCTCCCTGCTCTGTCTTTACATGCTTCCGTGGCGTCTGTGCCTCTGGCTGCTTCCAACAATTGGCCATCCTCTATCTACTGATATAGTACCTTGTGCTTCTCTATCATCTTCAAAGAGACATTTGTCACTTAGTAGGTACTCAAACTCTAATATATCACTTGGATCACTTAGCTACCCTATTGTGAGCACACATACAAAGTTTCATCATCATTGGAACTATAGAACTTGAGGTATGAGCAATTATGTATGACCTTTTGTGTATATCAACTAGCTCTTAAAAAGTCGGGGTGACTCCCCAATTTCTTATATTTTTTTCTCAGTGCATGTTGAGTATAATAACAAAACTTTCTTTGGTTAGCTTAACACTTAAGTTGAAGTGCGCAAAAGATCTCAAGATAACATTAGTCTTCGAACATCAAGGTTACACTATGCTTGAGGTGAATTCGATCTATATCAAAAACTTTGGCTTGGATTACATCTAAGGAATATCCATTGGAGAGTTCTTTTACTTATGCTCATTTATTGTATTAAAAAAAAAAAGATTTTTCATGGATCTTTTACTATTGTAAAGGACTTTAGCTTCACACATGTAAAAGTGGAAAGATAGAGCCTAAATTCCACGAACTTATGGTGGTTGAGTTGCATTTAATCAATCAATCAATCACCTAAAAGTAGATCAAACTAGATCTTCACTTTTCCTAGATTGTAGCAAAGTGAATTGATTCCCTCCAACAACCATTCCCAACTTCATTTGAATTCAAATCCACTTGTAGAAGTCGTGGATCACTTCTAGAGTCTATGTAAAGACTTGAAAACATTTTACAATACATGGAAGCAATATACATACACTTGTGACCATCATTGTCTTGCTTCATCATCTTTCTACTTCATCTTCTTTGCCAATAGTAAGCTTGCAGAGGTTGCTGATCTCTCTAAAAAGGTCTAAATTGGATAAAAGATGGCTCATTGGAAAGTTATTAGGGTCTCACTTATGCATGTAAATTTGGATAGTATTTGGTTTAGTAGATTGGGAGAAATCTTAGTTTTTCTATCTCAGGGTCAATCTCTGCATATTCTTGAAAAATAGGAGGTAACACTCTTGAGTGTTTGGTTCATTCCTATAGCATATTTTGCTTATTCCTTATGATCTTGTGCATTATATACATTGAAACCTATGTGTATCACTCCCATAAAAGTATTTTTTCTAATTGTAATCACACTGGTCGCTATAAACATTTGAGGTTCATTGTCTCTTCCAAAGATAGTAAAATTTTTGAGCTAGTCGATGCAAAAACCTATTTGTTTTGTATCGACTCTTTCTCCTTGATATTCCAAAGTACACAATGCAGGTTTTTGCACTTATCGTATGCCTATAAGGTCTATTTGAGTCCCCATAAGCTCAAGGGTTGGTCTTGCGCCGGTTGGCTGGACCAAACTTCATCGCCTTCGAAACTCACTTTTCTACCTCCTACAAGCTTCTCCAAATTGTTTCAATTAGTTCACAAGATGTATTTGATAAAATCATGTCTTTATTTCAACTTGGTGTGCTTGAATATTTCCATTTAGGCTATCCAAATAAGGTTGAAATAATAGAAAGTTTTAAAACAAATATGGCTAAAAATGTGTAGCCAAATATGGTTCAAAATTCCCAAATTTTATAGAAATATGGCTCGAAATTTCCAGTCAATTATGGTTGAGAATGTGCTGCCAAATATTACTGAAAATTCTAAAAATTTAGAGCCACACATAGCTGAAATTCAACATGATATTCAATGCGGATTTGATATACATTTTGACAATTTATTACATGAGGAATGCATGTCTGTTGAGCATGCACAATCTACACAAAAAATGACCATAAAAGAAATTGCAAGATAGAAAATTTAGTACTCCTTTACTTGATAGAACAAGATCAAAGTCTCACCATGTAGCAAGTGATGTTCTGGATGTATCTCTTATTGCAAAGACATATAATGAAAAGCCACTCACTTTTGAAGATGCTTGTGATGCTTCAAATTCAATGAGTGCAATGCAATTAGAATTTTATTCTATGCACAAAAATCGACTTGGGGGTTACCTTAATTGACAAAAGATAAGATTAGGATTGGTACTAAGTGTGTTTTCAAAAATAAAAGGAAGTCAAAGCACAGTGTTGATCACTAAAAAGCTAGAGTAGCTGCAAACGTTGTGTAAAAATATGCCATAGATTATGAGGAGATTTTTGTAGTCCCTTTGTGCATGAATAATATTCTATGTGTGATTCCAATGGCTACCCATCATGTTTGGAGAGTGCATCAATTGGATATAAAAATAGTTTTCTTGAATGATGATTTACAAGAAGACGCTTATGCAAAGCAACCTTCTCAATTCGCCATCAAAGGTGAAGAGCATAAGATTTTCTACTTATTTAAGACTGTGTATGGAATTAAGCAGGCTCCACATGCATAGTGTGACAAGATACAAAAGAACCTGATTGCTCTTGCTTTTACGTGTAGTCGAATTGAAAGAAAACTTTATGTATGCAAAGATGGAGTTGATCTTATAGTGCTTCTTCTTTATGTTGTTGACATTCTCTTGCAGAAAGGGTCATCTGATGAGAAATTGTCATGCTTATGGCTGATTTGTAGCATACTTTGTGAGCCACATATCTTTGCCTTTTGGAGTATTATTTTGGAATCGAGTTTGTATCCATTAAGGGGAATTTTTGTGCATCAAGAAAAGTATATTGAGAAGCTACATCAATATTTTGGTTTTGAAAATTGCAAGCTTATCTCAACATCCATGGAAAAAGGGTTAAAGTTCTCAATTGAGGATATAACTTATGAATTGGATACTTCTCTTTATAAAAACCCTATGGGATTTTTTATATATGCATGTAACACAAGCCCGAACATATAGTATGCAATTTCTTACTTGAGTCAATTTATGCATGGCCTTAGCACTAAGCATTGGTAACCGATAAAACTTGTGTTTAGATAATTCACAGGAAGTTTGAGTTTGGGTCTCTTTTATGGTGGAGATCCCAAACATGCTTGCATGCTTTTAGAGATAGGGATTGGGCTGGTGGTTATTGATGGGGGAAGTATTTCAACCCCTATGCAACGATGCAGAATGAATGACCTCCATAGGTATCCTTCTTTGACCTCTACACACCAAAAATGCTTTTTCTCAGAACACATGCAGAGAAATCTAGTGAGCTTTTGTAAAGCTGTAGTAGACACTAAGAGCTTTCCAAAAAAACAAAGAGAAACAGAGACCTCACTTCACTCCAAATGGATGCTTACACAAAGAGAAACAATGTCTACAACATGAGCTAGTTCAATGCTCACAATTGCTAGTGAAACAGAGACCTCACTTCACTTCAGCAAGCTTTTCTCAAAGAGTATATAGGTAATGAACCTCAAGCTTGAGTCACCTTTAAAGCAGTCTCATAGCTACCCAATGACACCAAAATCATAGCAAATGGATAAATAGAACAGGAGAACCAGCCCTTATAATAGAGAGCAAAATATTTCCAATGGAGCCTACACATAGAGAGAGATATCAATCACACTTCACTAAAATGAATGGTGCTCTCAGAATACTTAGAGACTGCTTGAGAGCATTGATGAGCATTAATGAGACTCTAATAGCTATCCAATGAGACAAGAAGTACATCAAACGGATAGAATATGAGGGAGAATCAACGCTAACAACTCAGGGGTAGAGAGTTGCAACATTGCCTACGCACACACATAGATATGCCTACTAAAAGAAAACAAACAAGCAAGTATGGGGCTAGCTTAAGCAAGGGGCTTGCTTATCACAACTGTAAAACTTAGTGATCACTTTGCATGAGCTAAAAATCCAAGAAGATGGCCCAAAAGAAGTCCGGATACATGCTTCTTTTATAGTGAGAAGTGTGCCCCTAAAATCTAGGAACTATCTTTCCAAATCAACCTCCTAACGTGGAGGACTTAGTTGAGATGACTTGTGGAGTGGTTGAGTGCCTTTTATTGATGGAATCCTATGGCTTTTGGATTCCTTTGATTTCTCCACATGTCCACAAAAGATCCCCACGAATTTGTAGCTTGAAGCTTGACTTTTAACACTCCCCCTCAAGCTTCAATTCTTCGTCCTCATCCAAGATCCTTCATGTTGATGCATTGCTTGAATTTTGAAATCTTGATCCCATCTAAAGCCTTTCTAAACATGTCAGCAACTTGGTCCGTGATACCAATATGATGTACTGAAACTTCCTTCGATATCACCTTTTCCCTTATGAAGTGATAGTGCACTTCAATATGCTTGGTTCTAGCATGATAGACATGATTCGATGCTAGATGAATGCTACTCATATTGTCACAAAACATTAGATATGTGTCAACCTGCAAATTAAGCTCAATAAATAACTTCTTAATCCACAAATGTGACTTGAGCCAAAACTCTATACTCAGCCTCAGTGGAAGATAATGCCACCATGGGTTGCTTCTTTGAAATCCATGAGATGATCTTGCTACCTAGCATTACTAGGTAACCAATTGTACTCCTTCTATCTTCCTTCAAACCCGCTCAATCAGCATCAGAATAAGCTTTGACATGCACATCATCATCTGATGAGTAGAACAATCCTTCATTTATAGTGGCCTTGAGATATCGCAACATTCTTCTTGTAGCTTGCACGTGTGTAGTCCTTGGACTATGCATAAATTGTGATAAGACTCCAACTCCATATGCTATGTCGGGTCTAGTTATTGTGGCATAATTGAAAGAGCCTACAATAGATCGATACAAAGTTACATTCTCTAATGGTTCTCCATCAATGGAGCTTAGTTTTACATTAACTTCCATGGGATTTGAAATATGCTTGCAATGTAGCATCCCAAACCTCTCAAGTAGGTCTAGAATATACTTCCTTTGTATGAGCATAATACCTTCTTCTTTGTATACAACTTCAATGCCAAGAAAATCCCTAAGATCTTCAAGATTAGAGATCCTAAACTCCTTTCCAAGCTTTGCCTTGATCTCCTCAATGCCCTTTGTATCATTACCTGTAATGATAAGATCATCTACATACACACACATGTAGACTACAAGTTCCCCTCTTTGTTTGATGAAGAGAGATGGATCCACCTTGCATTGATTGTAACCACATTTGATCAAATAGTCCACCAATCTTTGGTTGCAAGCCCTTGGAGCTTGCTTTAGGCCATAAAGTGCCTTCTTCAACCTACAAACATGATGCGGAAACTCTTTATGAACAAAACCTAGTGGTTGCTCCATGTATACCTCTTCTTCCAAATCTCCATTGAGAAAGTCATTCTTGATATCCAATTGGAAAAGTTTCCATCCTTTGCTAGCTGCCATTGCAATGAGTGTCCGAATGGTGCTCATCTTTGCCACGGGGCTGAATGCCTCTTCAAAGTCCACTCCATAGGTTTGTGCAAAACCCTTGGCCACCAATCTTGCTTTGAACCTAGAAATAGACCCATATGAATTCCTCTTTACTTTATACACCCACTTATTATCTATTACCTTCATGTTATCCTTCTTGGGCACTAGAGTCCATGTTTGATTCTCCTCAAGTGCGTTGATCTCTTCTTGCATTACCTCTTTCCATTCGGTGTACGTGCTTGCATCCTCATAGCAATCGGGCTCATGATCTTCTACTACTTTGCTCATATATGCATAATGAGTTGCCATGTATGAATCATAAATAAACCTTTGAGTTGGATACTTAGCTCTAGAAAACTTCCTTTCTTCACCTTTTGGATGAATAAACCTCCTTTGCCTTGGGTACTTGATCTCTTTCTTTGACGTGGCTTCTTTCTCCATCATGTGTCCTTTATCATCTTCAACTTCATTACCTTCTTCATCCAACTCCACCAATGTTGCTTTTCCTTTATCGATTGATTGTGCTTAATAGCTTGATGAAGATCTCCCCCTCCATGGTGAAGTCATGCCTCATCTATCTTCATTGACAAACACCTTGGGTCGCTTAGCTATAGGTCGATTTGTTCTTCATCATGTCCATGCTTTTCTTCTTCATAGTCTTGCATACAATCATACTTCTTATACCAAGGGAGTAGCTCATCAAATGCTACATCCCTTGATATCCTCAATTCCTTTGTGTTTGGGTTGAAGCACCTGTAACCTTTATGATCGTTTGAATATCCTAGAAACACATAGTTTTCTGCCTTTGGTTGTAGCTTGTGCCTCAATTCACTTGGCACATGTACATAACAAGTACATCCAAATATCTTCAAATGGGAAAGATCATGTTTCTTACCATAATAGGCTTTATATGGTGTCAAGCCATGGATCCCTGAGGTAGGAGCCCTATTCATAAGATACACTGCAGTATTTGCTCCATCACTCCAAAACATGTGAGGTACATTCAACTCATTAAGCATTGCTCTAGCGATCTCAGCAATGTATCTATTCTTTCTTTCTACTACTCCATTTTGTTGGGGTGTGTACCTGCATGTTACTTGCCTCTTGATGCCTTGATCCATTAAAAAATCAAAAAATTCATTGGAGAAATATGTTACACTTATGTGTCCTCGGGTAGCTTTGATGTGAACCTTTTTCCCTATACATGGGTACTTTTTACTCTAGTGCTGGCTAGAGGTTTTTTCCCCATGTTACCACATACTTGATATTCTCATATGTGGTGGTACTTTGTACTTAGGGATATTATTCAACTCTTACTTCAGTTCAGTTCATCGATCAATAGAGAGAGCTATTCCAGCCATCATCTTCTCCGTGTGTCTTACTGCATTTGTGCTCCTTGTGTGTGCTTCTTATGTATCTCTCGCACTTCGACACACACCTAACACCGGTATCAGAGCAGGTTCAGCTTCTTCTCAAGTTTCGGTTTTTTGCGTCACAGCGCACGCGCACTTTAACAGTGCAAATTGACTTTGGAGCATAGAATTTGAATTCACCAACCCAAAAACATTTCCACCAGGTGTGCTGGGGTGTTACCCCCCATTTCGAAGCCATTCATGTAGTCAGAATCGCCATCAGAGTGACGGTTTGTGAGCTGAAATTTCAGCACTCATTTCAGCTTTCGTCGAAGTGAAGATTTTGTCACATTCTTGTTCCTTAGTGAAACGGCGGGCAGCATGACTTTTTTGGCATGCTTCAAGCTCAAGTTAAGCTTCATGGGACCAACTATCCAATGTGTTCTTACATGATGAAGCATGTTCTTGTTGCAAAACAACTTTGGAACATAGTGGCAGATGTAGATCGAAGACCGGCAAGTGCTTCTATTTCACAGTCTACTGTCACAGATGGATCTTCTTCTTCGAGTACAGTGGTTTCTCCTTCTCCACCTACACAAGAGCAGCTTAGATGGGATGGAAAAGATGCTCAAGCTCATGCTTTGATTGCACTTTCTGTGAAGCATCATACACTTCCACACATTCGGTCATGTTCTACATCACGACAGGCATGGGACACTCTTGCTTCTTTGTATGCCGTGTGTAATGAAGCACGTGTTGCATACTTGAGGATGTATGTATGGCTGAAAATGAGTCAATGGATGTGTATGTGACACCCATCAAGGATTTGAAAGAGCAATTGGCAAACATAGATGAGATCATTCCAGATGCATCAATCATTTCTACATTGTTGAAAGGATTACCGAAATCTTTTCAAAGCTTTGCTACTACACTTCACTTGGTTGCAAAAGGAAATCCTAATATGTATGCATTTGATGAGGTTGTGTCTCTTCTTTTGCAAGAAGAGCAATCTAGAGTGAATAGGAGTGGTTTGATTGAGGGAACACAAGCACTTGCTATCTCACAAAAGGGGAAAAGCAAGTATGGTTCATCTTTGGGTTCATCAAAACCAAAGCCTCAAGATTCCTCTTCCACTCATTCCTCTAATGATGGTGATGTGCGAAAGAAAAAGAGATGCAAATATTGCCGAAAGGCTGGTCATATTATTGATGAGTGTAGAAAGCTTGCTAAACGCAATGAAAAGAAGAAGGAATCCGGCATGTCTATTGTTGAAAATTCAGCAAATGCAAAGAATGATGAAGCTAACATGGCTCAAGATTTTTGGGCATGTGTTGTTACATGTCATTATGATGCTTCTTTACATTCTAAATGTATGGTTGTGAGTGAAGCTGATTCGGATTGGTTCTTTGATAGTGGTGCTTCAAAGCACATAACATCATGCAAAAGATTTTTTGCCTCTTTGAAAGATGCACCTAAAGGAGGACATGTGGTGTGTGCAAACAATGTCTCTTATCCTATCATTGGAGTAGGAGAAATTGAGCTTACGGCTGCAAATGGAGGTGTTATTCTCTTGAAAAATGCATTGTATGTGCCCCATATCAAGAAGAACTTAATTTCAGTTCTGTTCATTGCCAAAGCTGGACTTCATGTACACTTTGTCGATGATAAGTGTATGGTTCATGATTTCAGCAATGGCGATGTTATCTGATGTCCGGTACATTATGTAATGGTTTGTATCACATGAATACATACAAGAGGGCTGCCTCGAATGCCTTAGTTTCTCATACTTCTTCCATGGCTGAAATGGGGCTTTGGCATGCTCGTTTTGGTCACTTGAACTTCAATAGTTTTCTCTACTTGCAAAAGAAGGACATGGTTATTGGCTTTCCCACACTTGAGTCCATTGAAAAGCATGCATGTGAAGGTTGCATTCTTGGAAAAATGCATCGTACTTCTTTTCCAAAAGATGGTCATACACACACTACAAGAAAATTACAGCTTGTTCATAGTGATGTATGTGGTCCCGTCAAGACTCCATCTTTTGGGAAGCATGTATATTTTGTTACCTTCATTGACGATGCTACTCGCCATACATGGGTGTATCCTATGAAAGCAAAGAATGAGGTATTTTCTTGTTTCAAAGCATTTTTAGCTATGGCTGGAAATTTTTCTTCATAAAAGCTTTTGACTCTACACACAGATCGTGGTGGTAAATACATGTCACATGAGTTTAATGCTTTTCTTCATGAAAGAGGTATTTCACACCAATGTATGGTGCCATATACATCTCAGCACAATCATGTTGCCGAGCGTAAAAATAGAACTCTACTTGAAATGGCACGATGTATGGTTAAACGAAAACATCTTCCTGATAAGTTTTGGATGGAAGCGGTCATGTGTGCAAATTATGTGTTGAATCGCTGCCCTACAAAAGCATTGAGAGTCATCACTCCTTATGAGGCTTGGAATGGTCATAAGCCTATGATTAGTCACATGCTTGTGTTTGGTTGTTTGGCATATGCTCTTGTGCCATCACAACGTCACAAACTTGATGACAAGGCAGAGAAATGTATATTTGTTGGTTATAGTGCTGAAAGTAAGGGATATCAGTTGTACCATCCATTGAGTAACACAGTTATTGTGAGTCGAGGTGTGGTATTTGCTGAGAATTCAGTTTTCCCTCTACTTGAATGCAAAAAACTGCCAACAGTTAGCTCACAAGATGTGTTCGATACACTCATGCCTTTGTTCCAAAATGGTGCGCTTGAATATGGCCATGTAGACCAGCCAACTGAGGTTCAAAGGGCTGAAAACTTCTAGTCAAAAAATGTCCAAACTGCTGGAAATTTCCAGCCACATATGGATGAACATTTGCATCAAAATATGACTGAAACTGAGCATGAAATTCAGCCCACGCATGATGTACATATTGAAGATGTTTTACATAATGAACGCATGTCTATCAAGAGTGCACAATCTATGCCAAAGTGGTTGAAACAAACTTTGTAGGACAACAAATTGAGTGCACCTTTACTTGGTAGAACAAGATCAAGCTCTCACCATGCATCAAGTAATTTTGTGGATTATTCTCTTATTGCTACAACATGTAATGAAGAGCCACTTTCTTTTGAAGATACATGTGATGATCCACAATGGATGAGTGCTATGCAATCAGAAATGGATTCCATACATAGGAATGGTACTTGGGAGTTATGTGAATTGCCAAAAGGAAAGAATGCCATAGGTACCAAATGGGTTTACAAGATTAAGAGAAAATCTGATGGTAGCATTGATCGCTACAAAGCTAGATTGATTGCCAAAGGATATGCACAACAATATGGCATTGACTATGAGGAAACTTTTGCACCTACTTCACGCATGACTACCATTCGTACCGTGGTTGCATTGGCTGCCCATCGAGGTTGGAAAGTGCATCAATTGGACATAAAAACAACCTTCTTGAATGGAGATTTGCAAGAAGAGGTTTATGTGAAGCAATCTCCTAGATTTTCTATGAAAGGGAAAGAGCATATGGTTTGTCACTTCCATAAAGCCTTGTATGGTCTCAAGCAAGCTCCACGTGCATGGTATGACAAAATCCATAAGCACTTGATTGCTCTTGTCTTCACATGTAGTCCGATACAAAGCACACTCTATGTACGCAAAAATGGGGCTGATCTTACAGTGCTTGTTCTTTATGTCGATGACATACTCTTGACTCGGTCATGTGATGCAAAACTTAACATTCTTATGGCCGATTTGCAGCATACTTCTGATGTCACTTATCTTGGTCTTTTGAGCTACTATCTTGGCATCTAGTTTGTATCCGTTGAGGGGGGAATTGTTATGCATCAAGCAAAGTATGTTGAAAAACTACTTCATCGTTTTGACTTTGAGGATTGTAAGCTAGTTTCTACACCAATTGAGATAGGATTCAGGTTCTCAGTTGAGGATTCGAGTGACACATTCGACACTTCTCTTTATCAGCAAGTTGTGGGATGTCTTATATATGCATGCAACACAAGGCCAGATATACAGTATGCAGTTTCCCAGTTGAGTTGATTCATGCATAGCCCTAGCACTAAGCATTGGCAAGTGGTGAAATGTGTGTTCAAATATCTTCGAGGCACTTTGAGCTTAGGTCTCTTTTATGGCAGAGATATTCAGCCATGCTTGCATGCTTTTACAGATAGTGATTGGGCTGGTTGTTATGATACTCGCCTGTCCACTAGTGGTAATTGCTTTTTCCTTGGAGACTCATGCATAACTTGTTTGAGTAAGAAGCAACCTACAGTGGTGACATCGAATTGTGAAGCTGAGTACAGGGCAGTTTTCACAACAATAGTGGAGTGTATATGGCTGAGACGCCTATTGATGGATCTTTGCATGGAGATTGATGTTGCTATGCATATTCTCACAGATAGTCAGAGTGCTTTGGCTGTTGCACAAAACCAAGTGTTTCATGCACGGACCAAACATATTGAGGTGCATTATCACTATGTGAGAGAGTGCCTTCATGCACGAGATATTGATTTGGTATATGTGCCTACACAAGATAATGTGGCAGACATATCCACCAAAGCTCTTCCACGGGAAAAGTTTGAAGCTTTTCGCAAAGCTTTAGGCTTGTTACCTTGTGGGGACTGATCTCTCACTCCCTGTATGTGTTCACATCATTCGCTCCAGGGGGGTTTGTTACACTTATGTGTTCCTCGGGTAGCTTTGATGTGAACCTTTTTCCCTATACATGGGCATTTTTTACTGTAGTGCTGGCTAGAGGTTTTTTCCCCATGTTACCACATACGTGATACTCTCATATGTGGTGGTGCTTTGTACTTAGGGATATTATTCAACTCTTACTTCAGTTCAGTTCATCAATCAATAGAGAGAGCTATTCCAGCCATCATCTTCTCCATGTGTCTTGCTGCGTTTGTGCTCCTTGTGTGTGCTTTTTGTCTATCTCTCGCACTTCGACACACACCCAACAAAATATTCTCCCCCTCCATCGGACCTTAGCTTCTTGATATATGTACCTATTTCCTTCTCTACCATTGCCTTGAATGCTTTGAAACATGTAAACACATCAATTGATTGCTCTTCGGTTGGCCCCCACACATCTGTATGTAGATAAATGCTTCATACCTTGTCCTTGGAAGTTGGGAAGACCTTTAACCAGCCTCTTGAATTACATTTCCTTCATTCTTTGTATGTTGATGTGTGTAACAACCTAATGATTACGACCACCATGTGGTAGAGAGATGACTCTCCTCCCAACCTTATGCATGTATATATAGCTGCTTGAATCAACAAGGACCTCAGATGTAACTAGAGTCTTCAAGTGCATGTGCAATCTCCTCCACTCCTTTCATATCTTCCACTAGAGTCTACTAGTGGCTAGAGTGTTCTTGACCACTGCTTTAGCACCGTCCACTAGAGTCCACTAGTGGTTGGTGTACTCACCTCTCGAGTTAAGTCTCTCAAGACTCAACATTAGGGGAAAAAGTGAGCCCTGCCTGGGCCTTGTAAGGATTCCTAATTTTTAGGAATTAAAAGGCTTAATCTTGAGATTAAGAGGCCATTAGAAAACCACTAGTGGTATTCACCTTTAAAATACTATTTAATAGGCATTTGTATTTGGATTTTTAAAAATTCTTGTTCTTAGACTTTGGATCCTTCTCTTGAATGGCTCAGATTGAAAGGTAGAAAAAAATAGAGAGAAGGGATCTGAGATGCATTGCATGGTACAGTAGAGAGAGAAGGTCCCACGATCTCCTTTTTCACAAGCTCTATAGCTTCTTGGACCATTGGATCAGCTGCGATCGTATGCCTCCCTGCATCCGAGGCTAAGTAGACAAGTAGAGTTCATCTAAGCCACACGATGAGAGATCGTTTCGACGGCCGCGCGCGATCGGTGCTGAGCAAAAATCTGGATCATGCTGTAGCCATTGGATTGATTCTCAATCCAAAGGAAGATATAATAAGTCGGCTTTCAAAATGTGGGCTTCATTCTTAGCCTTTGGATGAAGCCAAGATCCAATGATCCAGATCTTAGGCGCCTATTTGAATATTCTATGCTCTCAACCATTGGATGCCAAGGAAATCAAAGGGCTTATATGAAAAGGCACTTTTTTGAATGTGCATCTCATCTCATCCATTAGATCTCAAGTGAATCCAAGGGCCCAAATGCAAAGGCGCCTTGACTTTTGCCCTTGAACTTGATCCATTGGATCTTTGGGCCAATCCAAGGGATGTGACACATTTGAAAGCCTTTCAAAACCATTCAAATAGCTAAAACCACGAGTTCAAGGTGGTTTCTTTATCTTTGACCACTCAAAAACAAGGGAAGCCTATGCCTAGCCTATGTGATTAAGGGACTAGACTGTGGCCACCATCCTCTTCTCATTGGTCCATGGCTAATCACTCCTTAAGCTAAAAGGCCCATGCAGGGTTCATTTTTTCCCCTAATGAGTTAACTCACGTTAACTTGAGTTAGAAGCCTCTAGAGCTTCTTGGGCAAAACTCTCTCCCCATGCTCCCCATGGGGATTGAACCCAAGACCTCCTCCTTCACAACCATGAGACTTAAAGCTAAGTGGATTACTTGAATATGAGAGCACATGAACTTATGCTTGAGCCTATTCTTGAGATCTTTGGTCCTACAGCCGAGTGACCAAACAGTATCCGATTTCAGATCTGTCTGAAGCACTCCGATCCCTAAACCATAGACTTACTTTATTACATTCTTCCCCCCTTGGGGACATGTATCCATGGAGTACTCCCAAGCCAATGTTTTGATATACATGTTGTAATGTTATAGCTAGGATTATAGTCTAAATATTGGCCTTTGAATGGATAAATCTACCCTAAATCCTATTATGAATATTTAAACACGTAAACACGATGCCTTGCATTATGAATAGTTAAATAGTCTTTAGCCAATCAGGCAGACGCAAAGGAGAACCTATTAGAAATAGAAGAGGGACATCTACCAAGAATGATTGAAGGATTTTTCACAATTCCATAATGATTGAATGCTCAGTGGTAAAATGCATGTCCATGGCATTTGTTCAACTGATGACCATATGGGTCTCAAAATTGCCATAAACCTCCGTGGAAGATCCCCACTAAGTTTGGATGATAGCTATTTTTCATGCTGATGTCCACGTTAAAGGTGTTCTCGAGAGAATGGAAGATTTTGTCATATACACCTATGTTCAATTCAGCCAATTTAATGTAGTGTTTAGAAGTGCACGAATTTAGCAACACTTCTGAGTGTATGTAGAAATCACATAGCATCATAGTTTGCTTCCAATTCTCTCTTTAGTCACCAAAGGTAGCAGACTTCGACCCTTGCATTGGAATGGCCATCAAAATGATGGGTAGTGGAGAACAAAGAGCCTAAAAAGGTGGGGAGTAGTAGTAAGTCAGGCTTATGTGCGATGGCCAAATGCTAGTCGTGAATTTCAAGGTTTCCTATCATAGATTATCGCTTCC